>CM048746.1:185993358-186573358 GCA_026315105.1 Locusta migratoria
AGTTGCAACGACACTAGCGCTCCTAGCGGTGGGCAGGATGTTTGTTTATAAATATTCTTGTACGTATTTAAAGGAATAGTTGGTATAATTTTGTTTACAAGGATTAGTAAATTATCAATTGATGTACATAATACGGAAATGTATGTAAAAACAGTCAAAATAACTTATTCAGTGGTATAAAGGACAACTTCGTCATGAACAAATACTTACTGATATTTGTATATTTGCAGCTTAATCCGCTGAAAAACTTTAAAATAAATGTTTGGCAACATGCCTCACTTGCTAGATATGTTTTTTCCATTGACTGATCGTTACTGATTGATGGAGTCAAGTGTAGATTATGCCGCGGATTCCAAGTGCTCTGTTAAAAGAGGATTACTGATTTATCTATCGGACAAGAACCTGTCAACCATAGCGAGGAACAGCATTATGCCGCTAATTCCGAGTGCACTGTTACACGAGGATACGCGGATACATCGAGACACTATCAACCATAGAGTAGGAACAGCAGTAATTATTTAGTTCGTAGTCAGCACGAAAAAGGAAGTCTGGCACTCTACATGACTCTATTTTCAAAGAGTAATGCTATGTTGACAACGAATATAGAGTGCTTTGTTCATTTATAAACTTGGCTGTCGCAAATATTTTAGCGTTTTTCTGTCAGCATCTTCTCATTTACAAGTACTAACTAGTATATCGTCCTGACGAAAATTAATAACAGTCTAGTCAAGGTAACAATGAAAACAATGAGTTTTTATTGTGCTCAAACTTTCTAATACTATTTCCAAACCGACTCTCCATTCCACTGATACACATTGAAATCATCGTCCTTCGGATCATTTTTAATGTGTCTGAAACTAAGTTTTCGAATTAATATTGTTTACTATGAACAGAAAACAACTATGCCATCTAAATTTTCATTGGCTACTTCAGACTTTGCCACAATTGGTCGGCTTCATTCCCACGTGCTAACAACTGTTCTGTTGCCAACATTACCCGCTAGGCATGTGTCCGCGATTGTAAAATTTTACCAAAGTACCTACGCGTTGGGGACTTTTGGATGAAAATTCCGTACATGATTTTAATGCTTAAAAGTACCTACGTTTAGGTAAAATTCCATACGTCTGGCAACAGCAGGGGGGTGAAACTCATATAGGGATTTCCGGTAACACGATGTTGGTTCGCTGCCAGGCCACATAGAGCGCTGCGATTTTTCATCTCGCTTTCGGATGATTTACGCTTTACAGTCCTCCATATTTATTTTGATTCGTAGGTGGTATTCTGTGCTGAGGTTCTGTAGCAACGTCTTCCTAATTGCGATCTTCTGAGTGCATTTTCTGAGTTTCATAAATTTCATTTATTTGAACTGTACAGAAGTTCCATTTCATATGACTGAAGATGCATAAATAGTAATCAACAGAAATAAAAATAAATTGGTTTTTGTAGACATTACAGTAGGCCTACATTCTTGTTTGCAGGACAGTGTATATGGCTGTAAAATTATTTATTTGTACAACCTCATATTCTTCTTTAGGTCACATGAGTGGATATAATTGTGCTTTAGCGTATGTGAAAACTGAAAAAAATCGTTTACATAGATGTATGATTTTTCGTCTGACATGCGCAAAATCACATTTATTTCTATGTGATAACGCCACACGGCGAAAATCGCAGTACCGAGTTTTAGAAACAAACAATTTTACGGTCAAAACGATCACCACGACATCATTTACGAAGTGTGGCCAACTGTAAACAACAGCCACAAGCAATTAATGTTAGTTTTTGATTTAAATTTCTCGTATATATTACTTTGCAAAGCCACAAAAAAAAAAAAAAAAAAAAAAAAAAAAAAAAAAAAAAAAAAAAAAAAATGAAAAATATTGTCATCTATCACCAATATAACGTTTTCTCATTCGTATATTTAGAAGTAAACATATGGATTTTCGCACCACATTTTTCGGATTGAAAGTTCACTGCCAGGCCGTTAGTAGCGCTGCTGTCGTTCTGTGTTTCCGTGTGATAACATGGTCTTCGCACTTCTGTTATTTTTGGTGTTGTGTGGACAACACTGCCCCTGACTGATAAAACAGGTCGCAGTACTGTGCAGCTCCGTGAGGCAGCAGCACTCGGGGGGTGTAAATTTGACTCGCGCGCTTTGCTTGTGTGACGTCACCTGGCAGCAAGCGCCGAGCAGCTGCCGCAGTACCCTTATGAAACGTGCGAGCAGGAAGTTGTGTTTTGCGCTCGCTCGTTTCGTGACCTGTTAAATGTTCGGATAGAAAGTAGCTTTCTTGTATTAGGGAACAATTTTTCCATATATCGGCTGGTACGTTTGCGTTGTGACAAAAGTTTTCTTTATCTAATATATAAAAATGATGGCCTCTGTCCGTATGCTATGCCTGTGAATGTTATTCAGTCGATTGCGATAAAACTTCGTCAACTTACAGCATGAACTAGCGTCACGATTATAGGCTTAGTAAAATTTCGAAATTCGCACTCTAAGCTAGAGAAATCATGATATTATATAAAACAGAAGCACGTTTTCTCTCTGTCTGTCCCTTTAACCTTCTATAACTCAAGAAATACTGAACGTATCGTGATGAGGTTTGTTTTAAATTGTAGGTCTCACAAAGGTCTAAAAAAAAGTCTGTGAGAGCATATGTCAAACTCTTACGAGTGAAACATATGTACCATTTTTCTCGGGCGATTGTGGGAAATCTAAAATAGTTAGATATGTGCTCTCGGACTTTATTTTAGATCTTTATGAGCTCTACAATTTAAAAAAAAATTTCACGATACGTTTAGTGATTTTCGGCTTAAAGACGTTTAAATATTACCCGTGCCAAGTCGCGGGACGGGTTAGCTAGTTGATAATAATGTTTGAAGCTTTTCTTTTTCAGTCCTTTGTATGTTAGTACACATATATATTAATCACAAATGGGGTCCACCGCTTAAGGTCAGGGGTTCGAATCCCTCCTCGGGCGTGGATATTTGTACCATCCTTAGTATTAGCTAGTTCATAAAGTAGTTGGTAAGTTTAGGGACTGATGACCCTGTAGTTAAGTTCCATAAGCTATACAAACATTTGTACCTCCACCGCTTAAAAGCAATGCTTTTTGTAGAATGAGAAAAGAAAAGACGAAGAAAATGTGTTCACGGCGGCCTTATAATACAGCGGCTTGCTGCCGAGTGACGTAATACAGCGCTAACCAATGACAGGGAAGAAGCCCAAACTGGCATACCTTTCTAGTCTACGTATCTTGAACAGCACTGTCCCATAAGCGTACTTGGCTGGCTGCCCGCCTGGTCACATCGGTGCGCGGGCCGG
Source organism: Locusta migratoria (assembly GCA_026315105.1). Taxonomy (NCBI): domain Eukaryota; kingdom Metazoa; phylum Arthropoda; class Insecta; order Orthoptera; family Acrididae; genus Locusta; species Locusta migratoria. The sequence goes on from CM048746.1 coordinate 185,996,687, forward strand.
GCGGTTGTTTACAAGTGCTACGCGGTCGGCCGTTGTCTTCGCGCTGCTTGCGAGTTATGGCTACGTTTCGTAAATGATAATGGATTCTGAAGAGCGGGAAAATACCGTACAATGTCAGTTTGATCCGTCTGCTCCCAGGCCGTCCGCGATGGAAGTTCACAATTGGTTGCACGACGAACTTCAATTACCGGAAGATGTTGTTCTCGGTTTACAGTTAGACGTTTTCGTACATTCATTGCTTATTAAGTTGTGTTCCCCGGACTTGTGTGATGCCGTGGTCAATGTTAACAACGGCGTTCGGAAGTTTAAACACTTCGACGGCACCGTTAGCAATGTTACCGTCGCGAACGCCGGTTACGGACTTAGGACAGTGCGCGTCTTTAACCTCCCGTTTGAGGTTCGCAATGACACTATTGCACGGTGTCTGGCGCCCTACGGTGAGGTGCTTTCGATAGAGAAGGAACGCTGGTCATCGGCGTACATCTATCTGGTCGAGAATGGGATCCGCAGCGTCCGGATGGTAGTCAGGAGACACGTCCCGTCCTTTGTGTTCGTCAACGGCCACCGGGCGTTCGTTTCGTACAGCGGCCAGCCGCAGACGTGCTCGTTCTGCGGCGGCACTGGACACTTCCGACAGCACAGTCCACGACGCCGGCGCCCCGCGCAGCTGCCGGCGGCCGGGGTCGACGGCGACGCTTCGTACGCTGCGGTGGCGCTGGGCGGCGCACGCCTGCCCGCCCGCCGGGCCGCGGACGACGGCGCGGGATCAGAACCCGTCTCCATGGACACCGACTCGGCCCCTTCTCCGGAAAATCCTCTGCAGGACGTGTCGTTGCTACCTCCGGCGGACCTTGCAGTACCTGCTCCTCACGGGACGGAAGATCGGGATGCGTCCTCGCCCGCCGACGTGGCGTCCGTCGCTCCGCCGGCGGCTGCCTCTGCTGCTGACGACGCGGTCGAGTTCCCAGTCGCCGCTGGAGTTGAACACCCGATGGAAGATGTTGTAGTGGAGCACGTAATGAAGCCGAGGCCCAAACCCGCTACCTCCTCCGATGTACGCCGGCAGGACGGTGTTGCTGTGGAACGTGGAAATGCGCCGGGATCCGACCCCGCTCCTTCTTCAGCTGGTACTGAACGCCGGCGAGTGGATGATGCTGGGCAGCGTAAGATGTCGCCGGGACCGAAACCCGCTACCTCCTCTGCTGGCGTTGACCGCCGGCGAGTGGATGCTGCTGGGGAGCGTCAGATGTCACCGGGACCCGAACCCGCTGCCTCCTCTGATGCAGTGACGCCAGTTGTTCGTCCGTCCGTAGCCACAAAGAGGTGCGCCGTCGTCCTGCAGAAACCTTTGCCCCAGCGCGACAGGTCACGTGGTTCTTCGCGTGAATTCCCCCCTGACAGATCGACGCATCGTTCGCGGGGTCGCTCGCGGGGTTCGCGGGAGTTTTGGACTGCCGACAGCGGTCGGTATGGCTGGCTCCGACGGCACCGCAGCCTGTCGACGGGAAGAGCGCAGTACTCTGTGAACCGGCCTGCCGTTCCTCCGCCGGCTAACACACCAAAGTGGCTGAGGGATGAACAATTTCGGCTGCTGCGAGAGCTGGATGAAGAGCTAGCGAGGACGTCAACGTCCTTCGAGATGGACGTCGACGCCCCCCGTGACGCGACCGCCTCCGTGAAGAGGAAGGCGGAAGACGACCATTCGCAGCGCGCTCGCCGGCCGCCTGCGGGTGGCAGCGAGCAGCCGAGTGCGTGGGCGGACGACGTGGAGTCCAGCGACAGCGACGAGACTTGAGTGTCTGCTTCGACCGGCCCCTCTGGCGGGGAGGCGTGTCACTTCTGACTTGTCTCTCCACACCTCTGGCTATGTTAACCGGATTTGATTTGGATTCTGGTCGTGCGCGGTTTTGAATTCTTTGTGGTTTACTTTTTTTTCTGTCAGTTTTGTGTCTTTTACAGTATATCGTCATGGTTCGAAAATAGGGAATTGGTATAATTCGTGTTCGTGTGTCCCACTCATTCGTGTGTTGGTCTTTACCGCTTTTCTTCGGTTACTTTTATTTCTCTTTTTGTTTTATTTGTATATGGGATTTGATGTGAACTCTCATTTCTTCCCTGTTGTGTAAGTAGGGATGGTTGTCGTTTACTATATGCGCGGAATGAACGTTGTTTCCGTGTCCCTTATATCCCTTTTTCCATTTTCGACCCCTTTTTTGTGTTTTGTCCTCGGGGTGGGAGGTTTTCGTTGGTGTTTTCACTTTTCTTAATTTCCCTTTTGGGGGTTTAGTAGCGTCGTTTCGTTGGTATCATATTGTTGTTTCTTCCTTCCTTTTGCTGCCTCTGCGTGCTAGGCAGCCTTTCGTTCACGTTTGTTTGTGTTTGTTCTCTTTTTGCAAATATTGCGATGTTTTGGTGGACTCGTGGCTTGAAGTTGGGTCGCCATGGTTCTCTCTTTCGTTTAATCTTTACTTCTCTTTTCACACTTTGGCTGGTTACAGAGAATTTTACTTTTATATATATATATATATATATATATATATATATATATATATATATATATATATATATGACTACTGACTAAATAAAAACACGCCATTCCTCTCCCGTTTCCTGAGTGGAGTCTTTATTTCGTTTAGGGCACAAAGTGGCGGTGGCATTATCATTTTTTTTTTCTAGGCGAGGTACTTAGCATTGGGGTTGGTTAGTTAGGAGAAAAAAAATACGCTGCGCTTGTGGGCTTGCCGACAGGGCTCGCCGCCACATGACGTTAAAAAAAAATCGGTTGCGGCTAAACCGCATGCTGTGTACGTGGCATGCCCTACCTCTGGTAGACCGCAGCGGTTCTCCCGCACCGGACGGACCGCAGAGTACAGACGCAGCCGTCCTAGTTCGTAAGTAGTTTGTAAGTTTAGGGACTGATGACCCCGTAGTTAAGTCCCATAAGCTTTACAAACATTTGAACATTTTGAACAGACGCAGCGTAATATTGCGCGCGCTCCGCTTGCGGTCGCCAGAGGTAGGCGTGGACCGTAGGCAGCTGGTGGCGCGAGGTAAACAGTGAGGTCACCGCCGGCGAATTTGGCGGCGCTCGTGAGGTGGGCGACCGGCCACACACGGCGCAGGAGGCGGGCGGGCCGTTCTGCGCATGCGCACGCCTCATCTACCGCCAGGCTTGCGAGGTCTGCGTGTCAAGTTTCGGCCACATCGAGGTCACCTCACCAGAGCATTGTCTCACCAGTAGGGCAGCGGAGGACTACAGGGTACACATAAACTCAAGTCGTCCACATGAGTACGAAAAGAAATCCGTTAAAATTTGTTTACATGATAAATCAATCAAGTGTGAAGGCCGTAAACTCCACAAAATACCTAGGAATTACAATTACTGCTGACTTAAAGTGGAAAGAACACGTAGATAATGCCGCGGTGGAGTAGCCGAGTGGTCTAAAGCGTCTCGCTGAGGAGCGCGCGGTTGCTCGCCGTGGAGGTTCGAGTCCTCCCTGGGGCATGGGTGTGTGTGTTTGTCCTTCGTTTAGTTTACCTAGGTTTCAGTAGTTTGTAACCTACGGACTGATGATCACGCAGTTTGGTCCGATAGATTTACAAACATTTGAACATTTTGAACGTAGATAATGTCGTGGGAAGGGCGAACCAGAGACTACGTTTTATTGGCAGAACCCTTAAAAGATGCAATAGAACTACTAAAGAAACTGCATACACTACGCTTGTCCGTCCTTTTATGGAGTATTGCAGCCCAGTGTGGGATCCTTATCAGGCGGGTTGACGAAGGACATCACGATACAGGGGAGACAGCATTACGGAAATGATACAGGATCTGGGATGGGAATCATTACAACAACGGCGCTTATCGCTGCGACGTGGGCTACTTACGAAACTACAATCGCCAACATTCTTCTCCGAATGCGAAAATATATTGTTGATTCCCACTTACATAGGTAGAAATGATCATCAGAATAAAATACGAGAAATCAGAGCCCGAACTGAGAGATTCAGATGTTCATTCTTCCCGCGCGCTATTCGAGAATGGAATGGGAGGTAAAACAGTATAACGATGGTTCGATGAACCATCTGACAGGCACTTGAATGTGACTTGCAGAGTATCCCAATTTAGATGTAGATGTAAACACTTTAGGTCTACACAGAAACATTTAACTGCGTGGTAGAGGGGTCGTCGAAACGCTTTCATAAGATTTCTCTACCGATCCTTTCTCTAAACAAGGAGACCACATGGGTATCGGATTTTAGATTTTTTAAAATATTTATGCTACGTGAAGTTCAGTCAAAGCCATTAGACGCAATTCTAGAAAATTCTCGAGAAAATCGAATTTGAAGGTTTGCAAGTACACGTAAATACTAATAATTAAAAAGGATTGCAACAACTGTCGGTGTAGCTCAGTTTGGCTGCCGGGCGCCGTGGCTCAGTGCGTCCGGTCAGAGGACATAATATCCTCTGTAATAAAAAAAGAAATCTGAGCCAGAAACACGCCGGTCAACAACGAACAAACACAATCAGCAACCGCAGAGGACGGAACAACCCATAGAGCAAAGAAAGAAAAAAAGAAATGTTGGGTGTTTTCTATCCTTACAACCATGGGGTCGGTGGTTCGAATCCTGCAGTGACAGACTTTTTCTTTTTTCTTTGTGTTCGAATACTTAAACAATTTGAATAAAAGCAGTCAAAAATACGAGGATTAATGATAAATCGGAACTATAGAATTAAAATCTTTGATGCGGCCGGGAACCGAACCCGAACCTCCATGCTTACTAGGCAGACGTTTTACCGTTAGACCACACCACTAACGAGTAAGGCGCCTCGGAATAGTCCAAGTACGATTTCCCTCCACATCACAAACTTTAATTCAGCTTCTGTGTTCTTAAGATAATTGATACTACTGCCAAGGCTCTCCATGCAGCGGAATAGCACCTCGGCAATGGACATATTGGAACAATCCTGTTAAGATTATATAAATATCAATTTAATACAAATAAACAAGCCCTAAGACGGATTTTCGTATCGGATATGTCAAAGACAATAATGATAAATTTGTCATGCGGCCGGGAATCGAACCCGGAACTCCATGATTACTAGGCAGGTGTCTTACCGTTAGTAAGTTGGCAGTGGTGGCAATTATCTTTGGAACACAGAGGCTGAATTAAAGTTTGTGACATGGAAGGAAATCGTTCTTGAACTATTCCGAGGCGCCTTAATCGTTAGTGGTGTGGTGGTCTAAAAAAAAAAAAATAAAAAAAATATAAAAAAAAAAAATAAAAAAAAAGAAACGAAAAAAAGGTAAGGAAAAAAGAAAGAAAAAAAAGAAAACAAAAATAAAATAATAAAAAAAACGGTAAGACGTGGCCCTAGTAATCATGGAGGTCTGGGTTCGATTCCTGGCCGCATCATAAATTTTAATTCTATGCTTTAGATTTATCATTATTGTCTTTGACATATTGGAGACGAAAATCCGTCTCAGGGATTGTTTATTTGTATTTAATTCGAGGATTGGTTTGAACACCACAGTGCTTTACTAGGCATGGTCCTGTTTGGAGGTGGTATGCCGTTGCCATCTTACGACCTTCGAACTGACTTACCCAGCCATTTATAGGGGGACATGGGTTTCGAACCACGGTGCTACTCGATATTTCTCACATGAGCAATACTGCCAGAGGTGAAAGAAGTGAAAATTCGCGACCTTGGGATTTCTAGTCTGGCACTCCACTGCTGTGCAACCGACGCGCACTACAATTTGAATATGTAATGATAATTTTTATGAAAAATGCACGTATTTTTGTTTCTTCATAATTTTCTGTATTTTATAAAATAATGATGGTTTCAGTCAAAAAACATAAGTTAATTTTTTTTACAGTATTGCCTTTACTATTTCTTGACGACGGTAGTCTTTGATTATTCAGTTTGTGAAGAGCAACAACGATGGTTTTAGTCACGTCCATAGATACTAATGGCCTCCAAGCACCTAACCTACTCAACCATCGTGTTAGTTGATGACAAGGTGTTCAGCTTGTCTACATACACATAAACAAAAACTGACAACACGTGGAATTAAAAATCCCAAAATGTTTTATATAACTGAATTCGAAAACAACGGGGAAAAAATGATCGCCAAAGCGGGATTCAAACCATTTACTCCGTGGTTGTAAGGCCGGAACGCTACCACGCTACCACGCTACCACGCAGATGCTGCAACTGTTTTAATTTTTGGCAGCTTTGTGTACTTTGCAAAACTTCAAAGTCTATTTTGTCTGTAACTTTTGAGAGTTGCGTCGCATGACTTTGGCTGATCGTTGTTTAAGCTCTGTACATAACGTACAACAAATATAAAGAACTTCTAATATCCGATACCCATGTGATCCCCTTGTAAGAGTGCGCGGGAAACTTTCCGTTTTAAATCAGATTTATCATGTTTTATTCTCATGATCATGGCCCCCTACGTAGGTGGTCACTAACACAATATGTACGTATTCGAAGGAGACATTTGGTGTAAGAAATTTTGCAAATAGAGCTCGCCACAACAAATTCAAATGTTTGTAAATCTCTCGGGCCAAACTGCGTGGTCTTACAAACTACTTAAACCTAGGTAAACTAACCTACGGACAACACACACACCTATGCCCCAGGGAGGACTCGAACCTCCACGGCGAGCAACCGCGCGCTCCGCAGCGAGACGCTTTAGACCGCTCGGCTACTCCACCGCGGCTCGCCACAAAAATAACGCCTTTCTTTTAATTATGTTTACCCCAGCTCTTGCATCATTTCCGCGACACTCTCTCCCGTCCATAGCGATAATACAAAATGTGCTGCACTTCTCTGACTGTTTTCTGTGTCCCCCGTCAGTCACACTCGGTGAGTATTCCACAATGCACAGCAGTACTCCAAAATAGGAGGGACAAGTGAAGTGTAGGTAGTTTTTTTCGTAGAACTGTTACACCTTCTAAGTCTTATACTAATGAAACGCAGTATTTTGTTCGCCTTCCTCTCTATATTTGCTGTGGGTTCTTTCAGGTTTACGTTGTTCGTTGCGTAATGAATAAAGCATTGTACTGAAGAGCAAGAGTTTCCAGCAAACACAAAACAGCACGTCATTCTCCACATGGTAAAATTGGAGATGTCCACTCTCTCAACTGGACCGAGGTTAGTGACAGACAGTGTTTCAGCTGCATACAAAGCCTTGGGTTTGATTACTGAATTTTAATGTCTTATTATAGCACACCATAAAGGGACATCTTGTTATACGTGTTTTTCGTGAGTTAGAAGTCCATTACAACGTTACGTCATTTAAGAGGACCTGGACGTGAACTGGTTGCATTTTCAGACCTTGCTTTCGGTGTACATTACTCTTGATGTACAGTGCGGAGGAATTTGCGATTTTGTGCCAACAATGAATGGCATTAACTCAAGCTGTAGTGGGAAATTGATTGAAATATCTGTTACAGTTTAAGAATTACAATATTTTGCGTAATAGAAATTTTTATAATACACGTTCGCATTATGGAACCGTTTTCTGGTTCTGTCTAATACCATTTGGACTGTGGCAGGGTGTTGTCAACATTCGTAGGAACACATTATGCCTCTTGTTATGTAGTTTGGAGTATATCTGAGGAAATAGAAAAACACTTATTACACTTCATTACTGTTTGGTCTAAAATTACCGTTAAAATTACATACAGAATGAGAAAAATATATCATTTCTGCAATGTATTACGCATAACACAAAGATACTGTCCCAATCTGCAATTTGGAGAAATTTAGTGCACATAGCTAGAATCATTATGCAGATTTATGTAGAGTACCTAATATTCTGGAAAAGTATTTCGAGAAAATGAGAAAAGAATGTTCACAGTGTTTTCTAGTCACCCTACGCCTCCTTCAGATAATTGCAGTAGCATAGCTTGCTGGCCAGCTGCTTTTTTATCCTCTGCAGACTTTTTCAGGATGCCTAATTTGTCCATTAATTTTGTCCTGCTAATTACATCATCACTGAAACAGATAACAGCATCCATCACACGTATTTTGAGTACTTCCATTAAACACTGTTTACGGGAATTGTTGCCACACACCGCTGTTGAAACTCACATTAGCATTTTGTGTACGGCCACGTAGACATTTGCTAATTAATTTTTTATCTGCCAGGTCCCTGTATATTGACTTCATTGTTTCCACGACTGTGGCAAGCATGGAATGCTTATGGTGATATTCCTTGCCTGAAGCATCAGCGTGACCAGAGTGGAAAAATTTGTTCAAAGAACTTTTAAGACGATAATAACTATTTAAAAGTAAATAAACCATACATTTTTGGCAACGGGAGAAAATTGTCTTTCAGATGGAGGCAATTTTTTTGTCGGCTTTTTAGTCATTTTCATGTCCAGGACCTTCCATTGCCTTTTTCTCGAGGGCATTCCAACTGAACCATTCTCCAAAAGAAGCAAATTCTTTGACGATCTTTATTTTTTGTTCTACCACTTCAATAAGTTTTGGTAGGTTTTTATTATTTGTGATTCTCTTGGTCTTCTCAGAGGAGATTTCGAAACCTATTTTTCTGCTCTCTCTCTGTCTGTGTTTTTTTTTTGTTCCTAGCCTGATTCCACTAGCGCCGCCTGCAATGGTCGAGTGGTCTGCGGCGCGCCAGTCACAGTCTGGAGGGCCGCTACGATAGGAGGTTCGAATCCCCCCTCGGGATGGGGGGGATTGTGTCGTCTTTAGTGTAAGGTAGTTCATAAGTATTTTGTAAGTTTAGGGACTGATGGCCCCGCAGTTAAATCCATTAAGCTTAACAAACATTTGAACATTTTGATTCCACTACCGGATCTTCATGATCCAGTCTTTGTCTATTTTTTCTAGAACACAGTTAAATAGCAGCGAGGAGACGCCATTCCTTGCCGCACACCAGTTTTTATTTCAACAGGGTCGGAGCCCTCTCCTATGAGTTTGACGCTAAAATATTATTGTTATTTTTATTATGTTATTAGTTCCCAGATTTACACGGGTTTGTATTTATTCCTTTCTTATGTTAGTCCACATCTTTCTTCCCTGTCCGTCCATTCTCTTGGGAGATTTGCATGTGGATATACACGTCTGAACTTTACTTTTTGCTATTATATAAACGTTTATATTGATAATATAAAATTTAGGTTTATATATATGTAGATAGTGAAATTGGAGCTCGAGATCCCAGCACACTCTTGCAATCCATAACATAGTTTGTCCAGCCAACACCACGCCAACAGGCTAACTGTTCACCACTCGCTTCAACGCTGTAGATTACCATTATAACTTGGAAACACAGTTTTATAAAACGTTCCTCTGAGTTCAACAAATCATCATAGGCAGGGTTAACTCTACGAACAGTCGCCACACTCACGGATAGTTTAGTATTTTAAAAATATTTCAGTTCATTCGCCCAGTTTCTCTACACAGACACAATTACTGATGAGTATTGGGCCAGTTCATCGAATATGTTATAAATAGCAAGCACTTTCAGTTCGAAATCTGAAATTAAGTTCACAGTTTATGCGCTTTGATTGTTCAAATGCCCCTTTCGTGAAAATTTAGCAAGTCGGAATGTATCATTTCCCACAAGATCAATCTTCCTGAAACGAATACACGAAATTCGCATGCTCGAAAATAAATTAACAAGATTTCAAGTCACAATTCCAAAACCATTAGCCGTGCGTACTGGAGCGCCGTTCTGCGGTCTGTGCAGCCGTCCGCCATCGGGGGTTCGAATCCTCCACTTCCCGCATCCCTACGAAGACCGCCGCCAAAAGTTCCAGCGTGGAATCCACCCATGGCGCCACCAGAAAAGCCCCCTCCACCACTGCCTCTGCTTATCCCTCCTCCTCTGCCCTCACCATGGACACTACGCCACCACTTTCCTATGCTGCTGCTACTGCCGCCCAAACCTACACCTACGTCCTGTCCCGTCCTGACCCCTAATTCCTCGACAACCGTGTACTCTCTCGAAATTATAAAATACATCCCCTAAATCCCCCCATGCAGTTTATCCCACACGAGGACTCTGTCTTCATAAAGTCCACCTCCCCCACATTCCAAACCGATGTCCTCCGTGTCCTTCCCTCCACCCACTTTGCTCCCCATGCCTCCCTCAACCCTTACAGCACTTCCACTGCCGCCCCCCCCAACCCCAAGCTCCCCACCGCCCACCCATCCTCACCGCCTTTTCACCAAACTCAGCCCAGTAATCACGGAGACAGAGGTGTTGGCGCAGCTCAACTCCCACCCCGACATCTCCGTCCACTCCCCCAAGCAGATCCAAAACTCCTCTGGCCCCACCTATCTGATGCGGATCTTTACTGAGTCCACATCATCCATCGACCGCCTCCTCACTGAGGAGGCGAACATTGACGCTCGCCGCTACAAGGAGGATCCCTCCCACTCCCCTCCCCAATCCTATCTTTGTGGGCGATACCTCGTCTACAACGATCACCTGACTGAAAAGTGCTGCAGTGCCCCCTCCTGTCCCCACTGTAAGTTGGCCCACTTCCTTCACCTCACCTCCACACCCACCTGCAACACCTGTGTGGCCCTCACCCACCTATTCGTACAAGTGTCAGGCTCGCCCCTCCCCTGTTACCCCTGAGCTGACAGTCTCCATCTGCCCCATCGATCCTCCCATCCACCTCAACAACTCCCTCTGCCCCCCTCCCACAGAGGAGAAGGTCATCAGATTTGTCACCACTGTCGTCCACAACATCCACCCATTCCAGCGTCCCCACTTCATTCAACAAATCGTCCTTGCCACCCACTCCATTTGGCAATTGGAGACAATTGCCATCCTCTCACGTAACAACTCCCACTTCTCATTCACCCGCAATGTTACTCTCGACTAAAGCACACCCGTACCCAGTTTCCCATCGCCCCATCCCTTTCTCCCCTTCCTCGCAGCTCCCATCGTACGCCCACCTTGTACCCTTCTATATCACAAAATTCGCTCCCTCCCTCCCAACAAACACCTTTTCTTCCGACACCGTGTGGATGTCTTTCTCCTGAATGAAACCTTTCTCCAACCCCGCCATTCCATCAGCACTGCCCCTTGCCTCCTCCACCACATAGACAGTCCCCCTCCCCTGTCTCGAGGTGGAGTGGCAATTGGCCGCCTCTGCCACCTCCCTGTCTGGCCACAACCTCCCCTTAACGCCCTGACTGAACACCTGATCCTCAGCCTCTTCCTCCCCTCCCTCACCATCACCCTTGCCACTATTTACATTCGTGGCAATGAACCCCTCCCATATGACTTCCTCTCCCATGTTGACCATTCCTTTACAACCTATGTGGTTGCCGTCAACCTCAACCTTTTTCCCGTTCTGTCCCAAACTCCGGCAGTGGCGTCAGTTCCTCGCCCAGCTCCGTGGCGACACCACTCTCTCCCGCAACCCACTCGCCCGGGAAGCAACACTGCCCCCGAAGTCATCCTCGCCTCTCCTAACCTCCTGGGCCGCCTGCGGGCAGAAGTCCTCGACCTCATTGGCAGTGACCATGCCCCCGTACTCCTCACCCTAGATCCCCGCGGCCGTCAGGCTCGCGCTCTCCATCCCAAGCCCTGTCCTAAGATAGTCCATGATTACACCCATGCTGACTGGGATGTCTACCGTCATTCCATAGACACCCAGGTTGCCAGCCACCCCCTACCCCTCCACACCCCTGCTGACATTGGCCACGCCGCTTCCTTCCTACACCAGACCGTTGCTGATGCCGTCCACTACCGTATCCCCACCAAGACCATTCAGCCTCACCGCTCCACACTTCCTCCACAGGCTGTCCTCCTTCTCCATGAATCCCGTCGACTTTATAGCTCCTTCCTAGATACCTGTGACTGGGACACACTCTTATGCCACTGGCAAATCCAACGCCACATCTGAAACCTCTTGACCGCGAAAAGACGCTGTCACTAGCGGCAGACATGTATCCATCTTAATATTTCACTCCCCATCAATTCATCCAAGTACTGGAAAGCCTACCACCGCCTTACTGGCAGTCATTCTGCCACTCACTACCTGTTTCTCGTCAACGAACTTCCCCTTTGTGACAATGCCAGTAAGGCGAATCACTTTGCCGCCCATCTCGAAGATACCTTCTCCATTCTGACAATCCCAGCTTTGATTATTCCCTCTTCCCAGACATCCATGAGCGTACCAACACCTCCCCGCCGCTCGCCCCTGGATTTCAGTACTTGGACAGCATCTCTCGCACAGAACTTAACACTCTGATCACTGTTCTCGACATCGAAACAACACTCTACAGAAAACGCAACACAGCTCCCGGTCTCAACCGCCTGACCTACAGGCATCTTTGGGCCTGCCCCCAGTCTTTCTACACAGCCCTCGCATCCCTCTATACCGTCATCCTCTACGCTGGCTTCTTCCCTGACTTGTGGAAAACTCCTGTATCCTCATGTTTCTTAAACCCAGCAAGCCTCCCTCTGACGCCTCCTACTATCGTCCTATCAGCCTCACCTCAGTGTTCAGCAAGGTCTTGGAAACTATCATGTCCCGCCGCATCCACCAGCATCTCCGTCAACAGCAGCTCCTCCCGCTCTCCCAATGTGGCTTCCGACCTTCCCTCTCTGCTAATGTCCAACTCCTGCGCCTTACCCACCTTTCCGTCCAGGTGAACTCCCGTAGCACCGTTATCCTCGTTTCCCTCGACATTGAGAAGGCCTACGACCGTGTATGGCATTCCAGTCTCCTTTTCAAACTCCAGCTCTATGCCCTTACCATTAATTATGTCCGCTTTGTCACTTCCTTTCTCTCCCATCATCCATCCTATGTCACTGTCAATAACTCCAACTCCCGCCTGTTTTTCCCCTCTGCTGAGGTGCCCCAGGGCTCCGTCCTCTCCCACCTCGTCTGCCATATCTATTCGGCTGGTATGCCACAGCCACAGCCTCCTGTCCATCTTCTCCAATAAGTTGATGACACCGCCTTCCTTGCCATCGCCCCCTCCCTCACCCACTCCCAACATCTCCTTCAGTTCCATCTCTCCGAATTCTACTCCTGGTGCAACCAGAGGCTCCTTACTGTTAAAGGTAAAGCAGTCAACAATCCGAAGATTGGTTTGAACACCACAGTGCTTTACTAGGCATGGTCCTGTTTGGACGTGGTATGCCGTTGCCTTCCCCTGACCTTCGAACTGACTTACCCAGAGAGTTATAGGGGGACCTACAGTTTAACGTGGGTTCCGAACCACGGTGCTACTCGGTATTTTTCACATGAGCAATACTGCCAGAGGTGAAAGAAGTGGATAGTGACAGATAAAAATCCTGGAACCTGGCGGGCATAGAACCCGTGACCTTAACCCCAAAAAATTCCAGGCAATCATCATAGGTCACACCACCCCTTCTTTCTGTCACTGCAACCTCTACCTCACACTCCATGACTCCATGGTTGTCCCATCCCACAAACCAAAGCCCTCAAGTACCTTGTCCTGACCCTCTCCTGGAAACCACACCTCCAATCCGTCTGTGAAAAAGCCCTCTTCCGCCTTAACCTCCTCAAGCTTCTATCCAGCTGGATGTGAGGCCTTAACCCCTCCGCCATCTTCTTCACCTACCGCTCAATCATTCGCCCTATGCTCTGCTGCTTCCATCCTGCTTGGGTCTCCTCTCCCCCTGCCCACTACGAATCCCTACAGATCCTAGAACGCCACGCCCTCTGCCTCGCTTACCGTATCCGCCTCACATCCCCCACGTGGATCCTCTATTACGTGATTCCCTTTCTTCACCTGCTGCGAAGTTCCTCAAACATCTCCACCTCCTCTATGTGTCCCGTCAAATATAATCCCACCACTCAGTTGTCTCCCACCTCTTGCTATATCCTGCCACACTGATACCTTATTATCCCTCCCTCCCTTCACCTCCACACCCTCCACATCCTCTCCGAGGGTAACTTCCATCAACTCCTTCTCCCGGATGACACCCTCCGTTCCGACATCTATTCCTCCTTTCAACCTTAGTTCTCCCCCTATTTGTACGTATCCCTTCCTCCCCCCTTCCATCCCTATGTACTCCGTCTCTTGGCTCTCCTCTCCCAGCTCCTTCCTACGACAAGTCCTTGCACCTTCCCCCTCCTCCCTCTCCCCCTCTCCTCACTCTCTCCCTCTCCTCCCGTCCTTCTCCACCGCACTTCCTTTTCTTCCCCATTTCCCACTGCGCCCCCCCCCCCCATTTCGACATATTGTAACAGTGTGCCTTTTAGTGTTGTGCCAGTGCTTGTGCTTCGTGCCCAAGCAGTGTTTTAATACATAAGCAGCCGCCGATCACGCAGAATATTAGTGTTGCCATGTGTTTTAAGCAGTGTCTTCGTCATTATGTAGTGTGCTCCACCAATGTGATTTTAACCACCTCGGATTTTTAACTTCTATCTGTGTGTGATTTTAATTCTGAATAGGTTTTACTTCAAATTATTTGCTCAATTTCTGTTCTCTTCATTTTTCTCTCCATTCTAGTGTAAATACGCTCGGCCGAAGAGCAGCAATGAAGTTGCTGCCAGCCTACCACCACCGGTGGTAAAAAAAAAAAAAAAAAAAAAAAAATATTTTTAAAAAATTAAAAAAAATTACAGGAGCGTCAGTCTTTCGGCTCACTATTAAGATGGCTGAACGTTACACAGCCGAAATATTAGAAGAAGAAGGAGAATTCTTGCGGCTGCACACCCGAAACTTAATGGAACATTTCTCCAGTAGTTTAGGAGATGTGGCACGTACATACACACAACAATTTTTGTAATACATACCAGTTGAAAACCAGGCGTTGCTGGGGTATTTATTCATTCGATATTCTCCTTTCTTCTTCTCCTCTGCTGTAAACCATATTTGTCCATCTCGTACACTCCCGTCCCTGGAGTTTACCTATTCCACCTTCTGTCTATGAAAAATCACATGTATCTGTCAACTTGAATGGTGGTCGATGAAACAGTTTCAAAATTTATTGTGAGATAGCCTATGCAATGCAACATTCGGTTGCTTGCGAATTATCAAAATAACTGAAATGTTTGTAAACCTATTGCACCAAACTGCGATGGTCATCAGTCCCTAGAACAAAAAGTAAACTAAGTTATACAAAGGCAAAAAAAAAAAAAAAAAAAAAAAAAAAAAAAAAAAAAAAAAAAAAGAACCTACACACACCCCAACACCCGAGGTAGGACTCGAACCTACGACGGGAGGGGCCGCCCAGCCTGTAGCATGATGTCTGAGACCACGGGCTATTCCTGCGCGGCTTATCAAAACTGTCTGCATGAACAAGTAAATACATGAGCCAACTTCCATGGTAATTGGTGAAACGGAGTCAGTATGTTGTAAGGTGCACTGTTCCATGAACCATACGAAATGTTATGTTGACCGCGATCTTCCTCTTGTTTTGCTGATCAATTGTTCAACATTTCTTCAAGATCAGAAACAAATTGTAGGTTGGTGTCGAAGTCCGTAAGTAAGATACCCTCAAGGATGAACCATATGAAATTTTAAGTAGGCAGTAGATGTTCCTCATCTTTTGCAAGTCAAATGTGCAAAATTTCTTTCACATCAGAATGATACTGTACTTTGGGGTCGAGTAGAGTAGCCTCTGCCATGCACCGTAAGAAATTTTATCTATATGGATACCTTCCTCTTGCTCTGAAGGTCTAGTGTGCGAAATTTTATAAAGATCGGAATAAAACTAAAGATTTTGTAAAATTCCGTAGTTAATGTACTCTACGCCATATACTATTTGAAACTTTATGTAGACAGGGAGGGAAGATTGGAGGAAAGGATGTGGGGTAACAATCGCAGAGGGAGACTTAGAAACGAATACAATAAACAGATTCAAATGGATGTGGGTTGCCGTTCTTATGAGGAGACGAAGAGGCTTGTTCAGTACAGAGTAGGGTGGAGAAATGATCAAACCAGTCTCCGGACTGAAGACCACAGAAACACAACATGTAGACAGGGACGTTCTGCTTGTTTTGAAAGTCAAATGTGCAGTTTTTCAAGATTGGAACAAAACTGTATATCTGTGTTTAATAGAAACACAAAGACACTTTATGTGTAAGTAAATAAAAAAATGAAAGATAGGTATGTATTTATAAGGTCTTATAGTTCCCTTGGACAGCACGATTGTTCTTTAGAAAAAGAGGCTGAAAGTGATATATTTGTGGAATGAGTGTCATGGAGCGCCTTGAGACACAGACTCTGTATGCGTTTAAGTCGAACAGATCACGACTAAACTTTCCACGGCAAACGTGAAATTGCGAATGGTTCTACAGGTGGAAGTGTTCCTTATGCCAACGTCCGTGAGGGAGAGCAAGGATGAGCTGACCTTTGGACTGGACAGCAGACAGCTTACCTGAAGGTTACCAGCCTTGGCCTGACCTTATCTCGTTGAAGCACGTTTGCAGGAACAGGCATTGTTGACAGTCCGCTGCTAAAACTCGTGAGAGAATCAAAACACGCGGCACACATTAAAAATTTGTTTTGTGACCAAACAGAAGTAGTTATGTATCCAACCGACGGGCGTACTTCTGTAAACACAAAACTTCTTCAATTACATCCGATATACATCTACATGAGTGCTCTGAAAATCACACTGAAGTGTATGGCAGAAGGTTCATCGAACCTCTTTTATATTTCTTTACCGTTACATTCTCTAACAACACGCGGGAAAAAGAAACACCCAAATCTTTCCGTTTTCGATCTGATTTCTCTTACTTTATTATGATGATAATGTCTCCCTATAGGATGGATGCAAACAAAATATATTGGCATTCGGAAGAGAAAGTTACCGAAAGAAGCCGCCAATAAATCTCGCCGTAACGAATAACGACTTTCTTTCAATGATTTCCACCCTAATTGGTGCATAATTTCCGTGACACTCTCTCCCCTTTATCCTCTTCAGTCCCGAGCACACATTGGAAATGTAAATGTATTACTGTTCTGCTATTTGGTTTAATTTAATGCTAATTAACAATAAATTACAGTTCAAAAAATTTTGCAAGCTTTCTGACTTTTTGTAGTTGATATCATATACGATAATTCGGGACTTGAGTAGGACAGTTATACGCACAACTATGTAGTTTCATGTTGCTTTATTAGAAAAATAAATCGTCACAAACATTATACTTATAGTTCTTATTTGTTGTAGCATTTAATAATATTTCAAAATACAAACTTTTCATAATATTAAGTAAACAATTCAAAATTTTCAAACAAAATTACCATTACAAAATTTCAAATTTTGTTTTCTTTTTCATTTTACCCCATGTATAAGTGTTACAAATCCTAATTAATTTTATGTTCTGTGGAATTTGTTGAACAATTCCTGTCAGTAGTGAAGCAAAGCAAGACCTTGCAATTCTCACACCGTACAAATGTGAGGCCTTTGCAGCCTCCTACCCTGCATTTTGACGTTTTTCTGAACATGGTTCATTTCAGGCAAATGACTCATACTTGCTTGCCTTATCTTCATTGGTGGTAGTGGAACAGGACATCTTGGCCTCTTTCGTTTTTGGGAACTATCTTCATCGGAGTCTGGTTCTTGCTCCACAGGTTCCATCTGGAAACTTGACCTTCATTGGGAATATATTAAGTTTTCAACAATATCAAGCTTGAACTGGTTGTATGGCATTGTATGTTTCTGTGCAATACCATTTTGCATTGCACTCTCCCTGTACTGCACCCATGCAGCAGCAATTGCAAAATCCATAAAATGATCAATAGTCCACTTGTAGGTCCTGGCTCTCATGGTATATTTCCCCAACATTCTGTCTAACAGGTATACACTTCCCATGTCAGTATTGTATGCCTTTACCGCACATGGGCGGGGAACTTGGACATGAACTTTCTTCAGTTTCATTTCTGTCAGAATCATCTGGATTAATTCTGTTCACCAACCCAAAGATCTCATCATCAGTCAACCCTGGGAACCAAGCGAGAAAAAAATATAACCTCACTTCCGCTGAAGTAAACAAAGTCGGCATTGAATCCCGAGGTATCGTATATGATACCAGAAAGTTTAAAGCTTTATAATCTGTTATTACGTCGATTTACAGTTAGATATTAATTGAGGAATGTCTGTAAAATTTCGAAAAGATTTTTAGGCATGTAAAAACGCATTTAATGAGGAAAAAATATCTCTTTACCTTTATTTCGTTGAGACATGTTGTGGAGCTGCGGAGTCCGAAGTTTTCAGACGGTCCTGCCAACTATTAGCATTCAGGAGAAGGACGAACAAATGAGATGCAGAAGGGCGAAGTTTATAGTACATAGTAACACAGACCAGAAAACGTTCAGCCGGGTGAGCGTCCAAGAAAAAAATAAAACCTAGAGGTATCATATATGATACCTGGGGACTGAAGAGGATATCGCGATAACAGAAACTAGCTGCCCTTCTCTGAACTTTCTCTATATCCTCCTTCAGTTCCAGTTGATGGGGATCCCACAATGCTCAGCAATACTCCACGACAGAACGCACAAATGCAGTCTCTCTAATAGAATTGTTGGATATTATAAGTTCTGCCAATGAAACGTAACCTTTCATTTGCCTTTGCTACAATGTTTTTTATGTGTTCTTTCAAATTCAAGTTTTTCGTAATTGTTATTCCTAGATATTTAGTTGAAATTATGGCCTATAGATTTGACTGATTTGTAGTGTAAATGAAGTTTAACGTATTTATTTTAATGCTCATATGAATGACTTCACACTTATCATTATTCAGGGTCAAATGCCAATTTTTGCACCATGCATATATCTTATCTAAATCGTTTTGCAGCTGCTTTTGATCTTCTGATCAGTTTACTAACCGATAAACGACAGCGTCATCCGCGAATACTCTCACGTGAATTACACTTTATCCACACATGGAAGAAAGGCAGGGGTAAAAGTTATAAGTGAGGAACGCAGAGCATTTTGTCTCAGTGATCCATGCTTGTTTCATACAATACTCTACGTTAGTTGACAGATATACATAATGGTGTGGATAAAATTGTCAATTGACTTCAGAGAAAGAAATAAAAAATGCTCAAATATTTTTTTGAGTATGACGACTGTTCCTGGGTAAATTAAGGAATAATTTTCACAGTAAAATGTGTCCACGTTTAGTCTCTATAGCAAAATATTTAAACCATTTTGTTATATACTGAGTTTTTCTGTTTTTCATTGGAATACAATTGCAACATTTGAAAATGACAGCTTAGTCTGTCAAAACTAGTCACGTATTGTTAATAAAGATAGTGACTGTGCCTTTTGTTTCGATGATGAAGTAAATATTTTATACACGTTCTAAAATCCTACTGCAAACCAAAGTCAGTGATATATGTCTGTAATTTCAGTTCCATTACCTTTCTTGAATATTGGAGTGACCTGTGAAACTTTCCAGTCTCTGGGTACGGAACTTTCGCTGAGCGAGCGGTTGTATAATTATGATAGCTAGGTATGAAGCTGTTCCATCAGCATACTCTGAAAGGAAACTAATTGGTATACAATCTCAAGCGGGAGACTTACTTTTGTTAAATGAGTTAAGTTGTTTTAATACTCCAGGGATATCAACTTCTAAATTACTCATGCTAGCAGCTGTTCTTGATTCGAATTCTTGAATATTTGCTTCCTCTTCTTTGTTGAAGGACTGTAGGAGAGCTGTGTTTAGCAATTCTGCTTGGACTGTCATCCAAATTACATGACAGTGTTTCGTTGTGGAAACTATTATAAGCTTTTTGCATTGATGTACAAGCTGAATTTCTGTTTTCTGTAAAAGGTAGATAGTCTTGGAGATTTTGTGACTTTTTAACATTGGCATTTTTTTTTTCCTTTGGAAGAGCGAGGTAGTCTACTTCGTGTACACGGATTATCAGCCCCCTCTTTGTTAATTTGTTAGGTATAAATC
The DNA here is from genome assembly GCA_026315105.1 of Locusta migratoria. Lineage (NCBI taxonomy): Eukaryota > Metazoa > Arthropoda > Insecta > Orthoptera > Acrididae > Locusta > Locusta migratoria. The sequence goes on from CM048746.1 coordinate 186,016,586, forward strand.
TGTCAATAGCTGTCGATATTATTTCTTTGAATGTAAGGCACGTCTGATCTGCACTCGCATTGTTTGATTCGAAAGACTGGAGATAATCACCCAGGAAAGCGTTAATCGAATGTTATCTTCTTTTTTGAATAAATATATTTTTCGTTTAATTTTTGTGGATTTGGGAATATTAATATTCAGTCTCGCTACAACAACTCTGTCTTTACCAATCCATATGTCCTTTTTAATGCTCTGGTGGCTATTAAAATTGCTCCACCACGAACATGAAGTGCTACGGACGCGAAATTTAACCGACAGGAACAAGATGCCGTGATATGCAAATGATAAACTTTTCAGAGCATTCACTCAAGGTTGGTGCTGGAGGCGACGCCTACAACGTGCTGACACGAGGAAGTTTCGAACCGATTTCTCATACAGAAACAGCAGTTGACCGGCGTTGCCTGGTGAAACGTTGTTGTGATGCCTCGTGTAAGGAGGAGATATGCGTACCATCACGTTTCCGACTTTGATAAAGGTCGGATTGTAGACTATCGCGATTGCGGTTTATCGAATCACAACACTGCTGCTCGCGTTTGTCGCGATCCAATGACTGTTAGCAGAATATGGAATCGGTGGGTTCAGGAGGGCAATACGGTACGTCGTGCTAGATCCCAACGGCCTCGTATATCTAGCAATCAAGATGACAGGCATCTTATCCGCATGGCTGTAACGGATCGTGCAGCCACGTCTCGATCCCTGAGTCAACAACCATCTGCACGAACAGTTCGACGACGTTTGCAGCAGCATGGACTATCAGCTCGGAGACCATGGCTGCGGTTACCTTTGACGCTGGATCACATACAGGAACGCCTGTGATGGTGTACTGAACGACGAACCTGGGTGCACGAATGGAAAAACGTCATTTTTTTCGGATTAATCCAGGTTCTGTTTTCAGCATCACGATGGTCGCATCCCTGTTTGGCGACATCGCGGTGAACGCACATTGGAAGCGTGTATTCGTCATCGCCATACCGGCGTATCCCCCGGCGTGAGGTGCCATTGGTTACACGTCTCGGTCACCTCTTGTTCGCATCGATGGCACTTTGAACAGTGGCCGTTACATTTCAGATGTTTACGACCCTTGGCTCTACCTTTCATTCGATCCCTGCGAAACCCTACATTTCATCAGGATAATGCACGACCGCATGTTGCAGGTCCTGTACGATCCTTTCTGGATACGGAAAATATTCGACTACTGCTCTGGCCAGCACATCTCCAGATTTCTCACCAATTGAAAACATCTGCTCAATGGTTGCCGAGCAACTGGCTCGTCACAATACGCCAGTCCGTACTCTTGATGAACTGTGGTATCGTGTTGAAGCTGCATGAGCATCTGTACCTGTATACGCCATCCAAGCTGTTTGACTCAATGCACAGACGTATCAAGGCCGTTATTACGGTGGTTGTTCTGGGTACTGATTTCTCAGGATGTATGCACCCAAATTGCGTGAAAATCTAATCACATGTCAGTCCTAGTATAATATATTTGTCCAATGAATAACCGTTTATCATTTCTTCTTGGTGTAGCAATTTTAATGGCCAGTAGTGTAGTTTCGGAATATTTGTTGCTTCGAGATCAAGTAGGTTTTCACAACCATTTACTGTTACAGTGGGTTCATGAAGTAATTGCTCGCGATAATTCTCGGAGAATTTGTCTGTACATTTTCGAACGATGCTTGCCACCGCTTATGAACACTATTTTTGCCAACATATCGAGAGTAAGTTAGAGTCATCACCGACTTAAAGTGTATGTTTTAGGTGCGATTCTGATATTTGATCCAAGCTTTCTTTGAATGTTTCTGCAGTCGAATCGTCTGAGACAAGAAGTCGGTAAAAAGAACCAATCATTAATTTATTCCGGTTGTCAGGTGTAACCTCTAGCCATACCAACTCATAGAAACTAACTGCTTAAATTTCGCCAAAGGATAGCAATAAATAAGCCACGACCTATTTTATTCAATCTGAACACCAATCGTCCCTTTGTAAATGTTTCAGCCGATTTAACGCCGGCTTTAGCCTGGTTTAGTTACCTATAATTATTGGAGCTTCCGTACTTTCTGTTAGCAGTTCGAGTTCTGGTACTGGGTCTGGTGCCTCAGACTGGTATCTAGTAACATGTATTCCACCCAATATGTTTTCCTATTTTGTGTCATCCTCATGAAGTTCCTTTCCTCTCTTACGCTGCTCAGCACCTCGTCCGTTCTCATTCTGTCAGAACCCATCAATTTTATTATTCTTTTCCACAGCCGCATTTAAAAACATTTTTGTTCCTCCTGTTCAAATGTTTTTAAATCTATCGGACCAAACTGCGTGGTCATCAGTCCGTAGCTGACAAACTTCTTAAACCTAGATAAACTAACACAAGGACAAACACATACACCCATGCCCCAGGGAGGACTCGAACCTGCACGGCGAGCAACCGCGCGCTCCGCAGCGAGACGCTTTAGACCGCTCGGCTACTGCACCGCGGTACCTGTTCCTCCTGTCTGTGTTTCAGAACCATACGATACCCCACTTCACACACACAAATTTAGCGAACCCATTCGTGAGGATAACGGTGATGCTTTTGGCTGTTGGCAAATCTTTTACTATCTCGAAAGAATTCTTTCCCGTGGAAATTCTGCGTCTTACGTACAGCTTCCATTTGAAATTATCAAGCGTGTCATACAATTACATGATTAAACACATTTTAATACTCTTCCATATAGTGCTAGTGATCAAGGCGCCTTCTTTTCCGATTTTCGTCAGTATGGTCTTAGCAAAATTCATTTTAATTCCAAAATCTTTCCCCAACTTTACAGTATTATCAGTATTACCTGGAGCTCTTATTCTGAGAGCACAATAACAGGATAGTATTACTTGGTACACCGCTGTGCCATGAGTGTTGCCTGTCTACAGGGGCCGCTCCATGGCCGGTATAGCATCTCAATTCGCCATTTTGCGACTTGCGCTGACTATTGGCAAATTACCAAACTACGCTGTGGCGGTATACATGAAAGCCACTTTGAGGGTTTCTCTTCAAAATGACATGTATATTATATCTGTGCAATGTTTGGTTCTTGTGCAATAAATAATTGAAAGTATTCCCGGACTTTGTCTACTCTCTGTTGTGACGATACATAATTGTTTTGAAATTTTTAACAAATCATTAGTTTTGTGGTTAAAGAACGGAATATACTCCATCCCACTTTATTACTGTTATTGATGTATATTTCAGGCCGTATGTGCTATGAAATTTAGTATAAAATTCCACTTAAGGTCGGATTCGGTTCATGTTGTATTTTGTTTACTATTACAGTCGATGTATTTCAAAGATTCTTAAGAAGGAATGTCTATTGACGATCATATGTTTGCCAGTCGTCACCTTATCATTATTCAGAGTGTCCGAAAAGTCTTTCCCTGATTACATAAATTGATAACTCAGTCTAGAAGTAAGATACAAATACGAAACTGGTGTCTAATTGTTTACAAACTAACGAAGTTTTTTTCACACATCAGTAAACTTCTACATGAGCACCCTCGGTAGCACGTAGCACATCTACGCGATATTCAGTTTTCGTCCACACATTAGCCAACATCACTGGAGGGATCGATTCAACGACTGTGGGCCGCGGTGGAGTAGCCGAGCGGTCTAAAGCGTCTCGCTGCGCATCGCGCGGTTGCTCGCCGTGGACGTTCGAGTCCTCCCTGGGGCACGGGTGTGTGTGTTGTCCTTAGGTTAGTTTACCTAGGTTTAAGTAGTTTGTGAGCTACGGACTGATGACCACCGGTTTGGTCCGGTAGATTTACAAACATTACAACATTTGAACGACTGTGGTTATCCGTTGCTGCAGGGTTTCAAGATCTGGTACAGGTGTTCGGTACATCACGTCCTTGACATAACCCCATAAAAAGAAGTAATGGAGTTATGTCATGAGAGCATGGAGGTCAAACCGTTGGCCCATCACGACCAATCCATCGGCCAGGAAAGGTCATATCGAGATAGGCACGGACGTTCAAACCCAAATGAAGCAGTGCACCGTCTTGCTGAAACAAGACATCGGGGTGATACTGAAGCAGCTGAGGAACAGCATACAGTTGCAACATGTCCAGATACACTGCAGATGTGATGGTAGGCGTAACGAAGAAGAATTGCCCGATAATTCAATCGAGCAATAGCGCGCACCAAACATTCACCTTTGGACTACCTCTGGTGCACTCCATGACCTCGCCAGGGGTTGTGAACTGCAAATGCGCACATTATGGCGATCCACTACTCCACTGACAAAAAAGGTCACTGCGTCGGAAAAGGCATTTCGTCTGAGAAAACCATCATCGTTCTCAATACGAGATAGGATTTCGACCACAAAGTCATATCGACGTGGACTGTCATTGGGCAATAAGGCCTGAACGATTTGCACTTTGTATGCACGAAACAATAAACGTTTGTGTAAAATTTCATGGAGAGAGCTTTTTGGCATCTGTAATTCACGTGAGGCCCTGCACACCTATTTCTTCGGACTTCGCAGAAAAGACTGCCTCACAGTTTCCACCATGTCTGCTGAGGTTCTTGGTCGACCAGACCTCGGAAGGTCAGCAACCGATCCTGCGTTCTTGAACTTCTCATACCAGGCTTTAATGCTCTTGACTATTTTTTGAAACAATTTCATTTATTTTTCTACTTTCCATTAACTACCTCATTTATTATTCGCTTATGATAACGCCTTTTCGAAGCCCCCCATGCCCCTTATCGCATAGGCGACTGAAATAATAAACAGTCTTCTCCTTAATAAAACCGTATAGCCACAGTTAGCAGACCTAATTCCAGTCGTCGTGCTACTTAAAATACACTTCGATTTCACACTGTACAAATTATGTGGAACCTTGTTACTGTTTTACCAAGATCACTCTTTTATCTACCACAATTACCGGTTTCAACTGAGCTTGCAGTCATCATGAGATCTCTGATGAATCTAATGATATCAGTAACATGTAGCTCTGTCTACATGGCGTTATGTGGAGTTGTCAAATACACAAAACTGCATCCTCATTTATAAAAACCATTCATGGCTCCCTTAACATACACTGTCGTCGACATGCGTCTCAGACCACATAGTGGTAGATAAACCCAAACGTGGCAAAACAGTAACAAGGTTCCACAGCAAAAGAAATCGCACCAAGCAACATGAATACAAATTATATCGTTATATTATTATAGTTCTTAAATTAACTGCATGAGAGTTTTAGTTTGCATACATTTGGACATATATATAAGAAACTCATGTTAGTTACACTATTTATAACTAAAGAACGTCTGAACCGATTTGGCTCAAAATTGGTGGGAGGTAACTTAGAAGCAGGAGACGAACATAGTATACTTTTTGTCCCGTTCGACCGCGTTTCCGTGTTACGTGACATAAAACTGAAAGTACGCTTCCAGTCTGGATCATGTTCTAGATTCTCCAAGAATCAGCTTATTCATTCGTTACTCGCCTAACGACAAAATACGCTGCATCTGAGCAAACAAATACGCCAAGGAGGTTAGATTAAAGGGAGACGGCGTTATCAATGCTGAGAATACATGAGAAACATCTTCCTCAGTAAGTTTAAGGCGTCTCAAACTAAATTATTATGCGGATTATCAAAATAATATTATTTATTATGAAGAGAAAACAACTGTTGCTATTCATTGGCTATCTCAAGCTTTGCCGCGATTGGTCGGCTTCAAAAAATGTTCGAATGTTTGTAATTATATCGGACCAAACTGCGTGGTCAACAGTCCGTAGCTTACAAACTACTTAAACCTAGGTAAACTAACCTAAGGACAAACACACACACCCATGCCCCAGGGAGGACTCGAACCTCCACGGCGAGCAACCGCGCGCTCCGCAGCGAGACGCTTTAGACCGCTCGGCTACTCCACCGCGGCAGGTCGGCTTCATTCCCACGATACAGCAACTGTTGCCAATATAGCTATACCACGCCTGTGTCGCGGAGTGTAAAATTTTACCGGTATATAGCAATTGTTTGCCAGGTCCTAGAATTTTTATCTGTCACTTTCCACTTCTTTCACCTCTGACAGTATTGCTCATGTGAAAAATATCGAGTAGCACCGTGGTTCGGAACCCACGTTAAACTGTATGTCCCCCTATAACTGTCCGATAAGTCAGTTCGAAGGTCGGAGGAAGGCAACGATATACCACCTCCAAACAGGGCCATGCCTAGTAAAGCACTGTGGTGTTCAAACCAATCTTCGGATTGTTGAATGCTTTACCTTTTTAGCAATGTTGTCAATCGTGTTTCAATTACATTCCTAATAAGAGTTCATTATTCACTTACAGGTCAGGAAACAAACAGACGAATATTGCTGCCAATTACAAAAACCATACTATCTGGTTGAGCGAACTAGCCATTTTGGTAGCGAAAAATAAGAACGTAGACGATTTGAACATAAAAATTCAAAGCCAAATCGCTGGCCAATAACATACATTTATTAATATCGTCTCAAGGAAATGTATTATTGTTGTTATTTGCATTCATTTACTTCGATGGTTTCCATCAGTCCCTAAACTTACAAACTACTTATGAACTACTTACGAACTAGGACGGCACAAATATCCATGCCCGAGGGGGGATTCGAACCCCCGACCGTAGTGGCCGTGCAGACCGTGACTGAAGCGCCTCAGTCCCCGCGGCCGGCTACAAACTATCAAAGTATTTTTCACACATCAGTAAACTTCCACATGAGCACCCTTGGTAGCAAGTAGTACATCTAGGCGATATTCAATTTCCGTCCACATATTAGCCAACATCACTGGAGGGATCGATTCAACGACTGTGGATATCCGTTGCCGCAGGGTTTCAAGATCAGGTACACGTGTTTGGCAGACCACGTCCTTGACAAAACCCCATAAAAAAGTCTAATGGGCTTATGTCAGGAGAGCGCGGAGGCGAAACCGTTGGCTCATCACGACTAATCCATCGCCCAGGAACGGTCATATCGAGATAGGCACGGACGTCCAAACCGCAATGAGGCGGTGCACCGTCTTGCTGAAAAGAGACATCGGGGTGATACTGAAGCAGCTGAGGAACAGCATACAGTTGCAACATGTCCAGATACACTGCAGATGTGATGGTAGCCTCAGCGAAGAAGAATGACCCGATAATTCGATCGTACAATAGCGCACACCAAATATTCACCTTTGGACTACCTCTGGTGCACTCCATGACATCGCCAGGGGTTGTGAACTCCACATGCGCACATTATGGCTATCCACTACTCCACTGACAAAAAAGGTCACTGCGTCGGAAAAGGCATTTCATCTGAAATAACCATCATCGTTCTCAATACGTGATAGGATTTCGACCGCAAAGTCATGTCGACGTGGACTGTCATGGGGCAACAAGGCCTGAACGATTTGCACTTTGTATGCACGAAACAATAAACGTTTGTGTAAAATGTCATGGAGAGAGCTTTTTGGCATCTGTAATTCACGTGAGGCCCTGCACACCTATTTCTTCGGACTTCGCAGAAAAGACTGCCTCACAGTTTCCACCATGTCTGCTGAGGTTCTTGGTCGACCAGACCTCGGAAGGTCAGCAACCGATCCTGCGTTCTTGAACTTCTCATACCAGGCTTTAATGCTCTTGACATCAGGTGGATTCCTTCCAAATGTTGTCTGGAAGTGTCTCTGCACTGTGGTAGATGATCGTGTCTCATGGTACCACAGGACACACTGTGCCTTCTCCTGATTGGTTAACATCGCTTCTTGGGCACTGCACCTCATCCACTACTTACGAACTGCGAACCTAAAACAGAAAAAAAACTTTGATAGTTTGTAAACAATTCGACACAAGTTTCATATTTGTATCTTACTTCTAGCCTGAGTTATCAATTAATGTAATCAGGGAAAGACTTTTCGGACACCCTGCATTAACATTTTTTATGATTAAGAGTAATTGTATTCACAAAATACTTTGAATGACTCAATTTAACACAAATAATTATGTATAGGTATTACATGAAGCGTAATATGCTAAAAAATTGAGTTTTGTGGGGCACATGACGAGACGCAATTATCAATTTGACGTAAACTGCATTATGTATAGTTACAACGGTGCAACGAACACAGTCTCTGTGTGCGTTGTTATAAAGTTTATATGCTGAAATGATAGAACCAGTGAATGAGTGGCTGATGTATTTCGTCAGTATAATGATATGAAGTTTCTTTAAACAATATTTTACGTTGTTGGTCAAATACATGACGCGCCAGTGCTGTAAGCGGTTACCTGATGTCAATATTCAACATGAAGACTACTTCGGACTTTGTAACGGAGGTAATATCTCAGCGCGACTGCTTGAAAGGAAGTCATTTTAAATTTGTAATTTGGACCAAACAAAGAAGATAATTTCGAATTGTGTACTATTTGTGTTTAAATAAAAGTTGTTTGTCTTCTGAAGAACATTTTTGATTGCAGTGTACATAGAAGAACCTAGTAGTTTTATCCCGAGTTATAAACATCTTTAACATTTGACTTTTTGTGCGTGTTTACAGTTCTATTTGCACGAAGTGTTCAGTTTACACGCTGAGACGTTTCGCTGCGCTACACAAATATAACAGATGAGGTAAATTTGAAGTCATTATGTTGCATAATAGGTAGATCCTACTTTTTGGGTCTGAAAATATGGTCACCCTGGTTTGCTTCAGCATGGCTCGACACCTGGTATCTCAGTACCGCTTGAGTTATTGATCTGTAAATGTAATCACTTAATGTACCCCACATGCACTGTTTCAACATCAATCCTGAGTGAAATGGAGAACTCTGAGTGGACGTACTAACTTTTATCTCCGTTAGTGTGTGTGTAGTGCCTGGTCTTTAGGTCACGTCCGCAAGATAATGTGGCCACAATGAATCGAGACACAAGGGAATTGAACGTCCGAAAGGACAGAGGAATTGGGTGCTACGTACGCCCCTACCGGCAGTGGCCGATCCAAGGGGAGGGTTATTGGGGCATAACTCCCCCTCCCAAAAAAGTATTATTTCTTTCTTTTGCTGAAACATATTTGTTTATACATACGAAGTGTGTAAGAAAAACTACGGAATTATATATTTTTTTAAATAATTTCATTTATTTTTCTACATTCCATTAACCACTTCAAATACCCTCAGTTATCATTCGCTTATGATACCGCCTTTTCGAAGCCTCCCCCCCACATTATCACATAGGCGTCTGAAATAATAAACATTCTTCTCCTTGCCGGCCGCGGTGGCCGAGGGAATTGAGGCGCTCCAGTCACGATCCGCACGGCCACTACGGTCGGGGGTTCGAATCCCCCCTCGGGCATGGATATTTGTGCAGTCCTTAGTTGTAAGTAGTTCATAAGTAGTTTGTAGGTTTAGGGACTGATGACCCCGTAGTTAAGTCCCGTAGACTCTACAAACATTTGAACATTCTTCTCCTTAATAAAATCGTATAGTCACAGTTAGCACACCAAATTCCAGTCGTCGTGCTAATTGAAATACACTTCGAATTCACACTGTGCAAATTATGTACACCCTGTTACTGTTTTACCCAAGGTAGCTCTTTAATCTACCACTATTACCGGTTTCGACTGAGCTTGCAATCATCATGAGATCTGTGGTGAATCTAATCATACCAGTAACATTATAAATCTGTCTATACGGCGTTGACAAATACACAAAATTGATTCGTCATTTATAAAAACCAATCATGGCCCGCACAACATACACCGCAGTCGACATGCGTCTCACACCACATTGTGGCAGATAAAAAAAGCAATCTTGGCAAAAGTAACAAGGTTTTACAGAAAAAGAGATCGCACCCATGTGTACCACCCATGTGTACAAATTATGTTATTATATTATTGTAGTTCTTAAATTGATTGCATGACAGTTTTAGTTTGCATAGATTTGGACACATATTTTACAAAAACAGTTTTTTAAAAGAATTGCAATGTATTATAATGCAGAAAATGTGTGGCGTTTTTTGCCACCGAGCGAGGTGGCGCAGTGGTAACACACTGGACTCGCATTCGGGAGGACGGTGGTTCAAATCCACCTCCGGCCATCCAGATTTAGGCTTTCCGTGATTTCCCTAAATCACTCCGGGCAAATGCCGGGATGGTTCCTTTCAAAGGGCACGGCCGATTTCCGTCCCCATCGTTACTCGAAACTCCGAGCATTAGCTCCGTCTCTAATGACCAAGCTATCGACGAGACGTTAAACCCTAATCTTTGTTCCTTCCTTCCATTTTTTGCCAACAGTACCTTAACTCTTTCTTGCCCGACGGGTCTTAAAAGTCCCGACCCATTTCCAGCACCATAAAACAAAGTGGAAAATGATATGGGACATGTGCTCCTGACGGGACGTCAGGGTCCTCTTAATGTATCATATGAAACTCTTGCTGGTCGAGATTGTCGAGTGTCACTGCTCCCAGACAGCAGTAAACAGCGAACTGTTTTACGTCTGTATGCACGATTTCGTCAGTCGAGTTTTGAAGTCATAGAAAGACGCTGTTATGTGTTCTCACATTAGTAATTTGGTTTTGTATTGATTTAGCTAATGGGCACTGAAATTATTCAAAGAATAGATTTCTTTTTATTTATGTAGCTTCAAAACTTAGCCTGGAAGTTGGTGTACTGGCAGTGTGTCAAAGGCATTTTGTGCGTGTTCTTTTTTGTAGTTGTCTTTGTTGCTGGGTGTCAGTAACGAATGGTTGTAGTTTTGTTTACTTTTGTTTACGAATTACGAAATAGGAATACGATTCAGGGATCACATCAGTTTTCTTTCTTTCTCGCTTTAGATCAATATCTAAAATGGCATTTCGATATAAAAATTTTGCACTCTGTTTGTTGCTGGTAAATCATTATGTTAACAGAAATAAGCATTTCATAATGTCTTCCAGATAAGAAAAACAGCTCTATGAATATCAAGGACACTGATGGAAAATCAGTTCTCAGCAAAGAAGGGAAAGCTGAAAGGTGGAAAGAGTATATAGAGAGGCTCTATGAAGGAAATGAACTTAGCGGCAATGTTGTAGAAAGGGGAGAAGAAGTAGATGAGGATGAAATAGGAGATACCATACTGAGAGATAAATTTGACACAGCACTGAAAAGAGGCCCCTGGAGTAGATGATATTCCCTCAGAGCTACTGAAGTCTCTGGGAGAACCAGTCATGACCAAATTGTTTCACCTGGTGTGTAAGATGTATGAGACAGGTGAAGTACCCTAAGAAAAATATTATAATCCCCATTCCAAAGAAATCAGGTGTAGACAGGTGTGAAAAACTACAGAACCATCAGTTTAATAAGTCATAGTTGCAAAATATTAACACGAATTATTTACAGTAGGATGGAAAAGCTGGTAGAAGCCGAACTTGGGGAAGATCAGTTTGGATTCAGAAGAAATGTAGGAACACAGAAGGCAATACTCACTTTACGGCTTATGCTAGAAGATAGATTACGAAAAGGCAAACCAACATTTCTAGCTTTTGTAGATTTTGAGAAGGCTTTTGACAGTGTTGATTGGAATAAACTCTTTCAAGTTCTGAAGCAAGCAGGAGTAAAATGTAGGGAGCGTAAGGTTATTTACAACTTGTACAAAAACCAGATAGCGGTTGTCAGAGTTGAAGGGTATGAAAGGGAAGCAGTGGTTGGAAAGGGAGTAAGACAGGGTTGTAGCCTTTCTCCAATGTTATTCATTTTGTACTTTGAGCAAGCTATAAAGGAAAGCAAGGAGAAATTTGGAGAAGGAATTAAAGTTCAGGGGGAAGAATTAAAAACATTGCGTTTTGAAGACATAGCAATTCTGTCAGATACAGCAAAGGACCTGGAAGAGCAATTGAACGGAATGGACAGTGTGCTGAAAGATGCATATAAGATGAAGATTAACAGGAGCAAAACTAGGGTAATGGTGTGCAGTCAAGAAAATCAGGTGATGCTGAAGGAATTAGATTAGGTAACGAAGCAATAAAGGAGGTAGATGAGTTTTGTTACTTTGGCAGTAAAATAGCAAATGATGGTCGCAGTACAGACGATATAAAATGCAGAATGGCAATGGGTGGAAAAGCGTTCTTGAAAAGGAGAAATTTGTTAACATCGAATATTGATTTAAGCCTAAAGAAGTCTTTTCTGAAGGCATTTGTATGGAGTGTTGCCTTTATGGGAGTGAAACATCGACGATAAACAGTGCGGACAGGTAGAGGATAGAGGCTTTTGAAATATGGCGCTACAGAAGAATGCTGAAGATTAGGTGGGTGGATCGCCTAACTAATGATGAGGTACTGAACAGAATTGGGGAGAAAAGAAATTTCTGGCATGCCTTGACTAAAAGAAGGGATATTGGTAGGACACATTCTTAGACATCAAGGAATTGTGAATTTAGCGTTGGAGGGAAGTGTGTGGGGCAAAAACCGCAGAGGAAGACCAAGTGATGGATACAGTAAGCAGATTCAGACAGATGTAGGTTGCCGTTCTTATGTGGAGATGAAGAGGCTTGCTCAGGATAGGGTATTGTGGAGAGCTGCATCAAACCAGTCTCCGGACTGAAGACCACAACAACAACAATGTCTCCCAATTGCATTATGTCCTCTTGGGCTTTCAAATACCATTTTTTAAATTTTTTTTAAAATATGTTTTTGCGTCAAATAATGAAAACAAAAATCTTCCTGTAGTTGGGAAGCGAGTAAGACAGGGTTGTAGCCTTTCTCAAATGTTATTCAATTTGTACATTGAGCAAGCCATAAAGGAAAGCAATTTGGAGAAGGAATTAAAGTTCAGGGTGAAGAATTAAAAACATTGCGTTTTGCTGACGACATAATAATTCTGTCAGAGACAGCAAATGATCTGGAAGCAGTGGTGTAACTACGGGGGGGGGGGGGGGATGAGGGGGATAGAAACCCCCCAAGAACCAGAAAAGAAATAAGAGAGAGAGAGAGAGAGAGAGAGAGAGAGAGAGAGAGAGAGAGAGAGAGAGAGAGACAAAGAGAGATCGTATAACAGCAATCTGGTAAAGGTAAAGATTGGAAACTTGGGGTGTTTTGCCATAAGCTTTCATTTGAAGGGAGTGAATTAGTTTCTTCAACGGGAGTGGTACATGGTAGTCTGTCTGGAAACTGACTAAAATTTTGCTCGTCAAACCGATCTATCCCCCCCCCCTCCAAGCCAAGTCCTGGTTACGCCACTGCCTGGAAGAGCAGTTGAACGGAATGGACAGTGTGCTGAAAGGTGCATATAAGATGAACATCAACAAGAGCAAGACAAGGGTAATGGAGTGCAGTCTAAGAAAATCAGGTGATGCTGAAGGAATTAGATTAGGTAGCGAAACAGTTAAAGAAGGTAGATGAGTTTTGTTACTTGGACAGTAAAATAGCAAATGATGGTGGCAGTACAGAGAACATAAAATGCATGATGACAATGGGGAGAAAACCGTTCTTAAAAAAGAGAAATTTGTTAACTTCGAATATTGATTTAAACCTAAGGAAGTCTTTTCTGAATGCATTTGTGTGGACTTTTGCCTTGTATGGGAGTGAGACGTGGACGATAAACAGTACGGACAAGGAGACTTTTGAAATGTGGTGCTACAGAAGAATGCTGAAGATTAGGTGGGTGAATCGCATAACTAATGAGAAGGTACTGAACAGAATTGGGGAGAAAAGAAATTTCTGGCATTCCTTGACTAAAAGAAGGGGCCGATTGATAAGACACATTCTTAGACATCAAGGAATCGTGAATCTAGCACTGGAGGGAAGTGTTTGGGGTAAAACTGCAGAGGAAGACCAAGAGATGGATACAGTGAGCACATTCAGACAGATGTAGGTTGCCGTTCTTATGTGGAGTTGAAGAGGCTTACTCAGGATAGGGTATTGTGGAGAGTTGCATCAAACCAGTCTCTGGACTGAAGACCACAACAACAAACAACAACAGTATAATAACCGAATATGAAGTTATGAGCTCTAATATTTGATAGCTTTGGCAGGAGAGGGTTGAGCCCCAATGTTCCTTCCTTCAGTTATTGTGCTGTTTACTGGCTTAAACGAATTTTTCGGTATTATAACTACTATTATTATATTATAATATTGTCACATATGGAAAAATCAATTTAAAATTATTTTGAAAGTAGATGACCCGGTGAACTCTGTATCACTTACCTGTTAATATAAACGATATTAATTTAAATCACATGTATTTTAGACCCAGTAGCTTTATAAAGGCATCGTCAGATAGTCTAAGTATCGGCTCGATAGTGGGCGCATAGAGTGGCAAAAATTTAAACGGTGATAAAATATGGAAAAAATTGCGAGGAAAATGTAGACTTAAAACACGTAAAATGATGACTTGGTTGTTGTGTTGGGTGCGTTCAGAAATATACTTTGAAACAGTAAAGTTCGAGGGGGCTCTTAGCAACACGACCTTCCATTCCATGGTTAGGGCAGCAGAGGTGCATGACCTAGGGCTAGGGACCACTATATGTAGGTGCACTAGGGCCATGCTCAGTGGAAGAAAGGTAGAGGCTACCATGATGAATGATAAAGTGGTAATCAACACCACTAGAGGTTGCCCACAAGAGGAGTTTTTTCCCCTTGATTGTGGAAACTAGTGGTGAATGATCTCATTGGAGAATTAAACTCTAGGCAGTACTTTTGCCAAGGATACGCAGATGATCTTGTCATAGTAATACTTGGCAAATTAGCTGACACAGTCAAGAATATGGCACAAGGTTCGTTGGACATTGTGCAAGACTGGTGCAGAAAACAGGATCTGGGGGTTAGTCCTAAGAAGACTGTTGTTGTACCATTCACAAAGAAGCATATCCAACATTCAAGTTGGAATCTAAAGCTCTTCTATGAAGTGCTACCTGTGAAGGGGACAGTGAAATATCTAGGGGTTACCTTAGACGAGAAACTGACGTGGACCCCTCACATTAGGAATATTTGCTCCAAGGCAAAAGTTACTTTGGTAAGTACCAGGAGAGCTTGTGGCAAAAATTGGGGCCTGAGCCCCAAGGGTATGCACTGGATATACACCACGGTGATTAGACCCAGGATCACCTATGGGGCAGTCATGTGGTGGAAGAAGGTGGAACAGCAGGTTGCTGCTAAGGAGCTTGGTAAGGTGCAGAGATTAGCCTGCTTAGCCATAACAGGCGGAATTAGCAGCACACCAACTGCTGGGATGGAAACCATGTTGGTAATGCCCCCATTACACCTTTGGGTCAAGATGGAGGCAGCGGCTGGTGCATACAGACTCAAAACTGACAAAAACTGGAACTCTTTGGGATATCCAGAATCACACACTAAAATAGTGAGTGAGGTAAATATAGGAAAGGTTGGGGAAATGCCATCCGACTATATTATAACCCATACTGCTTCAACAAGCCTTTCAATATAACAATTGGAAGTAGGGAGCAGTGGGAGAAAATAGTTCGACACCGTACGGGGGATATTGTCTGGTTCACTGACGGGTCAAAATCAGGACCAAGGCGTTGGGGCCGGGGTATACGGGGTGCAGCCAAGACTGGAGAGTGTCATCTCTCTAGGGAAACTAGCCTCAGTATTCCAGGCCGAAATCACTGCCATCAGGGCATGTGTGGAGGAGAATTTGCGTAGGTGCTACAAAGATCGTAGCATCTATATCTATTCAGACAGCCAGGCAGCCCTGAGTTCACTGGCAGCTCCTGCAACAAGGTCTAAAATTGTTGCAGAATGTCACAGGGTTTTTGTGGAGCTAGGGGAAAGCAATAGAGTAAACCTATTGTGGGTCCCTGGCCACTCTGGGATCAGTGGCAAAGAACATGCCGACAGATTAGCCAGGATGGGGGCAGAGACTCCATTTATTGAACCGGAACCTGTCCTGACAATCACCAAGGCAATGATCAAATTGGAGCTACGTAACTGGCTCAGAAGACAGCACGTAGAATATTGGACCAAAGTCCATCAACAAAAACATGGCAAGGTAATGATACCAAGCCATGTTTTAAAAGAAGCTCTGCAATCCTGGGCCTGAACAGGAGAGAGATTAGACTCATGGTTGGATTGCTGACAGGCCATGGGAATTTCAAAAAAGACCTAAATACAATGGGAATAACAGAAGAGGACCCTAAATGTAGGATCTGTGATGACGGTGATGAAACTGCATTACATCTAATCTTCGAATGCATTGCATTGGAGAGTAAAAAGCACAGAACATTTGGGACAACCAGACCCGAAAAAATTGTGTCTAATAAAGAACTGGTAAAGGGTCTCCTTGCACTGTTCAAGGGCATTGGTTGGCTTTACTAGATGTATAGGGAGCGATGCCGCACAATAAACATAGTTTCGGCGCGGGCAGTGGCGGGTTGGACGAAGACTGTTTTGGCTTCCCTGAGAAAATCTAATCAAATCAAAGTTCGCTTTACACGATCTCAACCCGGGTGAATTTCCCAAATTTTTAGTTCATAAGAACGTTCATCTTTAGTTGAACGTCAAATGATCAAAAATTTATCGCAATTGTATGAACGGTTCTCAACTTATAGTGTTGAGTTCATTTTGAAACACAATGAAAAAGGAAATTGGTTCGAATTTTGCGACTTTCCTTTTTAACTGTCTCTAATTTATTACTGAAAACTGTTCCAAGACCATAATCAACAAAAAAAAAATAATAATTACCCCTCCCCGTCGTGCGAATACTCAGTTATAGTGCTGAATTCAAACAAAAACACATTGAAAAACGCAGTTTTTCTCAAATTTTCCAATTTTCCGGTAGATTTTCAGAAAAATTTATTTCATACAAACCTTGTCCTGTCAAGTCGTACTCAAGTGATGCTCATACAACCATGTGGCAATTGATTTTTAATCATAGAAAAAAAATCGCTTTCAGTTTTTCCTAAATTTTCCTACTTTCTGGGTGACTTTTCCAAATTTTTCTTTGATGCGAACCTTTCTCTTGATTTCAACATGAAATGTACAAAATTTTATCGCAGTTGGACGAAAGGTATTGATAACGCACTGGAAAAAGCTGTTTCAGTTTTTCCCAATTTTCTTCTTTTCCTGACAACTTTTCCATATTTTATCACCGTTTAAACCTTCCCTGGACTTACACAAATATGTCGAGACACAAATTAGCCAAATCGGTTCAGCCGTTCTCGACTGTTAGCGAGACTAACGAACAATTGATTAATGGGGTGTTACAAAAAGGTACGGCCAAACTTTCAGGAAACATTCCTCATACACAAAGAAAGAAAATATGTTATGTGGACATGTGTCTGGAAACGCTTAATTTCCATGTTAGAGCTCATTTTATTACTTCTCTTCAAATCACGTTAATCATTGAATGAAAACACACAGCACCAGAACGTACCAGCGTGACTTCAAGCACTTCGTTACAGGAAATGTTCAAAATGTCCTCCGGTAGCAAGGATACATGAAGCAGACCTTGACTGGGGGGGCGGCAGGCCCCTCGGCCACCGCGGCCGGCACCACATGTTGTGTCGTACTTGTAAAGGCACATGTTCTAGCACCACAGGTAGAGTATCCCGTATGAAATCATGATAACGTACTCCAGTGAGCGTAGGTGTAAGAACATGAGGCCCATTCAAGACATCACCAACAATTCCTGCACAAACGTTCACAGAAAATCTGTGTTGATGACGTGATTGCACAACTGCGTGCTGATTTTCGTCAGCCCATACATATTAATTGTGAAAATTTACAATTTGATCACGTTGGAATGAAGTCTCATCCGTAATACTAAAATGAGCTCTAACATGGAAATTAAGCGTTTCTGGGCACGTAACATATTTTCTCTCTTTGTGTGTGAGGAATGGGAAATTTTAATGCGGCAGGTCAACACAAGAAATGTTACACTTTCTGCGGAGCTATGAACATAGTTTATTGTATCATTTTCCAAAGAGTTACACCACAAAGACATAATTTTTTAAATTATGCCAGTGAGCCAGTGAGCGACAGTGTCGTAGCCTCCGCCCCTTAAACAGCGTCGCTCACTGGCTGGTGGTCATGAGACAGTGGGCCGTGCTCCAGGGGATAGCCACTCGGCCAGTCAGCTACGCTATCGCAGCGTCCGCCCCCGGAACTTTGAAGGGTTGTAGCTCCCAAACTGTGATAGGAATGTAGTTTAAATTGATTCGGACACAGCTGGTTTAAACGAATCCAATACACGTTAGAAAAACTATTATTCCATTTAAAAATTATATCTTTGTGGTGTAACTTTTTGGAAAATGATACAATAAACTATGTTCATAGCTCCGCAGAAAGTGTAACATTTCTTGTGTTGACCTACCGCATTAAATTTCCCGTCACCTATTATTTTATGTTACAGAGGCCAACACACTTAGTGAAACACCCTGTATATACAGGGTGTCCCAGCTATCTTGTCCACCCAAAATAACACTGGAATAGTGACAGCTATTGGAAAACGACTTTCACCGGTATCAATGTACGGCTGGGGCCCATGAATGTACATATTTGGAAACATTCTAAAACGAAAGCTAACGAAAGCGCACGTCCTGAGACTCAGGCGAGAACCCCATACTGCTTAGGACGTGCGCTAGCCGCGCGTTTCGCGTATCAAGCGTCAACTTCGCTTCGCAATATCTCGGGATGTAATTGGAATATTGCGATGCAATCAGCGCCATTGTTTATGTGATTTGTCATGCTATGGATTGCTGAAGAAAAAATATATAGGGGGTCCATTTAAAAGAAAACATAAGTTTGTGTTAAAAAACACATTTGCTTTCGTTTTAGAATGTTCCCAAATATGTACATTCATGGGCCCCAGTCGTACATTGATACCGGTGAAATTCCTTTTCCAATAGCTGTTATTGTTCCAGAGATATTTTGGGTGGACAAGATAGCTTGGACACCCTATATATAGAACTGGAATCGAAGTGCAGCAAAGCTAATGCAGTGTGTGCTCAGCTAAGATCTACTCTCTTCTGCAAGAAGGAAGTAAGTACCAATACTAAGCAGGGCATCGCTCTATCTTTCGACCAACTTTGTTGTACGGGAGTGGAAGTTGGGTGGATACAGGTTACCTTATTCACAAGGTAGAGGTTACAGATATGAAAGCAGCAATAGTGATTGCCGGTACTAATAGATGGGAACAATGGCAGGAGGGTGTGCATAATGAGGAAATCAAAGAAAAACTGGGAATGAACACCATTGATGAAGCAGTTAGAGCGAACAGACTGAGATGGTGCGGTCATGTTACACGCATGGGAAAGGCAAGGTTACCTAAGAGACTCATGAGCTCGGCAGCGGAGGGTAAGAGGAGTCGAGATAGACCTAGAAGAAAGTACTTAGATTCGGTGCAGAATGATTTTGAAGTAAAATGCATAACATCAGACGAGGCATCAATGTTAGCATTGAATAGGGGATCATGGAGGAATTTTATTAGAGGTACTATGCTTCAGACAGAACACTGAAAGGCATAATCATGATGATATATGACTACGTGTTCAGCAACGGATTTCAGTGAGGCATTGTTTCCGGACACATGTCCACATAACATATTTTCTTTCTTTGTGTGTGAGGAATGTTTCCTGAACGTTTGGCCGTACCTTTTTGTAACAAGCTGAAAAACCGGCGTTGCCTGGTTATTTATTTATTTATTCCTGCCATTTATCAGGTACATATTCATTTGTATAAGTGCTGTATGTCTGTAAAATCTCTTGGTAATACAGTTAGTAGTAAAGAAGTAACACATTAAAACTTGGTGCGGGGAGGGGCGGTTTTCCATGAACGTTACTGTTTTTTGCTCATATCTTATGAACTTCGTGTCGCACTGTGATACAATTTAGAAGGTACACTCAACTATATGCGTGTATACTGCTTGTAAAATATCCTACGACTACAATTTGTAGTGTAAAAATTATAAATTGTAACATCATACTGAAAGGCGTAGTTTTAGACCATGAACAGCGGAACGTTACTGTTTATGTGCTCATGTCTCATGAACTACGTGTCGGAATATGATACAATTAAAAATGTACATTCAAATATATGTGTGTATAGTGTCTCTAAAATTTCCTGTCGCTACAATTTGTAGTGTTCAAATTATAATTTGTAACGTCATACCGACAGCAGTAGTTTTACTCCATAAACAGTGGAAGAGTTATAAGCGAGAAACTTTTTTCCTTTCATCATTTTACTATAGTTTCCAGATAGAAAAAGTTTAATAAAGGTTTGAAATTATGTTTAAAGTTTGTTGCAAGTCGCTAAGTAATGTCATTCTCATACAGTGTATTTCGAAAGTCTCGCCGCATTATATGGCATTTTTTGCGATTTTTATTGGTTATGACGTAATATCTTTTGAACAAAGTGCCGTATATGATTCTTAACCGTGCAGCAATTGTTACCTCACGGTAAGGAATGTGTGTGCCAAATTTGGTTGAAATCGGACCAATGGCTTAGGATAAAATGAGCAGCATTGTCGCAAAATGCTGCAGTTTTTCGCGCATCTCATTGTTTATGACGTCATATCTCGTGAACTATATATCGTATGTGATTCTTACTGCGACCGTCCGCATGGATTGAAGCTTACGAGTACAAAATTTCATAAAGATTGTAACAAAACTGTAGATTTGTATGGAACACGTACAAACATACGGACACTCTGCTTTCTATATTAGAATATATTGAAATGGGAGCTGGCTTGACTTCGAAGAGCTTACATCCACGGCCATAATCTGAGGCTCGCTCGATCTCATAGTCCCGGCTGCCATAAACTGTTGTATTTCTTCTCTCACAATTTGGCGTATGAGCGAAGCAAAGTCATGCTGGTCTTCCACAACGGCCATAGGGACTATATTGGGGAGTGATGTGATGTGATGTGATAGTGAAGTGGAAACGTGGACACGAACAGCACGGAAGCGTACAGGCCGACCTCTTCTGTTGACTGACAGAGACCGCCGACAGTTGCAGAGGGTCGTACACTGGCGTTGGGCCACGGTGGAGTAGCCGTGCGGTCTAAAGCACCTCGCTGCGGAGCGCGCGGTTGCTCGCCGTGGAGGTTCGAGTCCTCCCTGGGGCATGGGTGTGTGTGTTTGTCCTTAGGTTAGTTTACCTAGGTTTAAGTAATTTGTAAGCTAAGGACTGATGACCACGCAGTTTGGTCCGATAGATTTACAGACATTTGAACATTTGACATTTGAACAGTCGTTGGCAGGCATCCATTCAGACCATCACACAGGAATTCCAAATTGTATCAGCATCCGATCCAAATACTATGACAGTTAGGTTGGAGGCAAAAAGTGCTCCGACGAATGATGTAAGTGTTTTGAGTCTCATGGTGTTAATCGACCGCCCCCCTTAGTTTTAGTTTAGAACTCACGCCGCTAGGAGGTGCTGGGGAGCAGTGTCTCACGTTTCGGCGAAGAGTTTGCGCTGTTCCCTTTAAAAGCTGAGCTGTTTGACGTGTGGCATCCCTTCTACAATATGCTGACGACACCGCCTTCCTCGCCCTCGCCCCCTCCCTTGCCCGCTCCCAGTTTTTACTCCAGTCCCACCTCACCGAGTTCGCCTCATGGTGCAACCGGTGGCTCCTCTCCGTCAATCCTGACAAATCCCAGGCAATTATCATAGGTCGTACCACCCGCTCCTTCCGTCTCCATGATTTCTACGTCACCCTCCACAACCGCCCTATCCGCCACACCCCCACCCTGAAGTACCTTGGCCTAACCCTCGACCGTAACCTCTCCTGGACCCCCCACCTCCGCACTGTCCGACAGAAAGCCCTCTCCCGCCTTAACCTCCTCAAACTCCTCACCGGCAGGACGTGGGGTCTCAGCCCCTCCACCATTCTCTACACCTACCGGTCCCTCATGCGTCCTGTCCTTTGCGGCTTCCATCCTGCCTGGATCTCCGCTCCCACATCCTACTATAAAACCCTTCAAGTCCTCGAGCGCCACGCCCTCCGCCTCGCCTACCGCATCCGGCTCCCGTCCCCCACGCGGATCCTGTATGCCTGATCCCGTTTCCCCACCTCCTCGAATATCTCCAGCGTATCCGTATCCTCTATACCACCCGTAAAATTGACTCCCGCAACCCCCTGGTCCACCCCATCCTTACCAACCCTGGGCCTCTGCCACGCCTCTACCGCGTTATACCCCCTTCCCTTCATCTCCACACCCTCCATGTCCTCTCCCAGGGTAATTTCCGCCGCCTCCCCCTTCCTGATGTCCTCCGTTCCGACATCTACCCGTCCTACCAGCTCTGATCCCCCACCCATAGATAAAGTGCCCCCTCTCCTCCCTCCCCTTCCGCTCCCCCGCTTGGCTACCCCCCTCCCTGCCCTGGAGTCCCTACGGCTCTTCCCTGCCGCCCCCCTTTTCTTCACCGCCGTTTTTTTCCCCTCTCCCCCACGCTTTGCTGTGTCCACCGCAACCAGACAAGCGTCGCACCGTGTATTTTACATAGTGTCTCCGTGTACTCGCCGTCCTGTGTTCTTGTCGTCCACCATGTGCTTTTTAAGTCACCGTGGCTCCTCGTTTTTAACTGACTACATCCGGTTTTTGTTCACCTGTCAACTGTTTGTACCTTCAATTGTCGCCATGTATGTGTCATTGTTCCTCCGTTGATTTTTCGCCTGTCATGTATTTTAAATTTCATCTCATCAATGTATTTTATTCTCTCGGCTGAAGAGCAGCCTCTGGAGCTGCTGCCAGCCTACTGGTGTAATCGCTGGTGTAGAAATACAACAAAGAAAAAAAAAACGTGTGGCATCGGAGCTTTGCCCACCCCTAGTGGGGCAGCCGGTGTTGCGTGCTCCGGCGGCAGACAGCCGCAGTGGCGCGAGACGGCTGGCCCCCGTCTCGCTGCGACGGCAGGGGCAGAGGTGGAGGCAGGGGCAGGCGGAACCGCAATGCGCTGATCGGCTGCGGTGATCGCGTCGCCTCGTCAGCGCGCCCACCTTGCTGTCGTGCTGCGGCGCCGCCGCTCTCCTGCCTCCCGGTAGCCAGGGGCGGGGCGGGGGTTCCATTCTCGAGGGGTCACAGGTGACAGTTCCTGGTTTTCGACTCCCCCCCCCCCCGCCGTCCCACTCCACCACTACCTGCAAAATGGACATTGGCGATAAGCTCACATTCATCTATCATATATGTGTAGAGATGTTTAGGAGTGGGTAAATGTCGCGTACAGACTTCTGATACAAGTGGAACCCAATCAACTGATCACTTTCGAAATCCGTAAGTTTTACGGAACGCTCCCTTCTGTTCTCTCACGATGTCTAATGACTACTGAGGTCGCTGATATCGAATACCTCCCGGCCGCGGTGGCCGAGGGGACTGAGGCGCTCCAGTCACGGTCTGCACGGCCACTACGGTCAGGGGTTCGATTCCCCCTCGAGCATGGATATTTGTGCCGTCCTTAGTACCAGCTAGTTCATAAGTAGTTTGTAAGTTTAGGGACTGATGACCCAGTAGTCGAGTGCCATACGCTATACAAACATTTGAATCGAATACCTGGTAGTAGGTGGTAGCACTACGGCCGCGGTGGAGCAGCCGAGCGGTCTAAAGCGTCTCGCTGCGGAGCGCGTGGTTGCTCGCCGTGGAGGTTCGAGTCCTCCCTGGGGCATGGGAGTGCGTGTTTGTCTTAGGATAGTTTACCTAGGTTTAAGTAGTTCGTAAGCTACGGACTGATGACCACGCAGTTTGGTCCGATAGATTTACAAACATTTGGTAGCACTATGCAGCTAATATATAAAACGTAAGTTTTCTGATCACATAGTGTATGTGGGACATGACAAAATGTGGCATCAGAGCTCAACATTCCGCTCCTGAGAATTTACGAACTAGTTAACGTTTGTACAGATTTGGTACCAACTACCTCCACTGAGATACGAAGGGCTCATTGTACCATGCTAAGCCGCACACCTGTTATCCGTTAAAAAGGTGGATACAGCATCTATTAGGTTGTTGTTGTTGTTGTTGTGGTCTCCTGTCGTCAGACTGGTTTGTGTAACTCTCCACACTACCCTGTCCTGTGCAAGTCTGTTCATCTGAGTAAATATATTCTACCACCCCCTTTCCCTCACATGTCCATGAACCGTGACAAAACTATATTATCTTGTTCTTATTGTGGTCTTCAGTCCGCAGGCTGGTTTGATGCAGCTCTCCACGCTAATCTGTCCTGTGCAAGTCTGTTCATCTGAGAATACGTACGTCAACCTACATCCTTTTGAATCTGCTTACAGTATTCGTCCCACGATCTCCCTCTACGATTTTTTTCCCACACACTTCCTTCTAATGCTAATTGACGATTCCTTGATGTCTCAGAATGTGTCTCACCAACCTGTCCCTTCTCGTAGTCAGGATATGCCAGAAACTCCTTTTCTCCCTCATTCGGTTAAGCGCCTCCTCATTAGTTACGTCATCTACCCATCTAATTTTCATCATTCGTCTGTAGCACCACGTTTCAAAAGCTTCTATCATCTTTTTATCTGAACTCCTTATCGTCCACGTTTCACTCCCATAAAATGCTACACTCCAGACAAATGCTTTCAGAAAGGACTTCCTTAACATTCAAACTAATATTGGATCTCAACAAATTTCGCTTCTTCAGAAAATCTTTTCTTCTCATAGCCATTCTGCATTTTATATCCACTTTACTTCGCCTATCAGAAGTTACCTTGCTACCCAAATAACAAAACTCGTCTACTACTTTTATCGTCTCGTTACCTAATCTAATTCCTTCAGCATCGTCTGATTTTCTGACACTACGTTACATTATCCTCGTTTTACTCTTGTTAATGTTCATCTTATACCTTCCTGTCAAGACAATGTACATTCCGATTAATTGCTCTTCCAGGTCCTTTGTTGTCTTTGATGGAATTACTATGTCGTCAGTAAAGCGCAAGGATCTTATTCCCTCTCCCTTGACTTGCATTTCCTCTTAAATTTATCTTTGCATTCGTTCACAGCTTGCCCATTGTATAGACTGGCGAACATTGGGGCTAGGCTGTAACCCTGTCTTACTCACTTCCCAACCACTGCGACCATTTCATGCCCTTCGACTCTGATAATTGCTGACTGATTTTTGTAGAAGTTGATAATAACTCTTCGCTCCCTGTATTTTACCCTTGCTACCTTCAGAATCTGAAAGAGTGTATTCCAGTCAACATTGTCTAAAGCTTTCTTCAGATCCAAAAATGCTAAAAACGCAGGTTTCCCTTTCCTTAACCTATCTTCTAAGATAAGTCGTAATGTGAGTACTGCCTCGAGTGTTCCTACATTTTTCCTAAATCGAAATTGATCTTCCCCAAGGTCGGAATCCACCAGTTTTTCTATTCGCCTGTAAATAATTCGTGTTAGTATTTTGCACCAACGAACTGTTAAACTGATAGTTCTGTAATTTTCACATTTGTCTGCACGTCCTTGCTCAGGAATTGGAATCACTATATTTTTCTTCAAATCTGAGGGTATTTCCCCTGCCTCATATATATTGCAAACGAGGTGGAACAATTTCTTCATGACTGGCTCTCCCAGTGATAATAGCAGTTCAGACGAAACATCATCTACTCAAGGAGCTTTGTTTCTACTCAAATATTTTAGTGCCCTATCAAATTCTTCTCGCAATACAGTATCTCGTATCTCATCTTTTTTATACAAGTAAGAAATAATTGGAAGTGGGAAGTGTATGTGTAAATACGGCAGTAATAGCTAATTACAAACAGCTATGCACTCCAAAATCTTCTCTTAGGTTCCCGAAAAATAGAGATTTCTAAATATGATTTTTAAGGACGCTTCTAGTAGGCCTACTGAGATCGTTTACTTTTAGCAGACATTGAAATTAATGCTTTGATTTGCCCTTTTTATGTTCTTTGTTGATAGAGGTAGTTGGTTATTTGTAAGCGATGAATTTTGATAAAAAAGGGCCCAGAGCATTTGAATAAAAGCTATGTATTATGCCTAGACAACTTTGTTGAGAAAGATTTCAGAAATAAGATTTTGTAAAACCAAAGATAAATGTAATTTGTTTATTGCGTAGTTTTAAAAAATGTTGATTAATGTATTATAAAACAAATGTATAACAGCAAGTTTTATTTGAATCCATTCATTTAAAACGTAGACGAGACTAGAAACATCTGCCCAATAGCTTCGGTATTATCTATTTGTATTGAACCTTTTATAGGACAAAACTCTTTTTTCTGAAAATTTGAAAGGTAATATTTTTATAGCATCCCATTTGACTTATATAGGCATGTAATATACTCAGAATTTTTATGTTCATTTAACTTGGAAGTGAAAGGAAGAAATAGGTGGTTGATGTACAGACCACTATCGATTTTGGGTGGGGCTTAGACTACTGTGGATGGTGGTAATTTAAAATACCACCTTCTTATATCTGGAATAGATAACCAAAAATGGCATTTGCAATTGAAAGCAGATACAGTTTATTAAATAATTTACTGAATTACAAAAACTGAACACATTACAATATTCAAACAATAAAACATTACCAAACACTATGAAATTTACAAATAATCTTGTTATTTAGAATGAAATGGGTGAAAACAAGGAAGACAAAGAACAATGTACACTGTTTTTCGTCTGTGGTAGGTGAACAATATGTCAACCACTATCCTATAAAAGTTTAAGCAAAATTCTATTTTCTGAAACACAAGGCTAAACAGAAATTTAAAAGAATGTATTAACATTTTAGTTGTCATTTCCAATATTTTGCCTGATGCACTGCCACCCGTTCTGCTGCCTAACTGCTCATGGAAACTGCGTTATGTATATGGTGAAAACTTACGTCATGTATTGTGTTATTTCCAGTTCGAATTCTATCCGGATAAACTTTTACATTATAAAGAGTATCATTTGTCCGTCTACGCAACTACAGTAAGTGCGCTCGTTGAAAATTACTTCAAGTATACAAGCTTCAGATGACTAAGGTATTATGACAGTGGTGTACCAAACAACATGTTCAGTGCTGGATCAGTTTTTAATTCATATATTTGCATTTTGTAAGAATTATTTTATTAGTTCGATGAAGTTTTTTTTTTTTAAAATTCGTGACAGAACCATCATGTATACATGAGTATAAAAGGTAAAACGGACAAAAATTAATTAATTACATACATATAAAATACAAAACTATAAACAACAAACAGAAACATTATCTACATTTGATCCAAAAGCGGGCTACGTCGACAGCATTTGGGGTTGCCAACATCAGGTCCTCTAAAGTACAATGTGAAGCACATTCAGGGCACAATCATAGAGGTTAGATGTAGTAGAATAACCCCACTTCAGGAGATTACCTCTTGAGCGTGGAGTGTTGGTGCGTAACCTGTTTAGTGACATCAAAACCGCCCAGTCCTCATTGTAGCCTGGTGTCAATTCTCCCTTAGGTTCCATCCAGTGCCTTTCTCTCGACGTCATCCACCTCTGCACCCTAGATCCAGGTTGGTCATTGAGGCCATCAGTTGTATGTGGAAGCTCCGTCTAGATTTCAGGTATTTGGTGGCTGGCTGAAGGTTGTGGAGGAGGTGGCTCTCATACAACTCAGCCCTCGCTCTTTCACTGTAGGCTGCAGCTTCCCCACGCACAGCAGGAGGTGCAAAACAAGCAAGGTGGTCTAGCTTGTCGGTTGGCGTAGGTTTCAGGCATCGAGTGACGAGCCTGCAGGTCTTGTTCAGAGCGACATCGACCTTTTTTAGTGTGGGTTGAATTGTACCAGACGCTGGTTTCATATTCGCCTGCTGAGAAGCAAACTGTTGTGACGTTCTGTGTCTACAAGAAACCCACAGAGATAACACACTCAAAAGACTCAAGGTAAACGGCATGCGACTAGTAGCTGAAGTGCTCCACCGAGATTTGATAAAGTAACATTTTATCATTTGGTAATGGCAAAAACATAGGTTCCTGAAACCAATAATGACGTACAGTAAAAGAGTCATTTATACATGCGATCTTGGCTTTGTCTTCTTATTGAAGTCATCGTATTGAAACACGTCCATATAGCGTGTTACATTTATTTTATTCCCAGTAAATAAATGTTAATGGGCTTCAGACATTTTTTGAGTATAGAGAGACGCTCCATTCGCACTATGCGAGATACCAGATGTACAAGATTTTTTTTGAAACATCGTGAGTCGTGTCGGGATAGCTCAGTCGGTAGAGCTCTTGCCCGCGGAAGGCAAAGGTCCCAGGTTCGAGTCCCGGTTCCGGCACACAGTTTTAATCTGCCAGGAAGTTTCATATCAGCGCACACTCCGCTGCAGTGTGAAAGTTTCATTCTGGAAACATCCCTTAGGCTGTGGCTAAGCCATGTCTCCGTCATATCCTTTCTTCCAGGAGTGCTAGCCTTGCATATTTCGCAGGAGAGCTTCTGTGAAGTTTGGAAAGTAGGAGGCGAGGTACTAGTGGAAGTAAACTTGTGATGCGGAGTTGTGAGTCGTGGCGGGATAGCTCAGTCGGTAGAGCGCTTGCCCGCGAAAGGCAAAGGTCCCAGGTTCGTGTCCCGGTTCCGGCACAATTTTAATCTGCCAGGAAGTTTCATATTAGCGCACACTACGCTGCAGAGTGAAAGTTTCATTCAAGATTTTTTTTGTTTAATAAATGGAATAATTTTGTTGTATTTCATAGTTTTAAATGTCTACTTTTTGTGTATGAGGCCCCATATGTGATGGCGTATGCTATGATATGTTCCCACTGACCACGCTTGCGCAGAATGAATGGGTTTTGTGTACAAAACAGTTGAAATAAGCGTTAGCCGTGCCTCTCTGCTGTTGTCGTCTGCTGGCTCAAATAGCATCGCTACAGTAGCCTCTGGTTCTCTGGTCAAGTACACCAACTCACTGCCAAAGGCAAATCTTTTGCAATGATGCTTAACGAAGGTTACCATTCACTCCCCTTGCCCGGCTAAACCCTTTGGAGAGGTTTACCTTCCACTTTAGGTAGCTGGAGAGTAGCGACCATGAGGGCGGCCAGGAGTCCTGGTTCGGACCTTGGCGAGGTTAGATGCTCTTGAGTTTAGCTCTGTTCTCTGCACGTGGCTAAACTTTGTTCGGATTCGATAGTATGTTGAAAATACTCATTCGCGTCTCTACTTCTCGCTATAACATCACCGCAATGCTTAACGGTGAGATTTTATTTAATTTTGTTCTGGATTGCTAATTTCATGATGATTTTTGCCGAAGTTTAATTTCGCTGCCTCACTGGTGTTCGTTAACAGAATCATTGCAGTCCCTGACTATAGATACTTCCTTCCTACATTTAAACATATTTAAATGTTTCTCATGTTCATCTGGTCGGTTAATTAGATGTTTTTCGGGAACTTCTCGATACTTCCGGTGTCTGCCCTTTGTCCATAGTACACGTGGACGGTATGAGATAAAGCCCTCAGCGTACTCCATAACCCTCAGCGCACGTGTTGTTAACTATAACCTTGTTTAGATGTGGTGATTTCCAGTACTTGTAACGTGGTAATTCTCCCCGAAATTTTTGGTACTTCTAAACTTGTAACTTCCGTTCTCGCTAGCCCACGTGTATGGAAAATAGCGTGTTCTATACCGTAGTCATTCCTATCAGGAGCTCTTCTTCTCCTGAGTTGAATGAATCGTTACACGACATAGCTCGCGTTTTATTTTTTTGAAATTGTAATTTTTTCTTTTCAACTTTTTGTGACCAACCCCGCGAAGTACTGTAGGATTCTGTAACCTTGCTTATTAGCTAGATATCATTCCCCTGAGCAGAACGAATGATTACACGACCTACCTCGCGTTCTTATTTCTTGCGAAATTGAATTTTTTCAACTTGTTCAAATTTCGCAATCTGACCCCGAAGCATATCCTACCTTTCTGCAACCTTGCTTATTATCTAGATATCATTCATTTGGGTTGAACGAATGGTTGCACGACCTGTTTCGCGTTTGTGATGCTAAGATCCGAACCTGTAGGGTGCTGTTTTGACAAGAAACCTTGGCCATTCAGTAGTTCTCTTCCCGCTTTGCAAAACTAACACCAGAACGCCCGTTTTTGAATATTATTTAGATAATTTTCCTATTTAATCGATGTTTTGAATTTATCTGGAAACTTATACTTCGCGATTATATCGCACGCCACGTGGTCTACTATCACGTGCGTTATTCCCGCTGATAGCTACCCTGAGCCTAAGCCACAAGACCATACACTGTGCAACACAGTTTTCTTTTATTGGTGCGCGAGTGAACCTGCTTTTCCGTACCGCGTCCTGCTGCAAGCGTTGCTGGATTTTGTGTTCGGTGCTGGTGAGTACCTGAATGGCTTGGCGAATGTATCTGCGTGAGAATGTGTATCAATTCCTCCCTTCTCCCCTCTGAAAAATTATAATTATTAATTATGCTAGTTCTACGTTTGCAGGTGGGCAGTGTTAGGGCCATATAATCTTTTGTAAGGTTTGTGTTTATTATATTTAAATCGGTTTCTCTCCCCCTTTGTTGTTTATGTCCTGGACAATAAATCATTTTGTTAAACGTTACTCCTTTATCCTAATTTAAATTCTCCCACACTATATATTTTGCAAGTGTTGTGTAGTCAAATCAAATATCTTATCTCTTGCTCACTTCAGGAGGAGAGAAAACTAACCCGCCTTTCCGTTGCCACCATTTAATATGTTATTCCACATCCATAGATGGGGATCGTTAATTAATTTAGTGCAGTTCCATTAAGAAAAATAGTGAAATGTTCAAATGTTTGTAGAGCTTATGGGACTTTACTATACTACGGGGTCATCAATCACTAAACCTACAAACTAGTTAGAGCTTGTGTAAAGTGCCACCTGAACTGTTAAAATAACATCTACTACTGACGCCACTACTCTTGTGTGTAAACGGGGGTTTACACGTTGCCACTAAGTTGTTTCACGGAATGTCAAATCACATAATTATTCTTTTATCATAATGGATATTAGATATGCATGATGGACATATTGCAGTATAGATTGTAATTCATACGTAACTTTTGATTTGGTCTCTTTGTAACAAGTCGTTGAACTGTTAACACGTAATATATGTGGAACAGATAAAAAAGTTTGTTATTCAGCAGCCGTTAAGTTCAGGTCTGTAATGAAGATTGATTTTGTTTTATTATTTGAAAATACAGTGACATAAAAAATATTGTGTATGTAATTCAAGTATTTAGAATTAATCCCACATTTTGAGCATTTTCAGTACATTTGGGGCCGCTGTTTGAAATCCATTGTTGGTGGGAGGCTGCCGTCATTATTATTCGAACCAACGGCGGACAAAACTAAACGGTTCTGGCCATAATTACACTAAAGTGGAGAAATGAGAAACAAAAACTGATATGAAAATTATTTTCTATAGCAATTTCAAATTATTACTGCATTGATCATTTGCGTAAGTATTGGTGTGTTGATAAGATCTCCAATGAATAGTGAAATTGTCTATATGACAGAAAGTGTTAAAATTTCAAAAGAAATCGCTTCTCACATTTATGACAGACCTATTCTTGAAACTTTCTGTGGTGTTCGAACTGGTTGTGTGTAGGTCGAAGACTATACAATTACTAAAGAGTCTCAGATTATATTATTTCAGAGCTAGCCGTTGAAAGGAAATAATCCAGATATTTATTACGTGAATTTAGTCTCCATATTCCATGAACAGTGTTTAAATTGAATTTTGGTGGTCAATTTTTTGTTACATGTCACAGTTAACTATCAGTGATCATTCGATGAACTGCTTATAAGTCAAAATAGTTTAATGAAATACTGTAGACCTTTATGAATTTATGTTTGAGCAGGTACACGTCAAGCACAGTAATGCTTCTGTAAGAGTACACCTGTCGGTGTATCTTACACTTTGATTTAATGTAATGTATATATGGTCTCAAATTTGTTTATTTCATGTATTTTTCATTTGTTGTATGCTAGATATATTTCGTATGTAACGTCATTTTCTATATTGAATCATTTAGTGTAAACATGTACTATATGTGTAAACCCGCATGAATGCACGGACATTCTTATGCTGTAAGTTAGCAATGCGCCAGAGAAAATGTTGAACCTGTTGTAAAGACTGTCTTTGGTACAGAAGTAGTAGCTGTGAGTGTCGCGCTGCTGAAGCAGTCGCGGAGCGGACTCGCTATAGTAAACACATAAATGTTTTGTTGATGGTGCAGAGGCACGGTAGGCGCAGTGTGGCGCGAGTTTTACGCAATTGCAACAAACCTGAGAGGCGTACTGTTTAATGTATTGAACGAAGTGCGAAATAAGTTTATTTATACTCGAAAGTGATCAGAGTAATGTTTTTTCATGTGTGCAAGAAAAGTAATTGTTTGGTATCAAGTCTATTGTCACCGAGTGTGATCGTTGCTGTAATTACGGAGATTAGAGGGTGTATCGAGGTGATATCAATGCATGGAGATTTCAGCCAGACGAGCTGAACGAGTTGTCGATAAAAATATTTTGAACCAGCAGTAAGAGTACCAATTGTAATCATATCTGTCTTGTATGGACTTCACAACGAAGACGACGAAAACAGATGAGTACTATTGTAACATTTTATTTTGTATGCATGTAAATGTAGTGTCAACCCAATCAGAACTTTGGTTCAATTATACATGACTTATTTTGAAACCAGTCTTAATTTTGTAAGTAGTTGTAGTCACCCCATTATCACCATTATTAAATTATGTTGATTATGCAAGCCTGTACATTGACTAACAAGTTCAATCATTTTCAAAGTAATTACGATCAGTTTTAAAGAAATTGCTAGACGAGTTAAAGAATTGCTAAACGTGTTACAACCACAGAGACTAGTAATTAAAGTGCAAGAGAGTTTGCCAGTAAAGTAAAGTTGGTTTCATTTATGTAGAAAGTAACCAGGCTAACAGTAGTCAAAGTATTATAGTTGATTAACCAGACTTGACTGAAGTACTTTTTTTTATGAAATACGTTAAAATGCCAAACTCTGCATATATATATATATATATATATATATATATATATATATATATATATATATATATATATATATATATAGTTCACGTAAAGTTTTATAAGAAACTTGAATGCTTTAAAGAATAATATCAAAATTATTGAGAACTTTGACTGTAGTATTTGTGACGCTCATTGCACCACGGAGTTTCACTGTATTGAGATATTATCATTGCAATCAGAGTCTATCTGCTATTACAATTTTGATTATAACACGAACACGCC
This sequence comes from Locusta migratoria, assembly GCA_026315105.1. NCBI lineage: Eukaryota > Metazoa > Arthropoda > Insecta > Orthoptera > Acrididae > Locusta > Locusta migratoria. The sequence goes on from CM048746.1 coordinate 186,049,784, forward strand.
ATCACCACTACATGAATTCTGACACATTTATTAGTGAAGTTGTGCTGTTCGTGAATCGTAAGAGGTGCTAGTTGGAGGCTGTAGTCAATGCTAAGTCAGATAGGGCCAAAATTAATTAATTACCACAGTGACTCAAATCAAATGTTTGTTAAGCTTATGGGACTTAACTACTTATGAACTACTTACGAACTAGGACGGCACAAATATCCATGTCCGAGGGGGGATTCGAACCCCCGACCGTAGTGGCCGTGCTGACCGTGACTGGAGCGCCTCAGTCACCTCGGCCACCGCGGCCGGCCCACAGTGACTGTTTGAAGTTAATTAATATCATTTTTTTAATTCAAAATTTTAACTTTCGCTGCGAAAGTGTTTTTGCGACCCATTAGTTGTGATTTGCTGCAACATTCAATAACGAAATTATTATTACTAGAGTATATTGTTACGCATTCTTAATTTTGAGATTTTTTGACGACCTCCAACAGGCAATTTTCTTACACTTCTACACCACTACAACAGTTTTATTCTTATGCAATGACACAATCAACAGATATAAACCACACACACGCATAGCATATACACACGGACACTACACTAGCTAATACAAAGGACGGTACAAATATCGATGCCCGAAGGGGGATTCGAACCCCCGACCGTAGTGAAGAAAAATAGTAAAGACAATCTTCTTTCACTTGGTTATCTGAGCCAGAATTTTGTTTAGCAAACTGCAGGCTTCTTTCAACATTAAAAAAAATAGTTTAGGATCGCTCTCTATACCGACAATGACGGTAAATAACTTTAGTATTTATTACCTTTATGAAAGTAATTTTATTCTTCACTTGCAGTACAATCTGTCCAGGTAGCGTAGTCACGGAAATCGTAGTTCGTTGAATGCTCAGTGGTACAAACTGTGATTGTAAACAGTGAAATGTCGCAGGTAGTGGATAGTAGCAGTGACAGAAATCGCCGCTACCGGGAAGTGGCAGTTCCGCCCGCCAGCCCTGCGCCCAGTGGCTGGTGCCTGGTGCCTGCGCCCCCTCCCCGGCGCAGCTCGCCGTAATACGCTTACAAACTTGCAGCGCCGCGCCCGCCGTCCGCACCGCCGGATCTAATTAAACCGAGTCGTAATTAGATCAAACTAGAAGTATTTTAATCATCATAACCTGTTCCGCCAGTTCCCCTAAAGATGCTGTAAAGACGCATTATGAGTTCGCGCAAGGAAAGCACTCGATTAAAGGGCCAATTACGGCGCACTTTGGACCTGTTACTGCTTCCGTAGCGACTGGTTCTCTTAGGCGAGAGCTGCTAGCTACCGACCGTGGCGCATCCGCTTCGTCGGCGTGTGGTCTAGCATCAAAAATGTTCGAATGTTCGTAAATCTACTGGACCAAACTGCTGAGGTCATCGGTCCCGAGACTTAAAACTACTTAAAGTAACTTATCTTAAGCATAAAACACACAGACACACACACACACACACACACACACACACACACACACACACACACACACACCTGAGGAAGGACTCAAATTTATTGCGCCATCTCAAATTTTAAAATGTTCAAATGTTTGTCATTCTATCGGACCAAACTGCGTGGTCAACAGTCCGTAACTTACAGACTACTTAAACCTAGGTAAACTAACTTAAGGACAACACATACCCATGTCCCAGGGAGGACCCGAACCTCCACGGCGAGCAACTGCGCGCTCCGCATCTGCAACATTGTACTAGGGGCGTTCATATGCAAAGGTACAAAACGACACTGTGGGTATAATTGAAGTCTTTATTCAAACGGCTACTCCACCGCGGCATCTCAAATTTTATTTTATTTATTTACTCTGCAACATTGTATTAGAGGCATTCATATGCAAAGGTACAAAACGACACTATGGGTATAATTGAAGTCTTTATTCAAACGGCTACTCCACCGCGGCATCTCAATTTTTTTTATTTTTATTTATGCAGTTTACGCACTTAAATCAACCCATATACACTACAGTATTTACAATATTAGTTGTAATATTTTCCCAGCTTCCTCTTCTCTTCCCAAACTTCTTCATTCTTCGTGACCTGGCCGCCCTCTCTTCATCCTTAATGATGTACTGTCTTCATTGTATATAGATAAGAGATTACGCAAACAGATTGCTTAATTTTGGATGCAAGAGAATTAAGGCGAACTTGTAGACAAAAATAAATAGTAACATGCAAATCTGTAATGCTAACTTTATTTGATACAAGGTCATGCCCGACGCGACAGTTTTACGGCATCTACAGCGAAACTGTATTGAGCGGTAGACTTCTTTTCGTTTCATTGTTTTGTGGGGGGTCAGTTACAGAACGCTTCATAAATGTCCGAAAATACATGCAAACTTTGTTGCAGGTCCGTAACTACTCCCATTTTCCAATAAGTGACGCATGAATCTGGGTATTCCCACGCGGTGGCCTCTCATTATTTATGATGTCATATCTCCCTAGCTATATGTCATGCTTCTTTGTTTTGGGCTCAGGAACCTTCGCGGGCGTACAGTGAACAGTTCACCAAAGTTTCATTGCAATCGAATGAATGGTTTATGAACACATAGAGGACATACAGACAAACATTCATTTTTAGATGTACAGATTGTTTCATGAGTTGTCTGATAAATCCTTATAAATAATATTTGCAGTAAAGCAATGAAAAATCTTTGTTTACAAAACGTTAATTTCTCAGAACGACAACACTTCAAAAGTAAATTTTCCTGTTGCTATCATGCCACCAGGATTTTCAGGTTTCGTTTCAAAATGTTACTTTGATAGGTCTACTGATCAATGATACTAAACGACTATGGTGACTACCGGTTCGTGTAAGCCGCTACCCGTTCCAGTTGTAGATGCAACAAAAATTTTGTTCGTTAGAAAACAGCCACAAGTTGCAAGGTTGCAGATGTATTCACAACCGGTTTCGAGCAGTTATTGGTATCTGTACAGAAAACAGTTTAGAAAAATATGCAAATATTACATTAATTCGATTAATGATGGAAATTCTCCTCAGAGATGATAAATTATTTTTCAAAAGAGATAGATTGACTGGCCAGTACTTACCTTTGTGCTGTACCGCCGATAGTGACACAAATGAAGAAAAAGAAAAAAAAGGGGACGAAAAAGGACAAGCTTTCGGAACACAGTTCCTTCTTCAGGTGGGAGAGAAGGAAAGAAAAAAGGATGGGAACGGAAGGAATAGGTAATTCACGACCTAGGTCATGAAGGTGGTGCTTCAGGAGTGTGGAAGTCATAGATACTGCATGTTAGCACTGAGCCAAGCCAGAGAGGATATATATAACCAAAGAGGAAAGATCAAGTAGTAAAGAGAAGAGAAGATGAGTGAACTGAATGATGCTGACGGGTGTACAAGGGGCGGGGGGGGGGGGTTATCGAAAACGTTTCTGATTAACAGGGAAAGATGGACACACACACACACACACACACACACTGCGGGAGAGAGAGAGAGAGAGAAAGAGAGGTAAAGAAGGGATAATGAATAGGTGAGCTGAGGATGGAGAAAGGGGAAGGGTTAGCGTAGATTTAGGCCAGGAGGGTGGCGGTAGGAGAGGATATGTTGGAGGGCAAGTTCTCATCTCCATAGCTCTGATGGACTGCTGTTTGTTGGTTGTATCCAAATGGCACGTGTGGTGTAACACGTGACCAGGTGCCTGGAGTTATGCTGGAGGGCATGTTCTGCCACAGGATATTGGGTGTCCCCCAGGCGAACAGTCCGTCTGTGACCATTCATCCGCTCAGGCAACTTGTTAGTAGACATACCAACATAAAAGGCTGAGCAGTGGACACATGTCAGTTGGTATATGACGTGTGTTGTCTCACATATGGACCTGCCTTGAATCGGGTAGGTTTTTCCTGTCATGGGGCTGGTGTGGTAGTGGGAGGATGCATTGGACAGGTTTTGCAGCGGGATCGGTTGCAGTAATAGGAACCATTAGGTAGGGTGGGTGGTTTTGGGATTTTGTAAGGTTGGACTAGGTTGTTGCGGAGGTTGGGAGGACGGCGAAAGGCTACTCTGAGTGGTGTGGGAAGAACAGTTTGGAGTGATGATCTCATCTCAGGGCACGACTTGAGAAAGTCATAGCCCTGTCGGAGGAATTTGTTGAGGCATTCCAGATCAGGATGGTACTGGGTGATTAATGGGGTGCTTTTGGGTGGTCTGAGGTTAGGAACATTGTTGTTGGAAGGAGAGGAATGGACAGCTCGGGAGATCCGCTTGCGGACGAGTTCTGTAGGGTAGTTGCGGGAGAGGAAAGCGTTGGATAGATTGTTGGTGTAGGTGGTGAGGATTCGTTACTGGAACAGATAAGTTTCCCACGGATGCCCAGGCTGTAGGGAAAGGATCGTTTAATATGGAAGGGATGGCAGCTGTCAAAGTGGAGGTACTGAAGCTTGTTTGTGGGTTTAATATGGACTGAGGTGTGTATGTGGACTGGGCTAGGTGAAGGTCAACGTCAAGGAAGGTGTGATTCTACTGCGAATTTTATGGACTGTTTGTATTTGCATGTTATTCTGCACTGTTTCCTGTACAGATACCTGAAGAAGGCAATAATTGCTCGAAACCGGTTCTGAATAAATCTGCAACCTTGCAACTGGTGGCTGTTTTCTTTTCTAACGTATAAAACACAGTTGCTGCAATGGATAAAACATTTAAAACTTTTGTTATTAATATTTCGTATCATCCCTGATAAGACAAGTATTACAATTAGAAATTGTCTTTAAGCATGTAAGGTCACTTTTGTGTCGTGTCTCAGAAAATGAATAATGCAAATTATACCAGGTGGTCCACGGACGCTGTCTTTTTAGTTTTATGTTTCCCGCATACGTTAGTGCAAGACATGTTGCCTTGTCCAAAAGGGAAGCGCACTGACAAACGAACCTCCAATGCGCTGTCCCGCCATCTGTGTACGTTTCCCTCCTGGTTTCGCTCTGACAAGGTCGCGTGACCGTCCGGTAGTAGTCGAGTGAGGTCTTGCTGTCAAACAGGTAACTACTGCAATGTATTCCAGCGAAGACTACACAGATATGATACTGATACATGGGGAGACGCACTGCAATGGCCGCGGTGGATTAGCCGAGAGTCTAAAGTACTTCGCTGGGGAGCGCGCGGTTGCTCGCCGTCGGAGGTTCGAGTCCTCCCTGGGGCATGTGTGTGTGTGTGTGTGTGTGTGTGTGTGTGTGTGTGTGTGTTGCCCTTTAAGTTAGTTTAACTTGGCTTAAGTAACTTCCTGGCAGATTAAAATTGTGTGCCAGAACCGGGACTCGAACTTGGGACCTTTGCCTTTCGCGGGCAAGCGCACTACCGACTGTGCTATCCCGACACGATTCACGATGCCGCCTCACAACGTTACTTCCGCCAGTACCTCGTCTCCTACTTCCCAAACTTCACAGAAGCTCTCCTGCGAACCATGCAAGACTAGCATTCCTGGAAGAAAGGATATGGTGGACACATGGCTTAGCTACAACCTAAGGGATGTCTCCACCATATCCTTTCTTCCAGGAGTGCTAGTCTTGCATGGTTCGCAGGAGAGCTTCTGTGAAGTTTGGGAAGTAGGAGACGAGGTACTGGCGGAAGTAACGTTGTGAGGCGGCATCGTGAGTCGTGTCGGGATAGCACAGTCGGTAGTGCGCTTGCCCACGAAAGGCAAAGGTCCCAGGTTCGAGTCCCGGTTCTGGCACACAATTTTAATCTGCCAGGAAGTTTCATATCAGCGCACACTCCGTTGCAGAGTGAAAATTTCATTTTGGCTTAAGTAATTTGTAAGCTACGGACTGATGACCACACAGTTTGGTCCGATAGATATACAACATTTGAACATTTTTTAGCACTGCAATGCATCCGCGACCCGAAGGCCGTGTTTACAACGTTTTCCAACGCGACGTCTACTTTTTGCGCACGTTTTCAGACTACAGAGATGTGCTTAAGAACCGAGGGTGCTTTCCAGGTCCAACGTGTTGTAGAAAGCTCAAACCGCGACGCACCTAATGTTTCCCAGAAAGTTATTGAGTGTTTTGGAACACATCCCACGCGAGATAAACCTACTTTAAATGAAAATAATACGTAGCAACTACGTAGTATAAACACAAAAGGTATCGTGCTACTTCATTTAGGTTACAGTATTATTTGTACTCATAATAATAATATGATCAATGTTATTCATATTATGCAAGTCCTTAGCTATCATCCACTAATGCCTATTTTCCGACGTAAATAGGATAAAGAAGAGCTGCAACAGAGCTGGGGGTTTCGAGGTCTTCGATACAAAGGATACTGAAGGAACAAAAATGGCATCCCTTCAAGGTGCATCTACACCAACAGCTGTATGGAAACAGTTTCCAAAATCGGGTATCTGTCTTCAGACTTCTGTTAAATAAAGTAGGCGTAAATCCTAATTTCATCGGGCAGGTTTTAAGGGGAGATGAATTCTGTTTCGCCAATGACGCCACTGTGAACAGATATAATCTACATTACTGGGGTCCTGAAAATCCTCACTGGTTACGACCACACCAAATGCAAGCGCACTGGGGTGTTAACGGATGGTGCGGGATTCTAGGAGACCACGTCACTGGACCAGTTTATTTGACTCCCAGACTAACTGCTCGGCAGTATTTACAGTTCCTACAGAATGAGCTGGACCTTGGACGTTTCTAGAAGACATCCCACTTCAGTTAGCTGTGAGGCACTGGGTCAGGGAATCTCTAAACAACGTGTACCCAGATTGGTGGATAGGTCGTGGTGGTTTAAAAAAAGTTTAAATGATTGTTAAGCTTATGGGATATAACTGCGGAGTCGTCAGTCCCTAAACTTAGAAACTACTTTAGAACTGTTGTTGTTGTGGCCTTCATTCCGCAGACTGGTTTGATGCAGCTCTCCACACTACCCTGTCCTGTGCAAGTCTCTTCATCTAAGAATACGTTCGGCAACCTACATCCTTTTGAATCTGATTACTGCATTCCGCCCTCGGTCTACCTCTACGATTTTTACCCCACACACTTCCTTCTAATGCTAAGTTGACAATTCCTTGACGTCTCAGAATGTGTCCAACCAGTCTATCCCTTCTCTTTGTCAGTATATGCCAGAAACTCCTTTTGTCCCCGATTCGGTTAAGCACCTCCTCATTAGTTACATAATCTACCCATCTAATTTTCATCATTCGTCTTTAGCATTGTAAGAAAATTGCCCGTTGGAGGTCGTCAAATAATCTCGAAATTTAGAATGCGTAATAATATACTCTAGTAATAATAATTTCGTTATTGAATGTTGCAGCAAATCACAACGAATGGGTCGTAACAACACTTTCGCAGTGAAAGTTAAAATTTTGAATAAAAAAAAGATATTAATTAACTTGAAACAGTCACTGTGGTAATTAATTAAGCTTGGCCCTATCTGACTTAGCATTGACTACAGCCTCCAACTAGCACCTCTTACGATTCACGAACAGCACAACTTCACTAAGAAATGTGTCAGAATTCATGTAGTGGTGATGGCGTGTTCGTGTTATAATCAAAATTGTAATAGCAGATAAACTCTGATTGCAATGATAATAGCTCAATACAGTGAAACTCCGTGGTGCAATGAGCTTCACAAATACTACAGTCAAAGTTCTCAATAATTTTGATATTATTGTTTAAAGCATTCAAGTTCCTTATAAAATTTTACGTAAACTTATTTTTTTAATTGTTTCCAGGGCCTGGGTAGCGTACGCGTGTAACTGGCTGAGCAGAGTTTGGCATTTAACGTATTTCATAAAAAATTACTTCAGTCAAATCTGCTAAAACTACCGTAATACTTTGAATAATGTTAGCCTGGTTACTTTCTATGTAAATGAAACCAAATTTACTTTACTTGCAAACTCTCTTGCACTTTAATCACTAGTCTCTGTGGTTTTAACACGTTTAGCAATTCTTTAAATCGTCTAGCAATTTCTTTAGGACTGATCGTAATTACTTTGAAAATGATTGAACTTGTTAGTCAATATACAGGCTTGCATAATCAACATAATCTAATAGTGGTGATAATGGGGTGATTACAACTACTTACAAAATTAAGACTGGTTTCAAAATAAGTCATGTATAATTGAACCAAAGTTCTGATTGGGTTGACACTACATTTACATGCATACAAAATAAAATGTTACAAAAGTACTCATCTACTTTCGTCGTCTTCGTCGTGAAGTCCAAACAAGACATATGATTACAATAGGTACTCTTACTACAACAACGATCACACTCGGTGACAATAGACTTGATACCAAACAATTACTTTTCTTGCACACATGGAAAAGTATTACACTGATCGAGTATAAATAAACTTATTTCGCACTTCGTTCAATACATTAAACAGTACGCCTCTCAGGCTTATTGCAATTGCATAAAACTCGCGCCACACTGCGCCTACCGTGCCTCTGCACCATCAACAAAACATCTACGTGTTTACTATAGCGAGTCCGCTCCGTGACTGCATTTATGTCTTTACTTTGGCGAGTCCGCACCGCGACTGCATTTATGTCTTTACTTTGGCGAGTCCGCACCGCGACTGCTTCAGCAGCGCGACACTCACAGCTACTACTTCTGTGCCAAAGACAGTCTTTACAACAGGTTCAACATTTTCTCTGACGCATTTCTAACTTACAGCATAAGAATGTCCTTGCATTCATGCGGGTTTACACTAAATGATTCAATATAGAAAATGACGTTACATAAAAATATATATCTAGCATATAACAAATGAAAAATACATGAAATAAACAAATTTAACACAATATATACATTACGTTAAGTAAGATACAGCGACAGGTGTACTCTTACAACATCACATTTCTAAAGCTTCTATCATCTTTTCATGTGAACTCTTTATCGACCACGTTTCACTCTCATACAATGCTATACTCCAGACAAATGCTTTCAGAAAGGACTTCCTAACATTTAAACTTTGCTTTCCATAGCCATTCTGCATTTTATATCTTCTTTACTTCGGCCATCAGAATTTATCTTGCTACCCAAATAACAAAATTCATCTACTACTTTTATTGTCTCATTACCTAATCTAATTCCTTCAGCATCGCCTGATTTTCTGACTTTGCATTCCATTACCTTCGTTTTATTCTTGTTAATGTGCATCTTATATCTTCCTTTCAAGATACTGTCCATTCCATTCAACTGCTCTTCCAGATCCTTTGCGGTCTCTGACAGAATTACTATGTCATCGGCAAACCGCAATGTTTTTATTTCTTCTCCCTGCACTTTAATGCCCTCTGCAAATTTCTCCTTCCATTTCTTCACTGCCTGCTCAGTGTACAAATTGAACAAAATTGGGGAAAGGCTGCAACCCTGTATTACTCCCTTCCCAACCTCTGCGTCCCTTTCTTACCCTTCGACTCTAATGACCGCTGCCTGGTTTTTGTATAGGTTGAATATAACTCTTAGATCCCTATATTTTACCCCTGCTACCTTCAGAATTTGGAAGAGTGTGATCCAGTTGACATTGTCGAAAACTTTCTCCAAATCGACAAACGCTAAAAACGTAGGTTTCCCTTTCCTTAACCTATCTTCCAAGATAAGTCATGTGAATATTACCCCCTGTGTTCCTAGATTTCTCCTAAACCCAAACTGATCTTCCCCGAGGTCGGATTCCACAAGCTTTTTTTTTCTTTAGAACTAACTTATACTAAAGACAGCACAAACATCCATGCCCGAGGGAGGATTCGAGCCCCCAACGGGGAACGGCCTCAGGCATCGAAGCATAGTGCCTCAATGCGCTCGGCGACTCCGCCGCGGCAGATGGTAGTTTCATTCAATGGTTAGCGAGGTCGCCTGATTTAACGACATTTTGATTTTTTCTTATGGGGATGCACCAAATCGAGTGTTTCGATACGGAACCGGAGAATACAGATGTGTTAAAAGAACGAATACGTTATGCTTGCATTTCAGCACCAGCAGAAATGTTAAGAGCTGTGAATGATAATACCGAGAGGAACTTACACCAGTATATCCAAAACGTGGACATGCATTTGAACATTTGTATTATGATTAATGCAGCAATGAAAATGTGTCAGTCTATAACACAGGTTTTTCAAGTCACGCATTATATTCATTACTACTTATTGAAATCAAAGATAGAATATAATTTATTTAATATTGTTAATCACGACTGATTGCCTAATATGTTGATTATAAATAGGTGTTGTGTATAAAGTAGCACCCCTCCTACAGTAAGCAAGTTGTCTAGTGACCACCTGTAGGAGAAATTATAGCTGTAAATTATGTATCTTCAAGCGATATTATTAGGTTTAGAAAGGTCTCCCTGTTGATTTGGAGTCCCATGTACTTATCTGGTTAGGCAATCCTTTCGGCGTATGTCGTATCCTGGATTATCTAAAGCAAAAAAAGAACGGCGTCCGTGATCCACCTGGTAGTGCTTGCTGAAAAAAACTGTGTCCGAAGTGCGACTGATTTTCTTAGGAATCATTGTTTCAGATCACACGACGTAAGTTACATTAGCGAGAGAAGGAAAACATCCATTTTATGAATATACGTTTGTTTATATGTTTAAAAAAGTTTAAATGTTTGTTAAGCTTAAGAGACTTAACTGCAGAGTATCAGTCCCTATACTTACAAACTACTTATGAAATCAAAATATCCACGGGTGTACTGCCGGTCTATAGTGTCCAACGGGTACAATATTTCGGCGATCATACATGTCGCCATCATCAGGTGAACTGACGGACTGAGCTCCTGGAAACGCGCCGGCACGGAGATCCGCACGCTACGGCTGCTCGAAGGGAACTGGGTTCTAGCCCGGTAGCGGGCCATTTAAGTACCCTCGGCTTGCGGAGCGACCCCTCCGCGGTCCGCGCCCCGCGCCGCGGCCGCGCAGTGGAACCGAATGCGACGGCACCTGAGATGACGTCGGTGTGAGGGCTCTGTCCGCCGTGGTTGTCACTTCATTACGTTTGCTAGATTTACTCTTAATTAATCCAATCGCTGGTTCCCAAGCTTTGCTAAGATTATAGCCACAGTCACGGTTTATGAGGTCGTCACTTGTGCGAATTTCAATGGCCTCTCTAACGACGCTGTACCAGTATCTCGACGTCTGTACCAGAATCCTAGTGCCATCATACTCCATCGCATGATTCTCCGACAGACAATGTTCAGCGACCGCCGACTTGCTCGGATACATCAATCGTGTGTGCCTCTGGTGTTCAACGCATCGATCCTCGACGGTACGCATCGTCTGTCCAATATATCACTTTCCACACTGACACTGGATCTGGTACACGCCGGCCTTCCTCAAACCGAGATCATCTTTAGCGCTCCCCGCCAGTGCACCACGAATTTTATTTGGCGGACAAAAAACAGTTCCAACGTGGTGTTTTTTCAAAATGCGGGCGATCTTCCCCGAGAGTGCGCCGCTATATGGAACGAACGCAGTTCCTACATTCTCCCTCGTGTTTTCATCCGTTTCCACAGGTTGTGTTGTAGTGGTTGGGCGGAGAGTCCGCTGAATCTGCCACTCTGAGTACCCATTTTTTCGAAATACAGTTCTCAGGTGTTCCAATTCCTGGGGTAGATTCTCTGCGTCGGAGATAGTGCGCGCCCTATGTACTAGAGTTTTAAGTACCCCATTCCTCTGTGAAGGGTGGTGACAGCTGTCTGCGTGTAAATACAGATCAGTGTGCGTTGTCTTCCGATATACACTATGACCCAGGGTGCCATCAGCTCTTCTCTTGACCAAGACGTCAAGGAACTACCTTATAGGCCAGTCGTCAGGTATGTTTAGGTCCAAAAAAATTGCAGGAAGCTGAATTTTTGGTATGTTGTTAGGACATATTAGGGTAGTATTAAACCAAGTTTGCAGCTTCGAAATCCTTTTGCGTAACTTTTAAGAGCCAAAAAACTTCGAAATTTTCGGACTTTTTTCAGGTTTTGGCTTATAACTCGTGAAGGGTGGTTTTTTGACGAAAAGTCACTCACACCTCTATTAATTTACATAAAGTATTCTAAAATTTGAGCCCAACCGCTGCTCTTTAAGTCCAATAGTTCCCGAGATATTGTACTTCAAATATTGACTTATTTCTCCAGAAAGTTCAAATTTTCGATTTTAGTCATCTTTCGGCTAGAATATTGGCTCTAATGATCATCCCACGGGGAATGTCATACAAAAAAGTTATAGAGCAGTTATTTAACTTTAATCTAATTACTGAACGAAGTCCATAGGCCCAATATATTTCTAGTTATCGTTAAAAAACGAAAACTTAGAAAAATCGGAGTATTCAATAAATTGAACCAGGCGAATTGCATTCCTCTTATCCTGTGTAAGTTAAAGAAAAAGGAAGAATTACTCATTGACATGATAATTAACGTATTGTATATAAATAGGTGTAATTACGTGTTAGTACATACAAATATATTTGTGAAAGTAGATATAGCTGTAAGAAAAAAAGACGAAAGCCTCTCCGTTTTTGGGTATTGGTCAGCCATTAAGGGATTGCGTCTTTCGTTCGTAGCGAGGCCTTTTGTTGTGCGAAGGCATCACCGAAGGCATCCCCGCCCCCTCCCCCCTTACTCTTAGTGGTGACTTAACGGGTGTTCTGTCCTCCCTCCTAAACGTCTTGTCTCCGATGTCTTCCCCACTACACCCAGTCTACCCTAAGAAATGGCCGTATTTGGATCTGTGAAGAACGTTTCAAACAAAAATCGTCTAAATCTTGATCTTGGTGGCGTTTTAAATACTTTCTGTTTTACAATACGTCGGAGCTACCCCCGTCGCATGTTTGTTTCGGGATCGTCGGTAAGTGCTTGCAGAGGGAACAGTGACAGTGAAAAAATGCGTAATTTAGACGCTGATAAAATGAGTCAGAAACATGGGCTTGAAAGGAACATGAGGTTTCTTGTGCAGTTTGAACAAATTGACCGTACATGAGGAATGCAGGAAGAGGTACACTGTGGAAAGTAATGTGTAAGCATTTGTCCAGCGAGAAGGAGATGTTTGATTTGCTCAACCATCGTCTTCGTGTGGGGAAAGGCTGAAAGGTGCGTCGGATTCAAGGCGTCACATCATTGGATATTATTGTTTCCTTTGTGGTGAAAAATTCTCCAAGGAATATTTCGAGAAGCAGATAAAATTGCCCAAATATCTACAGGATGAACTCCATCAAAGGAAAACACTGGAAGTGAAAGAATCGATTGTGGAAAAAGCTAGACAAGCTGGTGAATGGGGACAACACATTCTTCGGCGTCTTTCATGTATAAGTGAACTTGTTGCTACTGAGGGTAAGTACCACAAACATTGCTACGTAAAATTGCAGTCCTTGTCGCGATCTACTGATGCAGGAGGTAAACGAGGCCGTCCTGAACATCCCTTCCTTATCGAAGGTATGGAGCGTATATATGCACACCCTGCAGAAACAAGACAGGAAAACCAATTTTCCATAAGTGACTTGTTTGTAGAGACCTTCACATGTGATTACAAACCAGCAGTTGCAAGTGTTCAAGCTCATCTAAAAAAGCGATATGGAGAAAAAATATTTTTTCGCAGGTTGGTCCGTATCACAGGCCAGTCTTGATGTTCACAGACATTGGACAAAACATTCTTTATGAAAAGTGGTACAATCAAAGACTTAGCGATCCTGCTGAAGAGCGGCTTAGAGTTGTCAAAGCTGCAGCAGAGATTATCCTGCAAGACATTCGTCCCCAAACATTTGACACTACTCAATATCCCCCGTCAGTTGCCTTTTTAAAAGACACAGAGCCATCAGTTCCTGATTCTCTGCAACTGTTGCTTGAATAGATTGTCCTGAAAACCAAACGTCCTTCTCTTGAACAGTGGAAAAAGAAGAGCCTAGGATTTGCTCATGCAATCATTGCTGCGACGAGGCCCAAATCTTTCCTATCCTCAATTCAAATAAGCTTTGAAACCTATTTGTATAGAAAATTTGAATCAAAGCACCTTGTTGAACTTTGCAACTGTATGGGAATTTCTTGTACATATACGGAGGCTATGCATTTTGAAAGTTCCGCTATCCTCCGTGGAGAAGTGGCCCAACCAGTCGACAAAGGAGCTTTTATGCATTTTGCCTTCGACAATACAGATGTGAACGTTAACACAATTGATGGAGAAAATACGTTCCATGAAATTGTTGGTACAATGATCATGACCCCTCACTCATCCGTTCACCCAGACATAAACAAACCACGTTTGAAGTCTGTATGTGTCGAGTCTATCAGGTTCACACACTGCCACACACATTAAACATTCTTGTATTAAAAAGAAATTTGACTTGTCAGCCATTTCAATTCACGAAGTGAAAATCGCTGAAGTCATTTTGGCCAAATCCCCAGACCTGCTGTGGTTGTTTGGAAAAGCAACTAACATGCCAGGCATCCCAGGATGCAATGGATTCATGGAGAAAGTGACAGAAGATCATCCTTACAAACGTTCAAAGATTGTATATCTCCCTTTTATCCATGCTCCCCCAACCGACTACGACACTGTTTTAACATCGCTTTTAGATGCCAGTTACAGAACAAGCATTTACGGTCAGCAAACATGTTTTGTGACCTACGATCAATCACTGTACTTGAAAGCCAGAGACATTGTGGAGAGCCACCAGCATTCTCAGCTTGTCAACATAGGAGTGAGACTTACAGGTTTTCACCACCTCATGTTATTCATGGGGGCCGTCGGTGCCATAATAGCAGGAAGTGACTCAAGGTGTTTCTCTGTTCAATATTTGCGGAAAACAGTGTTGAAAAAATCCTTTTTATATACGATGCGTTAATAATCATCGTCGATGAGTGATTCTTCCTTTTTCTTTAACATACACAGGAGATGAGGACTGCAATTCGTCTGGGTCAATTTATTGACTACTCCAATTTCTCCAAGTTTTCCTTTTTAAACGATAACTAGAAATCTATTGGGCCTATGGACTTCGTTCAGTACTTAGTTAAAAGTTAAATAACTGCTCTATAACTTTGTTTTGTATGACATTCCCCGTGGGCTGATCATTAGAGCCAATATTCTAGCCGAAAGATGACTAAAATCGAAAATTTGAACTTTCTGGAGAAATATGTCAAATATTTGAAGTACAGTATCTCGGGAACTATTGGACTTAGAGAGCAGCGGTTGGGCTCAAATTTTAGAATATTTTATCTACATTAATAGAGGTGTGAGTGACTTTTCGTCAAGAAACAACCCTTCACGAGTTATAAGGCAAAACCAGAAAAAAGTCCGAAAATTTCGAGGTTTTTTGGCTCTTAAAAGTTACGCAAAAGGATTTCGAAGCTGCAAACTTGGTTTAATACTACTCTAATATGTCCTAACAACATACCAAAAATGCAGCTTCCTGCAATTTTTTTGGACCTAAGGCCATTTTTTTGTCTACGACTGGCCTATTATACTAAAGACGACACAAAAACATCCATGCCCGAGGGAGGGATTCGAACTTCCGATCGTAGCGGCCGTGCAGACTATTACTGGCGCACCGCAGACCTCTCGGCCAATGCGGCCGGCTTATGTTTATCATTTAAGCCCTTTTTTGTCTGGCTCACAGCAACCTGCGTTTATACCTCTCAAGAGATAAAGAGAAGCAGGACGTGGGATTTATGTTTTCTTTAATTTATGGAATTCATATTGTGTTTTCACTATTTCGTTTAAAAGCTGCTTATTAGCCGTAATATATAGTTTACGTTGTATTCACTAGTAATATGATTACAGACATAAAGACGCAAGGCGATTGGGTATCTGAACTCCATTCCTTATTGGTTACCTTCAATTTCCGTCTTTCATCGTGTCACCTACCAACATCTACACCTGAAGCAGCAACCGTGTACCCAGAAACTGTGTTTTAACCCTTTATTTAAGGTAGTATAAAATAATCGTAATTTGTAGAAGCGCAGCCAAAGTGTGACAGTAATCTTTTACAGATATTTTATGGTAGGTAAAACGTTCTGCTAGAATTTTATAATAATGTTAGACGAGTTTATTCTATACGTTACATTATTATTATTATACACTACTGGTCATTAAAATTGCTACATCAAGAAGAAATGCAGATGATAAACGGGTATTCAATGGACAAATATATTATACTAGAAATAACATGTGATTACATTTTCACGCAATTTGGGTGCATAGATCCTGAGAAATCAGTACCCAGAACAACCGCCTCTGGCCGCAATAACGGCCTTGATACGCCTGGGGATTGAGTCAAACAGATCTTTAATGGCGTGTACAGGTACAGATACACATGCAGCTTCAACACGATACCACAGTTCATCAAGAGTAGTGACTAGCGTATTGTGACGAGCCAATTGCTCGGCCACCATTGACCAGATGTTTTCAATTGGTGAGATATCTGGAGAATGTGCTGGCCAGGGCAGCAGTGGAACATTTTCCGTACGCAGAAAAGCCCGTACAGGACCTGCAACATGCGGCCGTGCGTTATCCTACTGAAATGTAGAGTTTCGCAGGGATCTAATGAAGGGTAGAGCCACGAGTCGTTACATATCTGAAATGTAACGGCCACTGTTCAAAGTGCCGTCGGTGCGAACAAGAGGTGACTGAGACGTGTAACCAATGGTACCCCAAACCATCAGGCCGGATGATACGCCAGTATAGCGATTACGAATACACGCTTCCAATGTGCGTTCATGTGATGGCGCCAAACACGGATGCGACCATCATGATGCTGTAAACAGAACCTGGATTCATTCGAAGAAATGACGTTTTGCCATTCGTGCACCCAGGTACGTCGTTGAGTACACCATCGCAGGCGCTATTGTCTGTGATGCAATGTCAAGGGTAACTGCAGCTATGGTCATTGAACTGATAGTCCATGATGCTGAAACGTCGCCAAACTGTTCGTGCAGATGGTTGTTGTATTGCAACCGTCCCCATCTGTTGACTCAGGGGTCGAGACGTGGCTGCTCGATCCGTTATAGCCATGCGGATAAGATGCCTATCATCTCGACTGCTAGTGATACGAGGCCGTTGTGATCCAGCACGGAGTTCTGCATTGCCCTCCTGAACCCACCGATTCCATATTCTAGTAACAGTCATTGGATTGCAACAAACGCGAGCAGCAATGTCGCGATACGATAAACCGCAATAGCGGTAGGCTACAATCCGACCTTTATCAAAGTCGGAAACGTGGTGGTACGCATTTCTCCTCCTTACACGAAGCATCACAACAACGTTTCACCAGACAACGCCGGTTAACTGCTGTTTGTGTATGAGAAGTCGGTTGGAAACTTTCCTCATGTCAGCACGTTGCAGATGTCGACATTGGCGCCAACTTGGTGGAAGACAGGCTAAGAGGTGTACGTGACCGTAGTTCCACTGCCAGGAACACGTCGGGAACAATTCGTGTTGACAGTTCTGGGCTGATAAACGGGTAATGTGTGCTGTGGTAGCTGTACGTTCTGCCACGTTTGCCCTCTCTATACGACGATCTGAACATACGTCTGTGCTGCGTGGAAATCCAGTACCTTCTCTAAGCGTCTGAAAATGTGCGCTTGACCACTGCAAATATAATCGTTGCACATCTAGCGCAGCATGCCCAACTGAGAAGGTCACATATGGGCCCTTTTCAGGGTACCTCAGTTGAAATACGAGTGCGTCACGTGTTACGGTGTACAACGTGCTATGGTTCACAGATCAATATCTCATTGAGAATTTGGTTGTAAACATTCCCTGTTAAAGAGTATAACACAGATGGCGCTGTGGTAGCAATGTCACAATGCTATCTGTTGGCGGACGACGTTGAAATCATTATCAGTGCTTCTACTATCTTCCAGGTGGCACCTGCCGACATCGGGTAAACGGACGCAGTATTTCCAGATGTATTTTTTCTTCTTTTTTTTCGGGCGTTGTGTTTTGCATTCTTCTGATACGAGGGTGACAAAAATTGTATTCTTTGCTCCCTATGAACCTGAGACCAAACACGATCTCACACGTACATAATAATAATAATAATAATAATAATAATAATAATACGAGGGGAGTTGGCAAATAACTTTCCTTTATCGAATGTGGAGAGTTGCGTATGAAAGAAAAAAAAAAAAAAATAGAATGAGACATTTCTGTATAACTTAAGTGTGTTTTAGCCACTGTTGCAAAACTTAACTCTGAATGTGTGTCTATTACGTACTTAATTCGCCAGTTTTAGCTCCATATAGTTTAAACTTTCCGCATTTATTTTCTCCGTTTTAATCATATACTAACTGACAAATTTTTGTACGCTCGGCTGCAGAGTGGTACCGGGTGATCAATAAGTAAGTATAAATTTGAAAACTTAATAAATCTCGGAATAATGTAGATAGAGAGGTAAAAATTAACACACATGTTTAGAATGACATGGGGTTTTATTAGGAAAACACACCAGCAAACAAAGTATTGCTAGACGTGTGCAAGATCTCTTGCGCGCGTCTTTTGCTGATAGCCGGCCGCGGTGGCCGAGGAGACTGAGGCGCTTCAGTCACAGTCTGCACGGCCATTACGGTCGGGGGTTCGAATCCCCCCTCGGGCATGGATATTTGTGCCGTCCTAGTTCGTAAGTAGTTCATAAGTAGTTTGTAAGTTTAGGGACTGATGACCCCGTAGTTAAGTCCCATAAGCTTTACAAACATTTGAACATTTTTTTGCTGATAATCGTGTGCTAAGCCGCCAATTTCGTCATGCTTGGCTTCCCAGGTCCCCAGACCTCAGTCCTTGCGATTATTGGCTTTGGGGTTACCTGAAGTCGCAATTGTATCGTGATCGACCGACATCTCTAGGGATGCTGAAAGACAACATCCGACGCCAATGCCTCACCATAACTCCGGACATGCTTTACAGTGCTGCTCACATTATATCTCGACTACAGATATTGTTGAGGAATGATGGTGAACATATTGAGCATTTCCTGTAAAGAACATCATCTTTGCTTTGTCTTAATTTGTTATGCTAATTATTGCTATTCTGATCAGATGAAGCGCTCTCTGTCGGACTTATTTTGAACTTTTTATCGGTTCTAATAAATCCCCATGTCATTCCAAGCCTGTGTGTCAATTTTTACCTCTCTATCTACATTATTCCGTGATTTATTAAGTTTTCAAATTTATACCGACTTTTTGATCACCCACTATGTTAAGCTGCTATCAGCCTGTCCGCAAGGGCATCAAATTTAACCAATAAAGAAAAAAAAAGAGACATTAAAGATAAAACATATCTTCATTTTTCTACATAAATTCCAAGTTCATTCAGACACTTGTCTTACCGATTTATAAGCTTCAAAAAGCCGTACAGCAAAAATTCAGGGCGTTGTTCACGGAAGAAGCATTGAATGGCTTGTTTGACGTCAGCGTTGCTTCAAATGCGCCTTCCTCCGAGAGTCTCCTTCAAAGTTGCAAACGGATGGAAGTCACATGCTGCGATATCAGGACTGTATGACGGATGGTGTAGGCGATCACAACCAAGAGTTGTAATTTCGACAGAGTGGCACCGTACCGCGCAGCATTGAATGGTTGCATCCTCGAAAAAGTCCAGCAACAAAACTCCTTGGACGTCCCAGAAAACGGTGGGCACCAGACGGAGTGCTTTGGAACTTCTTACGGACAGGTGATGACGGATCTTTCCGTTCAGTGGATGCGACCTTCGATTCGGGCGTGTAATGGTCTACCCACGTTTCATCTCCCGTCACAATCCGAAACAGAAAGTCATCGCCATATTAAGAGTCGACCTATACCCAATGGTGTATCGGTGTCGTTCACGTGCACGTGCGCGTTCACCTGCTGTGTCGTCTTTCGCCCATAGACGTTCACCGCTTCTTCCGTACGCAACGCCCAGATTTTTTCCTGGACGGCTTTTTGAAACTTATAAAGCGGTTTGACAAATGTCTCAATGTATTTGGAACATATGTAGAAAAATAAAGATGTGTTACCTTTAATGTCTCATTCTATCTTTTTCCTTTCATTGTCCACAGTCGAGAGGGGAAACTTATTTTCCAACTCCCCCTCGTAATATAATAATAATAATAATATGGTTTTCTGTTTTGTAGGATCTACGCCTCTCCTCCCTATCAAGCACCTCCGCGCCTCCCTCCCCTTCCCCGACCCTACCCTCGGCGGGGTTTCAGTGCTTGTGATTTTATCTGAGCGCCTTCGAGTGTTTTATCAAGTGCCATGTTCTTAGCGTGGTTTTAAGACGGCAGTAGCCGCGCGAATAGGCACACAGTGTATTGCCATATGTTTTATATGTTTTATCGGTGTCTTCATTTCTCGTCGCCGTTTCGCCGTTTTCTGCCTACAGACAGTATTTTTTTTTTTTTTTTTTTTTTTTTTTTTTTTTTTTTTTTTTTTTTTTAGCCATCGTCGTTTTAATGGTTGGATAGGGTGTTTTTTAAAGCCAACATTTCATTGCATGTTCCATCCACCAATTGTATCACCAGTATTATTTCTAAATTCTGAGTTATTCTCATTGTCGACGCGTACTATGTATTCACTGGTTCATTGAATAGCCGAAAAAAAAAAAAAAAAAAAAAAAAAAAAAACCACAGCTCGTCGTGAAAAAAGTAAATAAGTAAGTAAAATAAAAGGTGTTGTTAGACTATTATTCTTAGTTTCGTTCTTCTATCTTATCATTTTATATGCACGTTCAAAGCATTCTTATCGAAGAGAAATGTTGTACGTCGCGGAGACAGCACGTATACAACGCGCAGCGCGGCCGCCTAATATAGGTGGCAGTGGCCGCAAGTTGCAATGCGCATGCGCGGCTGAGGTTCAAATTCTCTTCTGAATCCCCTGGAGGCAGCTTATGGGCGGGGAGGGGCGAGGGGAAACGCCGCTTTTAGGGTGCGTTTATGCTGCCACATCGCAGCTGTCAGCTCGCTGCTCACTTCTGCCACCAGCAGTTGGCTGCTCGCCGGCAGCCTTGTTGCATTCTCGCTACAGGCACCTCGCTACTCGCTGCTCGCTGCTCGCCGAGTGTATTCTCTTGCAGCTGTTACATTACAACCGAGTACACAACAGTAGTAGCGTCAATCATCAAACATGTACTCCACATCGTCTGACGACAATGACGGTGATTTGTTCGCTGTTAAATGTTCAAATGTTTGTATAGCTTATGGGACTTAACTACGGGGTCATCAGTCCCTAAACTTACAAACTACTTATGAACTACTTACGAACTAGGACGGCACAAATATCCATGCCCGAGGGGGGATTCGAACCCCCGACAGTAGTTGCCGTGCAGACCGTGACTGGAGCGCCTCAGTCCCCTCGGCCACCGCGGCCGGCTTGTTCGTGCAAAAGTGTTGTTATTGGAAAGGAAGAGGAGGTATGGAGTGCATCCTTTGAATGCTAAACGTCCCCAACTGCGGATACTTTCACAAGTACTACCAACAGCTCAAAAACTATTCAGATTGCTTTTTCAGACATAATAATCATCTGCTTCAGATCTTCACTTCTTGTTGCTTGTACTAATTTGTGCGCGATGGGCACGAGAGTTCCACGGGCGCAACAGTCAAACCGCCGCTCTGCTAGAGTGACCTTGAAGCAACCAATCACAGTGCCGGGCAGCGATGGTCGTAGTGCGAAACACAAACCTGTTTGATATCATCGCCTGGCGAGAATCGTAGCGAGCTGCGAGCTGGACGAGTTGCGATGGTGCACGCTAAATGGGCCGGCAAGACTCTGTGGGTTTGAATCATCATCGCCATGCCATGTCGGCGAGCAGCGAGGTGGCAGCATAAACGCACCCTTAACACTTGCTTTGGAGCTTTTGGAAACACCAGCTCCTGGCTACTCGAGCTCTGGCGATTATATACGAATGGTCCCGAAGCAAAGGCAATGGAGCTACTACGCACCTCGCATGGGCAAATCCTCCATGAAGGCAACATCGGCCCTTCATATTTATTTTTGACAAAAAAAAAAAAAAGTTATATAAACTATCTTATAACTATCAATTATAGACGCATCAACTGTAAAAGCCTTCAGAAGATCTGATCATTAATAATAATAATAATAATAATGAAGTCAGTACTTTACAAGTTGTAAGAATAGCTGGGTGGTTAGTAGCATCGCACTGCGGTGTCGAACCTGACTGCAAGCAATTTTTTCAACCCCCCTCTTCTTTTTAACAGATACGCGAACAAAATGACTTTTTACTGCTACTTGCCACATATCTTTGGTCGTCTTGTGCGAATATGTCGCAATTTTGAGGGTAAATGTTGCACCAGATTGACTCTTTGAAAGTTAATCGGGGTGCCGAAACATCGTCGCTCCGATCGGGAGTTATTCTTCACCTTTATTATTGCAATATCTACTTGAAACAATAGATGTACTCTGGGCTGAAGAGCGGCGTTTAAGCTGCTGCTAGCCCACCCGCACGGGCATAAAAATTACAATAAAAGTAGGACCTAACTGAGGAGCAAGTCTCCATGGTCATGGATCAAGCCAGTACATGAAATTTTAACACACGAGTGTTAATAGAAAAACTTAAAGTAGTCATATACACATTGAGAGGTCCAGGGGTGGATCGTAGCAGCAGAGAAATGACAATTTAAGAAAGGCCGTTTATTCACTCATTAATACGTTAAGAAATACAACCAGTGAACATATATCAGTATCATGTAATATTGGAATAAAACCTTACTTTAAAAGATTTAATTAAACAGTGACAAAAAACACTTTAATGTGCTACTTAATGTTGAAGTATCTTTGATTTTACAACCTTAATCTTTAATAGAAGACTCCTCACTACACAAGATAACACGTTATTACCAAATACAAGAACCTGTGCACATGAGACTTTAACTTAATCAACAAAAAGTGATAGAACTGTCAAATGACAACTTAGACCATAACTATATTGGCAACTTAACGGACGGTCTAACGTATTTCAAGCCCAAATTATTGATGCCTTTAAATAAAATGCAATCAATTTCAGTTAAGCACCAATCGGATTCGTGAGATACTGGCATTTAATCACAACTAGCCCGAACAAGATGCCAATAGAATTAATAAAATTAACAGTAGGTGGAAATTATCATTTACTACAAAGCACAGAACATCGCAGCGAAATGACAATCGATATCACTCGATCAAAGTAAATAGAAAGATAATCAAAATAGAGGGGGTACGTAACAAGTAATTAAAGAAGAAGGGTAAGGGGACAATGGTACGATGCTGAGCCGGAACGGCTCACACATAACAATCTTAAGCGTAAGTAAAAAGAATCAAAGGAATTAGTTTATTTTTTTTATTTTTCCTGGAGTTCCGCGACAGAATAAAAAGAGTGAGCCATGAGGTAATTTCCAATTAAGACTTGATAGTGCGAGGGGTAACTATTAACTTTCGCGTGGGTTAGTACTAAGTTTCTTGAGTTCTCGTGGCAGCTTATTGTAAATGGATGCTGGAGAATACTGCACGTCTTTCTGCACAAGAGTGAAGGAAGTGTGATCCAAATGTAGATTCGATTTCTGTTCAGTTTTCACCGAGTGAGAGCTCCTAACTCGTGGAGATAATTGATGTTGATAACAACAAACGTCATTAAAGAAAGAAAACGCACTGACGTGTTTTACGACCCACTTTAGAATTGTAGTTTTATAAGTGTTTGCAACCATTCTGGGGCAAAATAATAACCTAAATAATAATTAAAAAAATTAATAACAGTGTCTGAAACACTTGTAGGAAAAAAAAAAAAAAAAAACGTAGTGGCGGGTTCCGAACCACTGACCTTCAGCTTCACAGACCAACACATTGGCCACTACGATACAGATAACAGTTGGCAATTACGTTTTTAAATCTCATACTATTGATTGCCGTTGTTAACTGTTGCTACTATGGCATTTGTAGACACGAGATTATCATTTATCGTACGAAGAACGACGTCTTTTTGTTAATTGTTCAGTGCGCCATTACTTTGAAATGACAACGTGAAAGTTACAATAAGAAAATCATCAAATACGCAACGCAAGATGGCGTAAGCCAGAGACAGTTCTGGGCGAGAAATGTCACGTGACATCTGCGAACGGCTGGTTTTCGTTAATTTAATGAAGGGTGTCAAAACTTCGTTATTTTTGCAAATATCTCTCAAACGATACGACATATGAAAAAACGTAAGGTAACAGACTTGTGGAGAATTTTCTCCTCTACAAATTCGTTTATTCAATTTTCGCGTCAGATAAACGGTTTATTTGCAATTAAAAGTACATTATAAACGGCTTTTATTGGCATTACTAACGTATTTCTTGTCCGAAATATTTTAAAAAGCGATGTTCTGGTCTCTGGTAGCCAACAATTATGTCTCTAAAATGTGGTGTAGATCGGTTGAACGGTTCCACCAAAAAGTGGGAACACGTTACAGCCAGACAGACATCGCCAAATCGCCGTTATTTTTGCAAATATCTCTGCAACAACGCAAGATACGAAAAAAACCTAATAGAGCGAAGTTGTAGAGAATTTTCCCCTCTACCAATTAGGTTCTCTACCAATTAGGTTATTCAATTTTCGTGTCAGATGAACGGTTTTTTTGCAATTACAATTATATTACAACGGCTATTTTTGGTATTACTACCGTATTTTGTGTCCGAAAAATTTGAAAAAGGGAGGTTCTGATCTCTGGCAGCCTATAATTATGTATGAAAAATTTGGTGCTGATCGGTTGAACAGTTCTTCTTAAAAACAGGAAACACGTTACGGACAGACAGACATACATTCCAAAATCGCCGTTATTTTTGCAAATATCTCTGAAACGATACGAGATATGAAAAAAACATAAGGGAGCAAAGTTGTAGAGAATTTTCTCCTCTACAAATTCGGTTATTCAATTTTCGTGTCAGATGCATGGTTAAGCCGTTATTTACATTTAAATTTTGAGCTGTCAAAAGACGATCGCAGAGGCCCACGTTTAGTGTTACTACCGTAACCTAACATGTATTTTGACGCCAATGTCAGAATGCCCAACTACTGGAAAGGCCGACACGACGTTCGTGAACTTTGTTACAGTATCGCTCAACGGGAACCGCATCACACCGCAAACACTGGCCTCGCCAACGCACAGAATTGTTACATTTTTTATTTTCATTATATCTAACTAGACAGGTGACATTTATGGGAATGAATTATTTGTATAAATCTGTAATTTAGAAAAATCATGTTTAGCATTCGTTTGGCTAGGGGTCGTAGTGAGCTGGCCAGCGGAGAGATTGAGTATGTGTGAGGCTAGAATCGCGACGGCGGAGCTGTGCCTCTCTGTGCCGCGAATTTCGAAAGAGTGAAGCTTTAAAAGTTTTCAGAATGCGGCAAGTGCAGTCGAACTTAGAAGAATTTACGAATGTGGCAAGTTACTGTTTGAACTTGGAAGTTTTCTTCTTGAGACGCCGAATGCTACATTGGCTTGAAGGTTACGGCGTGTGAAGTTTAGGCACTGTGACTTAGAAGGAAAGTACTTGGGCTCGAACAAGCACATATACACAAAATTCGTATGAGAGATAATGTAAAGATCCCTTATTGCACTAGTGATACTCCCGCATCTGCAAAACTCTGCAGTCGTCCGTTAGAGGCTTCTGCGTGTGCCTTGCCGCATTGCACTTTGACCTGTCGGTTCGCCAGTAGGGACGGTGCAGTGTGCCTCCGAAGTTGCGTTATGTGATGTTATTTGTGTGGTGAAGCGTCAGATGAGGCGGCGATTGCTAATCAATCCTGCTAATGTATTGCGATTAGTTGAGATGAAGTTACGAAGAATCCTTCTTCGTGAAGATGGTATTAGTGTAGAAGATGAATCATTTGCATGCTTTCTCGTACCTGTTATGGTACAGAAATATGAGCATAAGTTAGATACTGTTGTTACAAACTCATAATAATGATAATAGGGTTGATATTGACGAACAACTAATTGCAAGCGGTAGTTCTACGATAAGTGCGGGAAGAGGCGATGGAAGCAGTGGCAGTGAATACCAACAGTCTTTCGGGATGAAGGTTAAAGTTGCATCTATCATCACGGCTTTTGATGACAATTCGCTAGAGAACGTGTATGATGATTATTACATACGTTATAGTTAAGATATTTGCATTACGTATGGCGTCTACAATTACATCTACAGTGCTATCTAGAGCATGGTTGCACAGCTTTGCAGAAAAACGACACCCACCAGTACATTGAGGTGTACGTAGAGATCCTGTAACCAAACGTTCGCCGGCCGCGGTGGCCGCGGGGTCTGAGGCGCTCCAGTCACGGTCTGCACGGCCACTACGGTCGGGGGTTCGAATCCCCCCTCGGGCATGGATATTTGTGCCGTCCTTAGTGTAAGGTAGTTTGTAAGTTTAGGGACTGATGACCCCGTAGTTAAGTCCCATAAGCTTAACAAACATTTGAACTTTCTTTTTTAAACCAAACGTTCATACAGATATGTTTGTTCGAGCCCATGTACTTTCCTTGTTAGATAAACGTACTTGGATCAGAACGGTTATACAAAGTTATTGGGAAACTGCTTGTAAAATTGCATCTCGCGAGGAAATGTTAGCTGAGTTTCATGAACATTCATTCATTCCATTGAATTGTGCAGATATCTGTTCAAGACTGTTGTTTTTGTCAAAGAAACTGTGATTCGAGTGAATCTAAAGGCAAAGTATTCACGGTCATGCACTGGCTAGTGGAACGGTTTCATGCTATGAACAGTAGCCTGGTAGGCTCATTCGAAATATTTTCGGCAAAATAAAGTTTCAACGAAAGTGTTGCGAAATTTGTTTTTATGTAAAGCACCATTTCTTCTCATTTTTATTTGTGTTTTATTAACAATAGGCAGATGGGGACTGTGGCCGAATTTTTATCATCCCATAGACAGGTAAAAACGGTAAAGCAGTCAACAATCCGAAGATTGGTTTGAACAGCACAGTGCTTTACTAGGCATGGTCCTGTTTGCCGGTGATACGCCGTTGTCTTCCTCCGACCTTCTAACTGACTTACCCAGCCAGTTATAGGGGGACCTACAGTTTAACGTGCGGTGCGAACCCCAGTGTTACTCGATATTTTTCACATCAGCAACATTGCCAGAGCTGGAATAAGTGGAAAGTGACAAAAATCCTAGATTCTGGCGAGGATCGAACCTTTGGGTTTGTAGTCCGGCATACTACCACTGTGCTACCGAGCCGCACCTCCCCGAGACAGAGCATAACTTATTGAGCCATTGAACTTGATTGTGTTAACTTTATATAATGTTCTCCACAGACAGCCCTTTCTTATAACCTTGCAACTTACCACATTTTGCTCCAACCGCTCGTTTTTGAGCCAAAAATATACTTTTTGAATCAGTAGAGATACCCCAAAAAATAGCACCATATGTCATAAGTGAATGAAAGTAGGCATACTAGACTACTTTTCGTGTTGAAAAATCACTTATCTTAGATATTGTTCTACTGGGAAATAAAGCAGAATTTAGTTTCTGAACAGGATCCTGAACATGCGCTTTCCACGACAGCTTACAATCAATCTCAATACCTAGAAATTTGAACTGTTCAGTCACACATATATACCAATTATGTGTAATCAAAATGACAGTCTTTGTTGAATGTTGTATTAGAAATTTAATAACAGAGTTTTACTGTGATTTAGCATCAATTTATTTCGTACAAGCCATGAACTCATTTATTGCACTGTATTATTTTACACTGTGACAATATTACAAACAACATCCTTCACTACCAAGATATTTTACAATCAGCTGTTATACTCGAAGGCATATCTATCTATATATATATATATAAAAGAAAGTCGTTTTAGTTACACTATATATAACTAAAGAACGTCAGAACCGATTTGGCTCAAAATTGGTGGGGAGGTAGCTTAGAAGCAGGACACGGACATAGGATACTTTTTGTCCCGTTTGACCGCGTATTATATCAGTATTTGAGAAAAACTGAAAGTACGCTTGCAGCTGGGATCATTTTCTCGATTCTCCAACAATCAGATTATTCATTCGCTGCTCGCCTAGCGACCAAATACGCCGTAACAGAACGAACAAATACGCCAAGGAGGTTAGAATAAAGGGATATGGCGTTATGCACACAAGGTGA
Source organism: Locusta migratoria (assembly GCA_026315105.1). Taxonomy (NCBI): domain Eukaryota; kingdom Metazoa; phylum Arthropoda; class Insecta; order Orthoptera; family Acrididae; genus Locusta; species Locusta migratoria. The sequence continues at coordinate 186,077,867 of CM048746.1, forward strand.
AAACTGTCAGAAACGTTATTTCTTTACAAGCCCCTCCGTATTATTCTTACCTCCATGATGTTATCGGTGGTGGTCATGTCTTTGGAGCATTGCAAAGGTAGAATTGATGTTATTTCGTGGTATTTTTGAGTGTTACAAACAAATTAAGTACAGATCGTGGTTTATTTTTTAGAACAATGCCTCCATTGCGTCGGCGTACGTACAACGCAATCTTACTACGTGATCGTAGTCAATGAGACCGACGAAGATCGTACACAGCGCTTACAGGTAAATCGAAAAGAAATTCTCAAGCGCGATCCGTTATGACTCTGAAACAAATGGTACAGTCGAGTTCGAATCCCTCAGTTGCAGTTTACGCACGAAGTAATTTGGGTCGTCGACGAAACAGACGGCCACGCGTGACAATTGTAATTGAACGTTTGGGGTACAGATACAATCCAGCAGCCGATTACGCAGCGTATGCGTCAGTTGGCTTCGGAACAAACTGTCGCCATCTAAAACTTCATTGGCTATCTCAAGCTTTGCTACGATTGGTCGGCTTCATTCCCGCTACCCAACAGCTGTTGCCAACATAGCTGTACCACCCATGTGTCGCGGATTGTAAAAATTTACCGGTATGTAGCAATGTTGTTAACCGTGTTTCAATTAGATTCCTAATTAGGACAGGAAATGAATTATCAGCCAGCCCATAGCAGACTCAAATCAAGGAAAAGCTTTCTGCGTGCAACGACAAAGCTCGACAAATCACCACAATTGACCAGGCTGGAGATGTGGAGAGCAAAGATCAGGGACCTTGGTGGCTGGATGACCCCACAGGAAGCACTCCCACCTGGCTATGAGGAAGACTGGATGACGTGGAAGTCCCTCAATAAACTGCGGACCAACGTAACAAGATCCAAAGTCAACATGAGAAGGTAGGACCTCTCTGATGCATCTGTCATGTGCGAGTGTGGAAAAGAACAAGCCACGGAGCATCTGCTACAGTGTGAGCTTTGTCCAGCCTGCTGTACCATGCTGGACCTGACTGGTGCTACCCGTAATGCATGCGATGTAGCCAGATTTTGGGCTAGCATAGTTTAATGTTTAATCCTGGGGAAAAGACCTTTTGAACTGTTATCACTGTTACTTGTAAATATGTGTACTATTAATGGCTAATTCGTATTTATATTCATTGATCTTAATATTTTTTTGTGTTTCATGTTATGTTTGTACAAGATGCTTCTGACACGAAAAAATAAAATGCAACACAAGAACTTTCGAAACAAAGGCTCTTATGAAGATATACATGTGTTGTAAGAAACATTTCTATACTGCTCGCTGCGAGAAAAATATGCTAAGCTGTGCTGTAAATATGTGTGGTTTTGTTTTTTTCTTCCCAGTCAATTTAACATGAAACAGGAAAGTTGCTTTTATGCCTACACTTATAATCATGCAACCAGTAAAGTGCGGCCATTGAAGCTACTAACTTCACAGATAGTGCAGCTCGAAACGTCTCTTTAATAACCCGTTTCCGATTGATTTACCTATCCATTTTGACTTCTATCCCCAATCAAGTTCCCGATTGCAATAACAATAACTAAGATCAGAGAGCTGGGAAGGAGGAGACAGAGTATGGGGGGATGAAATGGAATTAAAAATGGGAGATGATATAGACGCAGAGAAGAAGAGGAGGAGACGGATATGGTGTGCGGTAAGAAGGAGTGGTGTGAGGATAGGGGGAAGAGGAGATGGACAAAGGAAGGGGAAGGAAGGGATAGACATAGGGAAAAGCTGCTGCGAAGCATTGCTGGATTTGCTATTTATATAAATGAGAAACAGCAGCAACACCAGAGTTTTCTTAAATTAGCGAATTAAATAATGGTTTACTGATACAGTAACTAACGCAAATGTTGATGCTTCAGTAGTCTGTCATTTAAACGAAGTTGCAGTATGGAGCTTTTGTGCCCAAACAGTCCCGAGAAACTTAGCCTTGCAGACATAGACGGCTATTAACCGACAACTGTACTTTAACGCCGCACACTCCAACTCGGAGCGCCGGTGCGTATACTGCGTTATCGAGCCAAGAAATCTCGCCAGTCAGAACTGGGAACCCGGTCCCGAGCGAATTGCACCTGCTTGCTGTCGACTGGAGCGGTTCCCGCCGTCTCTGAGGGACCGCCCCGCGCGCGTACATATTTTTAATTAAATCTGGCCGTGTACACGCCGTGAAAACCTGCGAGCCTGTTAATTAGTTTCCACGTGGGGCGGCGGCGGTTGGGGGTGGAGGGGCGGGAGAGGCGTGTTTGTTCAGCACGCCTCCGCTCGCGCTTTCTCGCCCCCACCCTGCACTCTTTTTCCAGTCATTCATCTCTCTCTCTCTGTCTCTCTCTCTCTTTCGCTGTTCCGTTTCGCCGCGCCGCCCGGCTTGCAAACACAGACTTCATTCTATTAAATGACACTTTTAGTTAAGTGGAGCGGTGCGTTTTCAATTAAGGTATGCTAATCGACAGTGCGCCGCCTTGTACACGCCCCCGTTTTTTCCCGTATTCGTAAGTCAGCTCGCGCAGCCTGCTATTAACTCTATAAATTCCCTTTCTAAACGCCCTCTAGTGAAATTGTGCCGACGATTCCCGAGACCGGTCAAAACGCTACGTGGGACGTCACCTTCTTTTCATTGCGAACATGTAATATTGCTTGCCGCTTCATTTACATCATACTAGCTGCTAAACCCGGCAATGGCCGGGCATATAGGGCAATCTTGGCTAATTTCGCAGTATTAAGTTTTTATCCCTCTAATATTTAAAAGAAATCTATTACAAATGGGATTTTTGTATCAAATGGTAAGTAAAAGTAGTATAATTCGTTGGTGTAAAGGTTAAATATTGAAAGTTAAATTTCGGATATAAAAAAGCTTTCTTAAAATCGTGCTAATTTACCTGGAATAATAAGAACTCGGGCAATTTCGCACCACTACTCGGGTAATGTCGCAGCAGCAGCTGGAATTCTAAAAAAGAAAAAAAAAATACTCTTGTGTCATCAGAACATGATTTAATGTAACCAAACACATCATACACTTAACATTTACTGTATTTACTATTACTAAATTATTTTTAGTAATGTAATCAAAGGTAATATGATTAATTAATTACATACTTTAACATAAAATGAATAACAAAAGAAACAAAATAGAAAATCTTAAATTCGAAAATTCTTAAAATCGTAAATCTGACTCAAGTTAATCAGAATCAGCCACAGTCCATAAACGGCATGTGAACTGAGCACTGTACGCCTTCAGTCTTTCGCAAGACAGAGGAAACCAGTACTCGCACATCAAACAACATATCCACTCTTGGCCATCATTATCATCTTCGTAATTTCCAGCAAACAAATGTTATCATCCTTTGCTACATTTCTTATTAATCTTCTCCGTACATCGTCTTGGCCGGCCGCGGTGGCCGCGGGGACTGAGGCGCTTCAGTCACGGTCTGCATGGCCACTACGGTCGGGGGTTCGAATCCCCCCTCGGGCATGGATATTTGTGTCGTCCTAGTTCGTAAGTAGTTCATAAGTAGTTTGTAAGTTTAGGGACTGATGACTCCGTAGTTAAGTCTAGACTATACAAACATTTGAACATCGTTTTGTTGAAGGAGCTACGTGTTCGCTCGATTGCTGTTTCCCCATTCTAGCTTTTGAGGTGCTCACTTTTCCTTGCTGCCTCTCTGCTGGGACATAACCCTTTGATTTAGAATTTTTTCTGTCTGCTTTCCTTTCTTCAGAGGTCTTCACGCCTATTACAACTAACCAAATCATTAAGAAGTGAACAATGAGAAAACTATTAGTGTGAAAATGGTGAACAAGACCTTAAATTAAACAGAGGCCTGTGAAGAATCCACCAATAAAAGTGTTATACTTCAGGTTATATCGGAAGTATAGATAGGAAACCAGACAGCTGTCATCGAACACGTGCTACACTGACAATATTTTAAACCACGCTGGAAAACTTTCCACCACAGCGACAGGAATGCTCTCCGTTAACTGTTTTCTCGACCACACACAGCTGATAGGTGCTGCCATCTGTGGCTCAGTGTTTGTACTTCACGTCATCTCGAACAGTTTCGCAGTGAAAGGATTTGTATGGTACTGCGAAATTAGCCGTACTGCGAAATTAGCCGAGTTTGCCCTACGCATTTTTCCTGTCTTATATTAGAAACGAAAATAAAAATTTGAAAAAGATTTCATCTTCATGTATCCACGAAAACATATTATGAAACAGTAAAAGAAAGACATTTGCATAACATACAAAACTTTAAGTGCAGTATCCAAAGAAAGAAACATAGTTTAAAATAGGAATGATGTATAACATTAATTTAATTCAAAACTTGATTATAAACAATATTTATTGATACTTGTGACGTGAAAGTTTTTGAGACTCTGTTTAAGTCATAGCTCCTGAACTGTTTGTCGTAGGTAGTTTTCAACCCCACAGCGATTGTTGTCTGATAGTAAGCATTATGTTACCAAGTTTAGTTGAAATCGGGCCATTATTTTAGAAGCAGATATGGAAAAATAGCGTATGATGTAACAGTTATTCGGAAATTTCATTGTTTATGGTCTCATATCTCCTGATATATGTGTCGTACTATGACGTAAATTCTAAGGTACATTCAGTGGTATATGTGCCTAATGTCAGCAAAATATGTCATGGATGGTTTTAGTAATAAAGACGTAATAAATCGAAACCTTACGCGTGATGATGCGGTTTTTCATGAAACAAATTGTTTATGACTTTATATCTCATGAACTATGTCGAATCGTGATATAGTATCGAAGGAACATTCAGAGGTATGTATGTATACTGTCTGTGAATTGTCTCGCAAATACAATTTACAGTGTAGAAATAATAACTTGTAATATCGTGCCAAATTCCGTCGATATACACCATGAACCTCGGAAAAGTAGTAAGCGATAAACTTTTTTCTTTTCGAAATTTTGTTGGGGTTCTCAGCGAGGAAAAGTTTCGTAAAGATTTGAAATTATGTTCAACGTTTATTGCAAGTCGCTAAGTGCTCTTATTGTCAAATAGTTGTCATAGGCGGTTTTTGCAACCATAGCAGAATAAGAAGGGAAACAACTACTATGCTAATATAAGAGAAAAGGAACTAAGAGAACAGGCAAAACTGTATACATCGCAGGACAAGACAGGTGTACATCGGCAAGGAGCAGTCAAGTCCATGCAAGACCTAACATATCTATCTAACAAAGAGTAATATAGCTTTCTTTTCTCCCGTTAGAGAATTATTCAGTCAAATGCGGATCATCCTACTGCAATGATCAGTTAAGTATTAGTAGGGTTCAGAGTTACAATAATAAGCCCTTCGTTGAATCATTTAAATGAATTTAGTACGCCGGCCGTAGTGGCGGAGCAGTCTGCGGCGCGTCAGTCACAGTCTGCACGGCCGCTGAGGTCGGGGGTTCGAATCCCCCATCGGGAATAGGTGTTTGTGTCGTCTTTAGTGTAAGGTAGTTCATAAGTAGTTTGTAAGTTTAGGGACTGCTGACCCCGCAGTTAAGTGCCTTAAGCTTAACAAACATTTGAACATTTGAATTTAGTATTTATCTCCATGAGAAGCAGTTCGGACATAGAAGTTCGATTAAAAGTAGAAAAGGATAAATTATATTTATGAAGAAGAGGCAGCTCCAAATAAACAAAAAGGGAAATATCTGTTGATCTCAGAAACATATTGAGATAAACGATCACAATACACGGTGCGTGCCGGCCGCGGTGGTCGAGGGGGCTGAGGCGCTCCAGTCACGGTCTGCACGACCACTACGGTCGGGAGTTCGAATCTCCCATCGGGTATGGATATTGATAAGTAGTTTGTAAGTTTAGGGACTGATGACCCCGTAGTTAAGCCCCGTAAGCTTAACAAACATTCGAACATTTTTGAACACGGCGTGTACTTGCATGTTACATGGATTTTTAGCGGATTTCGGACCCTGTAATACATTCAAAACTATATACGATTCTTACGTTCCTGGATATTAGGCACTACATCTCCTTATAAGTGCCATTTTTGCCTACTCCTTGCTTATATGCTTTGCGTGTACCTTCCAAGATTTTTTTTTTTTCCTACTTGGCAGGTATCAAACTGTATACATTGTAGAGAGAGACGTGCTAACATTAACAGTTTCGTAACAGTTTATACACGAAGATTTTATTTCTTTGTAGCTATGCGTTCACTTTTTCAAACTAGTAGGTAATCGCCAAAATACGTCCGTATATAGGCCTGTAATTTTTGTGAAACTGAAGTACGAAACTAAGCAGCCTCTACTGAAATAGTCATTAACTATAATCAAAAACGTTGAGATATGACTTATATACAGCAGTAATATCATGAAGCAGTGGTTAAGCTTTTGCGAATCTCTTTAAGAGCCGGAATTTCGAAGTGAATGAAATGTTAAAGATTTTCTTGCATGTCTAAAGGTATAACTAACACCTGTTACTTGAAACGTCATTCGCTTACTTTTCAGCATCCTTCGCAAATAAAAAGAGAGATTTCCAGATAATATTTTTGCTAGTTGCTACAATTTATAGCGCTACAAAATCTCCGAAATACGCTTGGTTCCATCCCCGCCAGGTCCTAGGATTTTTATCTGTCACTTTCCACTTCTTTCACATCTGGCGTGCTGCTGATGTGTGCCGATGTGAAAAATACCGAGTAGAACCGTGGTTCGGATTCCACGTTAAACTGTAGGTCCCCCTATAACTGGCTGGGTAAGTCAGTTCGAAGGTCGGAGAAAGGCATCGGCATACCACCTCCAAACAGGACCATGCCTAGTAAAGCACTGTGGTGTTCAAACCAATCGTAGGATTGTTGACTGCTTTACCTTTTTATTGCTTGTGCTGCTGCACTTTACACACAAGGCACAATCGTTTAGCGGTATGTTTGTACAACCTTGACGCTTGGCAGCGCTGCGGTTGCGACGATGCAGAAATTCCCTGGGAGTTCATGCCGCGTCTATTAGACTCTGGCTTTCCTAGTCGTGGTCCTGCTTGAAGGTGGTATGCCGTTACCTTCTTCCGATCTTTGAACGGACATACACAGGTGGACCTACAGTTTAACGTGGATAATGAACTACGGTGTAACACGGTATTTTTCACATCAACAACCTTGTAAGATGTGAAAGAAGTGAAAAGCGATGGATAAAAATCCCGGGACTAAGCATGGTTCGAACCAGATCGTTTCGATTCAGAGTCTGACATTCGAGTAATATGCCAGCGATCTACTGTAAAGAATACGTAATAACCGACGCGCAAGAGAGGTGTATTATCTCGAAGTATTGTCAGACTGATAGCACAGTGATGCCGCGACACTCACTGCTGTGAAAGTTGTTACCAACTGACAGTTACAACGACACTATCGCTCCTAGTCGTGGGCGAGGTGCAGTAAGAGAAATGTTTGTATGTAATTACTTTTCTACGTAGTTAACCAAATAGTTTCTGTAATTTTTGCGTTCCAAGCTTTAGTAAAATATCGAAAAACACTACTAATCGTGGAATAAATATAAAAACATTCGAATTTTTATGATAGAGACATGAAAACAGCAACTTATTCATGAGGAAATACTTACGAATATGTATATATTTTGTAGCTTACTCCGCTGAAAGTGAGAGAATATAAACAAACGAGACACATTAATTCCTGTAGTGGCCTGTTTCCATATGACAGGAACTGTTGTGACCTCGTTGCCTTTTGGTTGTTTACTCGTCCCGGTCTGGTTGTCAGTAAATGTACTGGTGCAGGATCCTTTGACATCTAAAACATTGATATAGTTATTTTTACAAGATATTTGTTGACTGAAATTTACAATACTCATCTTTAGAACATATGTCTGTTTCTTCTCTTTAGTACTGTTCTCTTATAACGTCGTAGCTGCCTAGTAACTGCTGGGTTCTCACTAGTAACTGACCTATTCCGGTATAGTAACTGCCGGGCGTCCAGACGTATGTGGGCCTATATAGCCGCTTGTAGAGGGCGCGCATCTTCGGTTACTCCTACTCCTCCAGGATGCGCGGCGCCTGCTTGCTATTGGCTTTCGGTCGATCGCTGCCTTCTCCTCGATAGTTCTCTTACGTCTGACGTGTGCTGCTGACTTTACGCCACAACAGGAACTATCTTTGACGTGTAAAAATTCGATACAAGGTCTAATGATTCGAACATTTTTACATTTCACTCGTCTTTGCTATAAACCAATAAACTTTTGAGTATAATTACTTTTGATAATTCTTGCCGTTTGTGGTTCAGATGTAATAACAATTATGGAATAGGTTTCTGCTTTGTCGAGAAACTGTTTTCATTTTATTTATTTTTTGTTTTTGTTTCGATATTTTATTGTCACATTTGTGAGGATTTACCTTCAGCTACAGCTGTAGTATCTTATCAGGTACATGTAATAACGATGGTAATGCATTCCATATAAATTTCTTATGTTGAGCACTTACTGATTTGGCTGGAATTATAGTGAAGAAATTCTTATCTTTCTGAGTGGAAAACCGACGTCTTTCTGTAGATGGTTGGGTCTTCTGTTGTTTATTAGCGATTTTTGCTCTTAATAGAAAGTAAAATTGCTGATTAAAAAGTCGTAGATTTCACGATAATCTAAACTAAACTGTCCTGTAAAGCACCCTATCATTGCCTCCAGTGGTTCTTAGGAAACCTCATAAAGACAAATGTGCAGTTATTTTCTGGTTATTAGCAATTTTTATGGCTCTACATACCTTCCCCGTTGTAAAACGTATCTTAATATCAATTTAAACAACACTATTCTCACTCATTCGATATCGTATTCAGAAATTTACCTCTCCAGCCGCTTGGAGCGCTGCTGTCGCAATGTATAACGAAAAACAGTAGAAGTGTCGTGGCTGTATATGTTAGACTGTGCTAATAGGGGAGGTCACCACCTAGCTGTGGAACGTTCTCCCTTTTTACGTGTAGCCGGGATTTAAGAACGTTTGAAAGCGCCGCTGTAAGAAACGTCCTCCAATGTATAAGGAAGGCTAGAAGGTTCCTGATCTTCCACATTCTACTTTTCGTCCCGTGCATCCGCGTCTTTACGGGCCGTAAGCCGAGGCACACTTTCGGAACGCTTCGGCTGTTGCAGCTTTCATGAGGCCAAATTATGTCCTTGTACAGCCACCTCATCCATTACGGATCGGGCCCGACAGGACGTGTTTCTGCGACCGTATAAGTCCCGCCAGACTAATTGGACGCTCTTATCCGTCGCGAAGAGGCGATATAAGGAGATAAGGAGGGCTGTTCTCTTTTCTGGCCACGTTAAAAATTTATTCCAATTGCAGAAGCGATCGCTTTCGTTCGATTTCTTCGACAGTGATGTATCTGTTCCGCAGAGTTATTTAAGGGAAGTAGCTTAACCACTGTTTAGCGATAATGTTTCTCGAAGGTCAATGAGTTTAGTGACCAGTGGGAAATATATTGACCTCTACAAGTATTCCTGACTAATACTCCTACGTCCAAAAAATTAAAAACCATCGTGGAAAATGGGAAACGGAAAGATAAAACTGAGTAGTCATTATCAATCTCTCAGAATATATCTAGCGAAACGGCAGTGTTTCGCAATTGCTAAATTTGCATGGGAACTGGATATACATCATGAAATTCCTGTCCTTAATCTCTCTGCCTTCCCTTGCCCCATCTGTCTGCCTGTTCTTACGGCTTTTCCTCTTAGGGTTCTCACTGTACTAGCTATGTGGAAACCCGGCGTTGCTGGTGTATTTACTTAATCCAATATCCAGTCTGTCCATTTACTTCTCCCTCGTTGTTTTTGTTGTGGTCTTCATTCCGCAGACTGGTTTGCTGCAGCTCTCCACGCTATCCTGTCCTGCGCAAGTCTCTTCATCTGAGAATACGTTCGGCAACCTACATCCTTTTGAACCTGATTACTGTATTAATCCCTCGGTCTCCCTTTACGATTTTTACCCCACACACTTCCTTCTAATGCTAAATTGACAATTCCTTGATGTCTCAGAATGTGTCCAACCAATCTATCCCTTCTCTTCGTCAGGATATGCCAGAAACTCTTCCCCGATTCGGTTAAGCACCTCCTCATTAGTTACGTGATCTACCCATCTAATTTTCATCATTCGTCTGTAGCACAACATTTCTAAAGCTTCTATCGTCTTTTTATCTGAACACCTCATCGTCCACGTTTCACTCCCATACAATGCTTCACTCCTGACAAATGGTTTCAGAAAGGACTTCCTTTACTCCTGTTAATGTTCATCTTTTATCTTCCTGTCAAGACACTGTTTATTCCATTCAATTGCTCTTCCAGATCCTTTGCGGTCTCTGACAGAATTACTATGTCATCAGCAAACCACAATGTTTTTATTTCTTCTCCCTGCACTTTAATGCCCTCTCCAATTTTTTTTTCCATTCCTTCACTGCCCGCTCAATGTACAGATTGAACAACATTGGGGAAAGGCTACAACCCTGTCTTACTCCCTTCCCAACCTCTGCGTTCCTTTCTTGCCCTTCGACTCTAATAACCGCTCTCTGGTTTTTGAATAGGTTGGATATAACTCTTCGCTCCCTATATTTTACCCCTGCTACCTTCAGAATTTGGAAGAGTGTATTCCAGTCGACATTGTCAAAAGCTTTCTCCAAATCGACAAACGCTAAAAACGTAGGTTTCCCTTTCCTTAGCCTATCTTATAAGATAAGTCTTAATGTGATTATTGGCTCCCGTGTTCGTTCTCCCTCTATCTGCTAATCTTCGCCTACCTCTTGCCTACCTACGTCTACCTCTTTCCTTCTCTTCCGCTACCTTCTCCTCCTCTTCCTAGTTCTCGTCCTACCCCCCTCTATCCATCCCTCCCCTACCTCTGTTATTTACCTCCCTCTCCCCTCCTCAGTGCCTATCTCCTCATCTCTCTCTTCACCCCTCCCTCGGCTTTATATGAAATATTCATGGCAATCGGTCAAACGGTGTGAAATCTTGGTGTAAGATGCCCTCTGCCATACACCGTGCTAATTATTACATAGACTGTTTCGTTCTTCGTATCTTGAATCTCAAGTGTGCAACTTTCCTTGCATGACAGCGCATAAAAGACGACTCTAATCGGAAGTGGCGATGCCCCACTATCAAATGACCAATTTCGAATTTTTCAGCTGTACCTTTAGGTTTTCCATATTTTTTCTAAACCACCCCGAGATTAAAGTGAACAAAAGAAAATAATACAATGAAATAAATTAAAGTTTAAAAAGTACTGTTATGCCGTACGTAAATTTGGAAAAGGAATGTGAACTGTGAAATACATTGTAGCATCAAAGAAAAGTGCAAAATCGAATATACCGGGTGATCAAAAAATCAGTTTAAATTTGAAAACTTAATAAATCACGGAATAATGTAGATAGAGAGGTAAAAATTGTCACACATGCTTGGAATAACATTGGGTTTTATTAGAACAAAAAATATAAAAAGAAAAATAGAAAAATATAAAAAATAATAAATTAAAAGTTCAAAAAACTTTCGACAGATGGCGCTTCATCTGATCAGAAAAGCAATAATTAGCATAAAAAATTAAGACAAAGCAAAAATGATGTTATTTACAGGAAATGCTTAATGTGAACACCATCATTCCTCAACAATAGTTGTAGCCGAGGAATAATGTTGTGAACAGCACCGTAAAGCATGTCCGGAGTTATGGTGAGGCATTGGCGTCGGGTGTTGCCTTTCAGCATCCCTAGAGGTGTCGGTCGATCACAATACACTTGCAACTTCAGGTAACCCCAAAGCCAATAATCGCACGGACTGAGGTCTGGGGACCTGAGAGGCCAAGCATGACGAAAGTGGCGGCTGAGCACACGATCATCACCAAACGACGCGCATAAGAGATATTTTTTTGAACTTCTTTTTCTAATAAAACCCCATGTTATTCCAAGCATGTGTGTCAATTTTTACCTCTCTATCTACATTATTCCGTGATTTATTAAGTGTTCAAATTTATACTGACAATTTGATCACCCGGTACTTTCGTGTAGCTCAGTCATTCGTACACACGCCACTTCGGCGCCTAAAATGTTCCTGACGACCCCACTTACCCAGCGCCGAAACGGGGACTTACAGTTTAACGTGGAATCCGAGCCACGTGTCGTTTTTTGTTTATTCTGCACTTCTATTAGAGATGAAGGCTGTGTCAAAACTCAAAGTGTAAAAATTAATGGTTCCATCGAGTTTTGAGCCCGTCACCTTTCGCTCCCCAATCGAGCACTTTGCCTCCCCCTTTTTTTCCCTTCTTTTTTCTCCGTACTTCATTGTTGATGTTCTTGGTTAATTTTTTCTTTTGTGCCACAGAGCGAAGGAGCATTCAGCCCTCTCACCGACCGCGCTGATCCACCATATCGGCTGCAGTGTTAGCCCAGATTTCAAGTTATCAAACAGCGAAAATTCTGTGTTTCTCACCGAAACTACATAAAAACATCTAATTCGCAATAAAAATAATATTGCTGATATTAATCGAGATAATAACTACCCTGTATTTTATGTTGGACCAAATGACACACATTGCGCAAAATTTAAATAAGAACACTTGATTAGTTGTGTAGTTCATCGGGTACAAACATCGTGACACGGGGGTGATCAAAAATATGTATACAGACTTTGATGAAGAAAACGTATATAATATCAAATATATTACAGTGAATAAAAATGGCAGAGGTACAAAAGTGCTCAAACTGTAATCCACCCGGAACCAAAACATCTTAACATCACTAAAGTAAAGGAAATGATGACTGAAAATTAACTTTTAAGTCAGAGTGAGTGAGAGAGAGAGAGAGAGAGAGAGAGAGAGAGAGAGAGAGAGAGAGAAACGCTGAAATTTTTGTGTATCATGAATCAATTCGTACTACGATTGTTTGGGCATGAAAATCATTGCCACTCGACTAGTGCCGAATGCCCTGAATCTTCTGTAAGAGCTCAAATGCGTAAAGGTCGCTGAAGACATAATAGAACGAGTCAGCTCGAATCCCACATTCCTAAAACGCATTATAACTGATGATAAGACATTGGTTTACGAGTCTGACATGCAAACCAGCCAACAGCCTTCTGAACGGCACCTTCCAACTCAGCCGAAAACGTAAAATGCACTTCGAAGTCGATCAAAAGTAAAGGTGACGTTGAAAATAATTTTGTATTACCGCGGTGTTGTGTATTCGGAATTCTTCCCAAAAGTTGAGACAGTAAAAAAAATATATTACCTGAGCATCGTGCGGCGTTTAAGAGAGCAAAGTAAATTTGAAAAAGGAATTAAAGTTCAAGCTTTTCAAAAAGGAATTATAGTTCAAGGCAAAGAAATAAAAACGTTGAGTTTTGTTGATAAGATTGTAATTCTGTTTGAGACAGCCAAGGACCTGTGTTGAACGGAATGGACGTGTGTTGATAGGAGCGTATAAGATGGACGCTGAGAAGAGTAAAATAAGGGAAAATGAATGCAGTCTAAGAAAATAAGCGATGCTGAAGGAATTAGATTACGTTACGAAACAATAAAAGTGGCGGATGAATTTTGTTACGCGAACAGTAAAATAACATATGGGGCTCTCAGTACAGAGGATATAAAATGAAGAATGCCAACGGGAAGGAAAGCGTTTTTGAAAAAGAGAAATTTGTTAACATCGAAGGCATTTACTTGGAGTGAGAAATGGACGACATATAATCCAAACACAAAGAAGACAGAGGCGTTTGAAATGTGGTTCTACAGAAGACTGCCGAAGATTAGGTGGGTTGATCAAATAAATAATAAGGAGGTAGTTGCTGTTGTGGTCATCAGTCCGCAGACTGGTTTGATGCAGCTCTCCGCGCTACCCTGTCCTGTGCAAGCCTCTTCATCTGAGAATACGAACGGCAACTTACATCCTTTTGAATCTGCCTACTGTATTCGTCCCTCGGTCTCCCTCTACGATTTTTACCCCACAGACGTCCTACTAATGCTAAGTTGACGATTCCTTGATGTCTCGGAATCTGTTCAAAATTCAAGTATTTGTAAAACTTATGGGACTTAGCTGTGGGGTCAACAGTCCCTATTTACAAACTACTTATGAACTAACTTATACTAAAGACGACACAAATATCGATGCCCGAGGGAGGATTTGAAACTCCGACGCGGGAGGCCGCGTGATCCGCAACATGGCGCTCCAGACCGCTCGGCTGCTGCCGCGCGGCCTGGGCTGTGTCCCATCAATCTATCCCTTCTTTTAGGATATACCAGAAACTCCGCCTTAGTGTAAGTCTTTTTAGTCGACGCCGCGCGTGCGACTTACGTGCCAATGATGATGAGATGAGGATGATTAGGACAACACACAAGACCCAGTCCCCTGCCGGGAATCGAACCCGGGCCCCCTGCATGGTAGTCAGCCACGGAGGCTAAAGGGTATCCGTCGAGAGACCAGACAAACGTCTGTTTCCTGAAGAGGGGCAGCAGCCTTTTCAGTAGTCACAGGGGCAAAGGTCTGGATGTTTGACTGATCTGGCCTTGTAACATCAGATAATGTGGCTTTGCCACACAGTTACTGCGAACGGCTGAAAGCAAGGGGAAACTACAGCCGTTACGTTTCCCGAGGACATGCAGCTCTACTGTATGAACATATGATGATGGCATCCTCTCGGGTAAAATATTCCGGAGGTAAAATAGTCCCCCAATCGGATCTCCGGGCGTAAACTACTCAGGAGGATGTTGTCATCAGAAAGGACAATACTGGCATTCTACGGATCGGAGCGTGGAATGTTAGATCCCTTAATCGGGTAGGAAAATTAGAAAATTTAAAAAGGGAAATGGATAGGTTGAAGTTAGATATAGTGGGGGTTAGTGAAGTTCGGTGACAGGAAGAACAGGATTTCTGGTCAGGTGAATACAGGATTATAAATACAAAATCAATTGGGGGTATCACAAGAGTAGGACTGATAATCAATAAGAAAATAGGAATGCGGGTAAACTACTATGAGCAGCACAGTGATCGCATTATCATTGTCAAGACAGATACGAAGCCAACGCCGACAACAGTAGTACAGGTTTATATGCCAACTAACTCTGTTGACGATGAGGAGATTGAAGATGTGTATGAAATTAGGAAATTATTCAGACAATTAAGGTAGAGGAAAACCTGATTGTGATGGGAGACTGGAATTCGGTATTAGGAAAAGGAAGAAAAGGATAAATAATAGGTGATTATGATCTGGGCAGAAGGAAGTCGCCTGGTAGAATTTTGCACGGTACATGATTTAATCATAACAATCACCTGGTTTAAGAATCACGAAAGAAGGTTGTATACGTGGAAGAGACCAGGAGACACCGGAAAGTATCAGATAGATTTTATAATGGTAAAACACAGTTTCTGGAACCAGGTCTTAAACTGTAAGACATACCCAGGGGCGGATATAGACTCTAACCATAACTTATTGGTCATGAACTGTAGGCTGAAACTGAAAAAACTGCAGAAAGGTAGGAAAATAAGGAGATGGGACTTGGATAAATTGAGGGAACCTGCAGTTTTTAAGAATTTCAGAGGGAGCTTTAGGCAACAATTGATAGAAACAGGGGCAGATAAAACAGTAAAAGTGGAATGGGCAGCATTAAGAGATGGAATAGTGAAGGCAGCAGAGGGCAAAATAGGTAGAAAGGCAAGGCTTACAAAAATCCTTGGATATCACTGTAAATATTAAATTTAATTGATGAAAGGAGAAAATATAAAAATTCAGTAAATGAAACAGGCAAAATGAAGTACAGACGACTAAGTAATGAGATTGACAGGAAGTGCAAAATGGCAAAGCAGGAGTGGCTAAAAGCGAAATGCAAATCTGTAGAAAAATGTATAAGAAAGGGAAAAGTAGATGCTGCCTACAGGAAGATAAAAGAGACATTTGGGGACAAGAAAAACAGCTCTACTAATATCAAGTACTCATATGAAAAACCAGTTCTCAGCAAAGAAGGGAAAGCTGAAAGGTGGAAAGAGTACATAGAGGAGCTCTACAAAGAAATTGAACATAGAGACAATGTTGTAGAAAGAGAAGAGGAAGTAGATCAAGATGGAATAGGAGATACTATACTGAGAGATGAATTTGACAGAGCCCTGAAAGACCTAGGTCGAAACAAGGCCCCGGGAGTAAATGAAATTCCCTCAGAGCTACTAAAGTCTCTGGGTGAGCCAGCCATGACAAAACTATTTCACCTGGTGTGTAAGATGTATGAGAGAGGCGAAATACCCTCAGACTTTAAGAAAACTGTAATAATCCCCATTCCAAAGAAATCAGGCGCAGACATGTGTGAAAATTACAGAACCATCAGTTTGATAAGTCATGGGCGCAAAATTTTAACACGAATTATCTACAGGAGAATAGAAAAGCTGGTAGAAGCTGACCTTGGGGAAGATCCGTTTGGATTCAGGAGGAACGTAGGAACAGGGGAGGCAATACTCACAATCGCCTTCTTAGAAAAAAGGTTAAGGAAAGGCAAACCTACATTTTTATTTTTTGTAGATTTGTAGAAAGCTTTTGACAATGTTGACTGGAATACACTCTTTAAAATTCTGAAGTCAGCAGGGGTAAAATACAGGGAAAGGAGAGTTATTTACAACTTGTACAAAAGC
Source organism: Locusta migratoria (assembly GCA_026315105.1). Taxonomy (NCBI): domain Eukaryota; kingdom Metazoa; phylum Arthropoda; class Insecta; order Orthoptera; family Acrididae; genus Locusta; species Locusta migratoria. The sequence continues at coordinate 186,094,504 of CM048746.1, forward strand.
CAGTCCGCAGTTATTAGACTCGAAGGGCATGAAAGGGAAGCATCAGATGGGAAGGAAGTAAGACAGGGTTGTAGCGTTTCTGCGATGTTATTCAATTTGTACATCGAGCAGGCGGTGAAGGAAAGCAAGGAAAAATTTGGAGAAGGAATTAAAGTTCAGGGTGAAGAAATAAAAATATTGCGTTTTGCTAATGACATTGTAATTCTGTCAGAGACAGCAGAGGCCCTTGGAGAGCAGTTGAGTGGAATGGACAGTGTGTTGAAGCGGGCGTATAAAATGAACATTAACAAGTGCAAAACAAAAATAATGGAATGCAGTCTTAGAAATTCGGGCGTTGCTGAAGGAATTAGATTAGGTACCGAAACAATGAAGGTGGTAGATGAGTTTTGTTACTTGGGTAGTAAAATAACAAATGACGGTCGCATTACAGAGGATATGAGATGGAGAATGGCAATGGGAAAAAAAGCATTTTTGAAAAAGAGAAATTTGCTAACATCGGATATTAATTGAAGTGTAAGGTAGTCTTTTCTGAAGGCATTTGTGTGTAGTATTGCCTTTTACGGGAGTGAAACATGTACGATAAACAGTGCGGACAGGAAGAGAATAGAGGCTTTTGAAATGTGGTGCTACAGAAGAATGCTGAAGATTAGGTGGGTGGATAGCATAACTAATGAAGAGGTACTGAACAGAATTGGTGAGTAAAGAAATTTTTGGCATGCCTTGACTAAACGCAGGGATCGCTTGGTAGGACACATTCTTAGACATCGAGGAATCGTAAATTTAGCATTGGAGGGAAGTGTGTGGGGTAAAAATCGCAGAGGGAGACCAAGAGACGCATATAGTAAGCAGATTCAAATGGATGTGGGTTGCCATTCTTATGAGGAGATGAAAAGGCTTGCTCAGGATAGAGTAGGGTGGAGAGCTGCATCAAGCCAGTCTCCGGTCTGAAGACCGTAACAACAGCGAGAGTCTTGAGGCACTGTTCAGCGAAGCGATGCTCTATTTGATGAAACGATGTATTCTGCATAGTCGACGTTCACGTCATGAATCAATGTAAACTGTTCTGAATTCATGTATACATCCGTAATCGATATACTCTGTCCTGAATCGATACACGCCGTCTCCCAGGTCACATGTGTCGCCTATTTAACTGTAGGTCGACCAATAGTGGCGACTGGCGCTTCAGATGACTGTGGGTTCATTTATTTGAGTGCCGGACTTCGATAGTGGTGCTCCATCCCCCCCCCCCTTCCTCTACACGGCGTCCAAAGAGACAACAATTTGGTGCACCACTGCGAGTGGCGCGCCTGGGGAAAGCACGCTGTTTTTTGCCTGCCCCCCCCCCCCCCCCCCCCCGTGTTAGGATATATTTTCATTAAAAGATCTGGAGAATGTCTTACCTCGGCTTGTTTGCGCTTTCTTCAATTCGAGCTGAGGCGTCAGCCTACTAAGCTTCTTCTATTCGCACTTTTGTTCCAAGCTTAAAGCTGAGTAATTTGCTTCTATAAGATACTGAATGTTGCTCATTTTTCTTCGATGATAGACACCAAGAACATATGATTATGCACATGAATACTAAAACACATATACATCTACATGGGATACTCTGGAAATCACATTTAAGTGCCTGGCAGAGGGTTCATCGAACCACCTTATACTATAGATCTCCCATTCCATTCTCGAATTTCGCGCGGGAAGAAAGAATGCTTGAATCTCTTCGTTTTATCATTTTACCTATGTAACTGGGAGTCAACAATATATTTTCGCATTCGGAGGAGAATGTTGGCGATTGGAGTTTCGTAACTAGCCCACGATGCAGCGATAAGCGCCGTTGTTGTAATGATTCCCATCCCAGATTCTGTATCATTTCCATAACGCTGTCTGCCCTGTATCGTGACAATACGAAACGAGCTCCCCTTCTCTGGACTCTTCTGATGTCCTCCGTCAAACCCACCTGATAAGGAACCCACACTGGGAAGCAATACTCCAAAAAAGCACGGTCAACCGTAGTGTATGTAGTTTCTTTAGTAGTTCTGTTGCATCTTTTAAGGGTTCTATCAATAAAACGCAGTCTCTGGTTCGCCTTTCCCACGACATTATCTACGTGTTCTTTCCAGTTTAAGTCTGAAGTAATAGTAATTCCTAGGTATTTTGTGGAGTTTACGGCCTTCACTTTTGATTGATTTATCTTGTAAACAAAGTTTAACAGCATTACTTAAAGCTTCCGGTCTGAGATGCCGTGGTCCATACATAAAACTTTCCCCTGGCGTTTCGTCCTCCTCTGCGGAAGGCATCCTCGGAGTTAAAGCGGCGTACTGCAGTGAGAACGCGAGTGAGCGTCGTATATATAGGGAAAACAGAGGGCGCTGCTGTCAGTCCCGTGGTGTCGGCTGTGCTGTGGTCTCTGCTATTGCCAACCTCCTCGATTGAAATTAATCGATTGTCATGCTGTTGCTGCATTGTCGACATCCATATCTTATCAAGTTTGAGACCTTCTTCTTTTTTGTTAAAATTATTTCGATGTTTAAAAATCTCCATGGCCTCTCTGTACAAACGCGCATAATAATGCGACGTCTTTGCTACGACGGAAGTATCGTTAAATTTTATTTCGTGATCACCTTCTTGATACACGTGTTCCGCTATAGCCGATTTATCAGTATGGCTGAGGCGGCAGTTCCTTTTGTGTTCGCCCAGACGAGTGTTGACACTTTTTTTAGTTGTACCTATATAAACGTGTCCACAACTGCAGGGGATTTTATGTCACTTTATCGATATTATAAAGGAATTAAGTGTGGACGCTGATGACATCCTGGTCAGTTTTGATGTGGTGTCGTTGTTTACCATGATCCCGGTGAACGAATCTATCACATGCGTAGCGGATATTTTTCTAGTGACATTGTGGCATTATTCAAACACTGCCTCACAACAACTTATTTTCAGTATAAGAAGGTTTTTTGTGAACAGATTGACGGAGTGGCCATGGACGGTCCTCTTAGTCCGGCTGTTGCTAACTTGTTCATGGAGAACTTTGAACAATGGGCGCTGCAGACAGCCACAAAAAGACCAGCCAAATGGCATCGTTATGTTGACGATACATTTTTATATGGACACTCGGCGAAGAGGAGCTGGATGCCTTCCTGTTACATTTGAATAGCATCAATCCTAGAATTCAATTCACTATGGAAAAGGAAACCAATGGTCAACTGAACTTTTTAGATGTGACTGTTATCAAACGAGAGGGCGGATCATTGGGTCATAAGGTCTATAGAAAAGACACACACACTGATCGTTATCTTCAAAAAGATTCTAACCACCACCCACGACAAAAAAGAGGCGTGATTAAGACATTAGTAGACAGAGCCCATAAAATTTGTGAACCAGCGCACTTAGACGATGAGATTGAACATCTTAGAGTGACATTTAAGAAGAATGGCTGTTCAGAGAGGGAGATATATCGGGCACAACGCCCTAGACTGACAACCAGGACGGACGAGGAACGACAACAACCCAAGGGGAAAGTTTCTCTACCATTTATCAGTAAGGTCACTGATCGTACTGGAAAAATTTTAAGCAAGTACGAAGTGGAAACTGTTTTCAGACCAACCACGAAAATAAAAGAACTTTTAAGATCTGCAAAAGATAAGCGACATCCCCTAGGTACATCAGGTGTCTATAAAATCCCCTGCAGTTGTGGCACGCAAGCTACCCCACCTCGGCAGTATCTGTGGTTCATGGGTGTAGTTTATTTATTTACTTTTTTTCACCGTGAGATTTTCTCCGGGAGTTCATTGAACCACTGAACACACAGGACGCGCCGCCACTGATCACCAATCAGAGCAGACACACATACTGGCCTATATAACTTGCGTGGCCTGTCACGGGGATCCAGTAACTGTTATTGCCAAGTTTCGGTGTTCCCGCGGCCGTGACTGCAACAGTAATCGACAGCTGTGTCGAGTTCTCTGACACCACTGACCTCGACACTGCAGCTATAAAACACAGTAGCACTAAAGGCGGTCGTCAAATACACTCTGATTACCTCAACACTGAAGAGACGTTAAACTGTAGCCTTCTTTCCTTAACCCGAGTGTTCCCCTGTCAATTTTACTCAGTCAGACGCGTTAGTCTGTAAACCGTGGAAGAAGCTGCGCAGCTGGTGCGAGAATGGAGTAAAAAGTGGCACTTCGCTCGAGCACCGTGCCTGATTATCCAGAGAGGTAATCTCTATACATCTCATTTTACTGCCTCAGAAACAAGAAATTAAAATATAGAACTGTTAGTGAGGGGGCACAAAAACCACTTTTCCATAATTATAATTGAGTAACACTAGGCCTAACGAAGTAAGAGAACAAAACACCGAAGCTCGCGCTCACGTGAACACCTGTTGCCAAGCACGCCACGTGCGTGAGGGAAGACACACGAACGCACACACACACACACACACACACACACACACACACACACACACACACACACACATGCAAGCGCACGCTAATTGAAAACAGGTTTCTGCTGTAATAGAGATAACGCGGCGAAGAGACAAAGCAGCTTTTCTTTCTTAAGTGCCTACTCGATGAACAGAAGATTTTAGTTTCCCGCAAGTGCATTCCTGTGTACTCATCTGTTTATGCCTGAGACGATGAAAAACTCAAAAGGTAAAATGGGAGAATCACAACGTTCCATAGATTTCACATTAGACTGTCGTGGTATTACGATACATTTTTTTAACTGTAAAAGCGCGAATAATACAATGCATTAATTTTATGTTTACTTAATTGTTAACAGTAGCTAAATTATTGTAGTAGTTGAAATAAAATAAACCATCTGTTGCAAAATATACTAAAAATACTGTAGTAAATAGACACTGCAACTAGCCACAAGTAAAGTTGTGAGGCGGCATCGTGAGTCGTGTCGGGGTAGCTCAGTCGGTAGAGCGCTTGCCCGCGAAAGGCAAAGGTCCCAGGTTCGAGTCCCGGTTCCGGCTCACAATTTTAATCTGCCAGGAAGTTTCAGCTACAAGTTGTTGTTGTTGTTTATTTATTTATTTATTTATTTATTTATTTTTTTTTTTTTAAATAAAACAACTAGCTTAAACCCGCGGCTCCGCTCGCGTGTTGGTTGATTATTATAGATAAGCTATAATTCAGTAATGTGCTATGAGACTGGTTTTGAAGGATGAAATTAAATACAGTAACTTAAATACGTAAAAATGCACTTGTTTCGAAGAATCCAATCACGAAATTCAACAATAATGATTGTAATAATATCACAGATCGATCACTTGATGTAATGCGCGAAACGTCAAATCAATTTTTTAAAGTGATGTATAAAAAGAAATTTTTTTTTTCTTTTTTACTGCTTATTTATTTATTCTTATATTTCCTTATTCGTAAGCTTATCCTTACAGAGAAAGAGCTGAAGACATTGTAGCACGCATAGACCAAAGATATAGTCTGCGGCATCACCTTTCGCTGTATGTAACCTCCTTGCTCCAGAGTCGCAAACGTCATCGCTGGCCTTCAGTCCGAATTTTTTTATAATCTGACGACTTTCAACCACCATATCTTCCACCCCCTTATAGCTATCGGCATGCAACTGCTATGGTGTACAACGGGAGACTTCGGACAACAATTATACATCATTATTATTATTATTCGTTTGTGTTCTGTAGTTTTCGCTGCAGAGCGAAATATTAACACACACACACATACACACACACGTAGAATTTTTATACACCGATAACTTTCCATCCCAATATACTCCACCCTTTTATCATTATCAACCCTCAACCAACAATGTAACCAATAAAACCATTTTCAAACAGTAAATACAATTTTCGGAGAGTAATTATTATTCCGCATTCCGCGTTATATACTTCAAATTACTAAATATCTATCAGATGGCTATAAAACCGTGCCTAAAACCTTCCTCAGATAAATCAGTAACTGTACAAATATTTAAGTTTCTGCGTCTTGTCGTTCGGACATAATAAGCGTACACCGAACAGACATTCACATTTATAGATATAAATTTATTGCGCCGTTACTAATTTCGGAGCCTGATACCATCATCTGACTGTTGCGTTGATTCCATATGCTATTATCTCCCTCCTGTAATACGTAAAGAAGAGCTTTCTGTGAACACACAAATTTAGATCTCATCTGTAATCAACAATAACACCTGATTATGTAACGGTTCAATAAAAAAACTTGACTATATGCAGTTTGTTTTTAGTACAGTATTATTACAAAAACAGCTGCGGTGTTTTCAAGTCAAAACTGGATGAAATCAAGGCAATGCTTTATGACAAGTTTCGCGATTTTAGCGTATCATCAGATAACCTAAAGGGTGTGGAAACGAATTAGTCAGCGATGAGAATAACGATGATGAGGAACTTCTTAAAAATTGAAGTTAACACTGCAATCTAGTTGACAGTTCAAAATGAGACACAGTCGTCAAGTTGTAAGAAAAAAGATCCCAAATCAGCATCATTAGTGTGACTGCAGTTGTCGCACACTCATCGCTTCGTCATCAACGGTGAGACGAATCGGTCTGATGATGATCTCAGAGTACATCATTTAAATTGTAAAAAAAAAAAAAAAAAAAAAAAAAAATGTGAGCGTGACTATTATTTTCATTTCTGAAATATATACCAACCGCTTCGATGACTTTCCAATAGCAAACTATGTCTCCCAAAACCATTAACAAAAAGCTTTGCATAATTTTACACTACTGGCGTTAGTTCCCGGGTTTACGAGGGCATGTATTTGTTGCCTTCTATCCTACTGCTTTCAGGACCATTCCACTACAAGGGGGGCAAATGGTAGCTCACTACAGAGTGGACCCAGAAATACACTCCTAGCCATTAAAACTGCCACACCACGAAGATGACGAGCTACAGACGCGAAATTTAACCGACAGGAAGAAGATTCTGTGTTACGAAAATGATTAGCTTTTCAGAGCATTCACACAAGGTTTGCGCCGGAGGCGACAACTACAACATGCTGACATGAGGAAAGTTTCCATCTGAGTTCTCATTCACAAACAGCAGTTTACCGGCGTTGCCTGGTGAAACGTTGTCGTGATGCCTCGTATAAGGAGGAGAAATGCGTACCATCACCTTTCCGAGTTTGATAAAGGTCGGATTGTAGCCTATCGCGATTGCGATTTATCGTATCGCGACACTGCTGCACGCGTTGGTCGCGATCCAATGACTGTTAGTAGAATATGGAATCGGAGGGTTCATGAGGGCAATACGGAACGCTGTGCTGAATCCCAACGGCCTTTTATCACTAGCAGTCGAGATGAAAGGCATCTTATCCGCACGGCTGTAACGGATAGTGCAGCCACGTCCCAATCCCTGAGTCACAAGATTGGGACGTTTGCAAGGCAACAACCATCTGCACGAACAGTTCGACGACGTTTGCAGCAGCATGGACTATCAGCTCGGAGACCATGACTGCGGTTACCCTTGACGCTGCATCGTAGAGAGGAGCGCCTGCGATGGTGTACGCAACGACGAACCTGGGTGCAGGAATGGCAAAACGTCATTTTCTCGGATGAATCCAGGTTCTGTTTACAGCATCATGATGGTCGCATCCGTGTTTGGCGACATCGCGGTGAACGCACATTGGAAGTGTGTATTCGTCATCGCCATACTGGAGTAACAGCCGGCGTGATGGTATGGGGTGCCATTGGTTATACGTCTCGGTCACCTGTTGTTCGCATCGACGGGATTTTGAACAGTGGCCGTTACATTTCAAATGTGTTACGAGCCGTGGCTCTACCCTTCATTCGAACCCTGCGAAATCCTACATTTCAGCAGGATAATGCACGACCGCATGTTGCACGTCCTGTAGGGGCCTTTTTGGATGCGGAAAATGTTCGACTGCTGCCTGGCCAGCACATTCTCCAGATCTGTCACCAATTGAAAACGTCTGGTCAATGGTGGCCGAGCAACTGGCTCGTCACAATACGGCAATCACTACTCTTGATGAACTGTGGTATCGTGTTGAAGCTGCATAGTATCTGTACTTTTACATGCCATCCAAACTCTGACTCAATGCCCAGGCGTGTCAAGGTTGTTATTACGGCCAGAGGTGGTTGTTCTGGGTACTGATATCTTAAGATTTTTACACCCGAATTGCGTGAAAATGTAATCACACGTGATTTCTTGTATAATATATTTGTCCAATTAATACCCGTTTATCATCTGCATTTCTTCTTGGTGTAGCAATTTTAATGGCCTGTAATGTACTACAAACAATGTCGCAAAATGCAAAATGATCGCAGTTTTTGCTTTCTTTTTTATTGATACAATGAAAGTTATATTTACAGCTCTTCTAATTTAGAACAGACTATGAGAACTGATACGAAATTAGTAGTAGCAATCACATTCATTTCACATGATGGTATCAAATACGCCAGCTTTCCTCAATCTTATATAGTCACAGAGAACCTTTAAAAAGTAGAATTCAAAGCGGAGCATTAAATCTTATACCGCAGATGTATTCCGCATTCGGTAAAAAAATAAATAAATAAATAAATAAAATAAAAAAATTAAAAAAATGTTATAGACGAAGCATGGTTGCTTCAGAATTTAAGCATACAAGACATTAAGATTTATCACTATTAATGTCCCTCGCACATCGGCAGTCCATGTATTACGCTTCGGAGGGTGGAGATTACTTTGTCCACCCCTCCTCAGAATCCTTCCTTCTCGTTGTGCACAATTAGTAGTTATTTGGGAAAGTAAAGGTTCCCACCTATCAAGCTCTACAAGTCTTCGAACGTCAAGCTCCTTCCCGTACCCTAGTTCCATAGCAACTTATAAAATTCTCCCGCCTCCTCTGCTATCTTGAAAACTTTTACATCTCCCACTGCGGCAAAGTGACCGAGCGGTCTAACGCACCTTGCTGCAGAGCGCGCGGTTGCTCGCCGTCGGAGGTTCGAGTCCTTCTCTGGTATGTGTGTGTGCGTTGTCCTTATCATAAGTTATAGTAATAAATAAATAAATAAATCTACATTTCATGAGATATTCTGCAAATCACATTTAAGTACCTGGCAGAGGGTTCATCGAACCAACGTTATACTATTTATCTCCCATTTCATTCTCGAATAGCGCGCGGGAAGAAAGAACACCAGAATCTCTCCGTTCGAGCTCTGATTTCTCGTATTTTATTCTGATGATCATTTCTACCTATGTAAGTGGGAGTCAACAATATATTTTCGCGTTCGGAGGATAAATGTTGGGGATTTGAGTTTCGTAAGTAGCCCACGCCGCAGCAATAAGCGCCGTTGTTATAATGATTCCCATCCCGTATCCTGTATCATTTCCGTAACGCTGTCTCCCTTGTATCGTGACAATACGAAACGAGCTGCCCTTCTTTGGACTCTTTCGATGTCATCTGTCAAACCCACCTGATAAGGATCCCACACTGGGCTGCAATACACCAAAAATGGACGGACAAGCGTGGTGTATGCAGTTTCTTTAGTAGTTGTGTTGCATCTTTTAAGGGTTCTGCCAATAAAACGCAGTCTCTGGTTTGCCTTTCTCATGACATTATCTACGTTTTCTTTCCAGTTTAAGTCTGAGGTAATAGTATTTCCTAGGTATTTCGAGGGGTTTACGGCCTTTACTTTTGATTAATTTTTCTTGTAAACAAAGTTTAACGGATTTCTTTTCTTACTCATGTGGACGACTTCTCACTTCTCATTATTTAGAGTCAATTGCCAATTTTTACACCTACTGATATCTTATTCAGATCATCTGCAGTTGGTTTTGATCTTCAGACGGTTTTACTAGACGGTAAATGACGGCGTCATCTGCAAACTACCTAAGAGAGCTACTTAGATTTTCCCCTAAATCGTTTATGTAAATAATGAACAGCAGAGGACCAATAACAGTACCCTGTGGAACGCCCAATATCACCTCTGTTTTAGTCGATGCTACGAACTGTGTTCTCTCTGATAGGAGATCCCCTATCCAATCGCAAATTTGGTGGGATATACCATAACCACGCAATTTGTTTAAAAGCCGTTTGTGAGTACGGTGTCAAAAGCCTTCTGGACATCAAGAAATACGGAATCGATTTGCGAACCCTTGTCGATAGCATCCATCACTTCGTGCGAATAAAGAGCTAGTTTTGTTTCACATGAACGATATTTTCTAAATCCGTGTTGACCTTGGGTCAATAGGTCATTCTGTTCGAGATAATTCATAATATTTGAATACAGGATATGTTCCAAAACCCTGCTGCAAATTGACATCAATGAAATAGGCGTGTAGTTTAGTGGGTTACTCCTACTGCCTTTCTGGAATATAGGTGTGAACTGTGCAACTTTCCAATGTTCAAATGTTCAAATGTTTGTAAAGCTTATGGGACTTAACTACGGGGTTATCAGTCCCTAAACTTACAAACTACTTATGAACTACTTACGAACTAGGACGGCACAAATATCCATGCCCGAGGGGGGATTCGAACCCCCGACCGTAGTGGCCGTGCTGACCGCGACTGGAGCGCCTAAGTCACCTCGGCCACCGCGGCCGGCAACTTTCCAATCTTTTGGTACAGATCCTTCTATGAGAGAGCGGTTGCATATGGCTGTTAAGTAAGGAGCTATCGCTTCAGCAAAATCAGATAGAAATCTAATGGGTATACAGTCCGGACCAGGAGACTTGTTCTTGTTAAGTGATTTTGGTTGCTGCACTACTCGGATGATATCTACTTCTACGTAACTCATTACGGCCTCTGTTCGTAATTCGAAAGCTGGAATATTGGTCTCGTCTTCTTTGGTGAATGACTTTCTAATAGCTATGTTTAGTAACTCCGCTTTAGTAGCGCTGTCATCGGCAGGATCGCCATTACTATCACGTAGTGATGGTATTGTTTGTGTTTTGCCTCTAGTAGATTTAACATATGACCAAAATCTCTTTGGGTTTTCAGTCAAATTTCGAGAAAGAGTTTCGTTATGACCAACTAAAACCAGCTAAAAATAAAAATAAAAGAAAGAATGAAAATCGCACTGACATGTTTTACGGCCCACATTAGATCTGTAGTTTTATAAGTTTTTGCAAACATTTTGGACCAAAATAATAATCTAAATAATAATAAATTGATTAACAAGAGTGTCTGAAACCCTTTTAGGAAAAAAAAATTAGGTAGAGGCGGGTTTCCAACCACGGACCTTTCGCGTCGCAGTAGCACCTTGCCCACTACGCTACTGCTATTAATCAAAACAGGAGTTTTTTAATCTCATACTACACATGGACGTTGTTAACTGATGTTAATATTGCATTTGTAGAGATTAGATTATCATTTATCGTATGAAGAACGATGTGTTTTTGTTAGACTTCAGTGTGGCGTTGCTTTGAAATGACATCGTGTAAGTTACAATAAGAAAATCATCAAATACCTGAGATATGTCACGTGACATCTCCGAACGGCTGGCTTTCGTTAATTCAATGGACGGTGTCAAATCTCCGTTACTTTTGCAAATATGTCTCAAACGATACGAGATATGAAAAAAACATAAGGGAGATAAGTTGTAGAGAATTTGCTCCTCTACCGATTACGTTATTCAATTTTCGTGTCAGATGAACGGTTCGTTTGCAATTACACTTATATTACAAACGGCTTTTTTTGTTTTACTACCGTATTTTCTATCAGAAAATATTGAAAAAGGGAGGTTCTGGTCTCTGGCGATCTACAATCATGTCTGTACAATTTGGTGCTGATCGATTGAACGGTTCGTCTTAAAAAAACAGGGAACACGTTACGGACAGACAGACGGACGGACAGACATACATACATCCCAAAATCGGCGTTATTTTTGCAAATATCCTTGAAACGCTACGAAAAATGAAAAAAAAAACATAAGAGAGCAAAGTTGTAGAGAATTTTCTCCTCTAAAAATTCGGTTATTCAATTTTCGTGTCAGATGAATAGTTAAGCCGTTATTTTGATTCAAATTTCGAGGTGTCAAAAAACAATCGCAAAGGCACACTTTTAGTGTTACTACCTTAACCTAAAGCGAGCCAAAACGTGTCCAGATGAATGGCACATCATGTGATGGTCTTTAGCTACATGTTTCTTGTAGGGGAAATGGGGTTGGGGGTGATGACCTCTGTGGCTGTTGCTGGACCTCGGTGGCGGTGGGCCCGGGCAGCAATCTGTGTGTTCTTGTTGCCGGCGGCGGCGCGTGGTATGGGCGGCAGGTGTGGGGCCTAGCTTTGTGTTGTGGGGCGGAAGGAAAGCGGCCGAGGGGAGGGGGTGGGCGCATCTTGATGCCGCCGGCGATGGCGGCCGGCTGTTGCGTCGCGGGCAGGTGGCAGGTAGCCACGCGACCAGCCACCGCGCTCCATTGTTGCCGCAGCTGGCAGGGCGAGGCGGTCGCTGTCGCCGACCTTACTGCCGAGGACCCGCCACTTGCTGTCCCACCATCTATAATCTGGTGTCCCAACTATTTTTTTTTTCGTGGGGGGCCTACTTACTGACTTCGTCTTCGCGATTCCAGGAATTTGATCTGGGAGGAGGGGGGCGGGCAGGTCATAGAACTTTCATGTAGTCAAGGTGTTCTAGTTTCCGTTTCCTAAGGGAAAAAATTCATCTACTACGTTTAGTGTCTCATTACCTAATCTAATTTCTTCAGCATCACCTGATTTTCTGACACTGTATTCCATTACCTTCGTTTTACTCTTGTTAACATTCATCTTATATCTTCTTGAAAGGAGGATATAAGATGAACATTAACAAGAGTAAAACGAAGGTAATGGAATGCAATGTCAGGAAATCAGGCGATGCTGAAGGAATTAGATTAGGCAATGAGACAATAAAATTAGTAGATGAATTTTGTTATTTGGGTAGCAAGGTAACTTCTGATGGCCGAAGTAAAGAATATATAAAATGCAGAATGCCTATGGGAAGAAAAACGTTTCTAGAGAAGCGAAACTTGTTAACATCCAATATTAATTTAAATTTTAGAAAGTCGTTTCTGAAAGTATTTGTCTGGAGAGTAGCATTGTATGGAAGTGAAACGTGGACGATAGGGAGTTCAGATAAAAAGACGATAGAAACTTTTGAAATCTGGTGTTACAGAGAAATAATGAAAATCTGATGGGTAGATCACGTAACTAATGAGGAGGTGCTTAACCGAATCGGGGAGAAAAGGAGTTTCTGGCATATCCTCACTAAGAGAAGAGATAGATTGGTTGGACACATTATGAGACATCAAGGAATTGTCAACTTAGCATTAGAAGGAAGCGTGTGGGGTAAAAATCGTAGAGGGAGACTGAGGGAAGAATATAGTAACCAGATTCAAAAGGATGTAGGTTGCCGAATGCATTCTCAGATGAAGAGACTTGCACAGGACAGGGTAGCGTAGAGAGCTGCATCTGCCGACTAAAGACCACAACACACAACAAGGGGAAAAAAAGAAGGGTTTACTCGTCAAGTTACGCTTGCGTCTCGTTTATATGTAACTAGCAAACCTGGCAACACTTCGCAGTAGCTTCTCCCTATGTCTATCCCTTCGTTCCCCTTCTTTTGTCCATATCCTCCTCCCCCTACCTTCACACCACTCCCTCTTACCCCACACCATATCCATCTCCCCCCCTTCCTCTCTGCGTCTATATCATCTCCCCTTTTTAAATCCATTTTATTCCACCATACTCTGTCTCCCCTTTTCCAGCTCTCTGATCTTATTTATTGTTATTGCAATCCGGAACTTGATTGGGGATAGAAGTCAAAATGGACAGGTAAATCAAATAGAAACGGATTTTATTATATTCCATCGTGTGTCCCATGGAAATGCAGTGTTCTGCTACTGCCGATTTTGATGGTTGGAGTAGACGAGTGTGTCTTTCGTGTCTACACATCGTTACTGTACAGATCGTATTGTCTGGCCTATATATGCAGCGCCACACTCACAGGGGATCTTGTAAACTAAAATTTTAACTTCAGTCTCCAGTTCCTGGGATTCACTTATTAATGAATCGGTGGAAAGTCGTCTTGCCTACAATCTTATAAATCGTGACAACAGCTTTCAGCTCGACAAAAATTGGAATCCTGTGATTAATATCATCCAGTCACAGCGTAATCGACGCCATCCATCAATTATCAATGATTAGAAGAATATTGCTCTTCCACCACCGACGGCAGCACATACAACTCGGCTCTACCGCGCATGACACATCTAACGCATGCGCAAAACGATACCAGCACTTTTGGCATGCGCGAGAACCACTATAAATACCGTGACTGCACCTGGGCTCTTCAGTACTCGTTACTCACCTGAAGAGGGCCGAACGTTTCCAGGCCGAAATATCGTGTCAGTATGACGACGGGAACCGGCCTCACCCCCGAAAGTTACTGGATAAAGAAATACACCTGAAAAGCTTCAGAAGTCACACCAAAACCGCACTTGTTTACAGCACAGCTTAGCATATTTTTCTCGCAGCGAGCAGTATAGAAATGTTTCTTATAACACATGTATATCATTGGGAAGTTTTCATTGGTTGTAAGGCGTATGCCGGAACTGGTAAGCCCCTCCCACTTATTCCTAATTGGGATTCCCCCTTTGCCCCACTATCAGCTTGTCTGATAATTGGCTGAATAGAACCGCGACTCTTTATGGGCCGGATCTCAAACAGCCCGCTCCACTCCTCGGAGCGGCAATACAGTGTTACGAAAGTCTTTGTGATGCTTTCATTTCTTGACTTATTAGGAATCTAATTGAAACACGAGTAACATCATTGCTACTTACCGATAAAATTTTACAATCAGCGACACATGCGTGGTATAGCTATATTGGCAACAGGTGTTGGATCGTGGGAATGAAGTCAACCAATCGTGGCAAAGCTTGAGATAGCCAATGAAATTTGAGATGGCGACAGTTTGTTACGAAGCTAACTGATGCACCTGCGGCGTAATCGACTGCTGGACTGTATCTGTACGCCAAACGTTCAATTATAATTGCCACGCGTGGCCGTCTGTTTTGTCGACGACCCAAATTATTTCGTGCGTAAACTGCAACTGAGGGAGTCGAACTCGACTGTACTCTTTGTTTCAGAGTCATAACGGATCGCGCTTGAGAATTTCTTTTCGATTTACTTCCAAGCGCTGTGTACGATCTTGGTGGGTTTCATTGATTACGATAACGTAGTAAGATTGCGTTGCACGTACGCCGACCGATATTAAGCCGACACTATGGAGGCATTGTTGTAAAATATAAACCACGATTTGTACTTAATTTGTTTGTAACACTCAATTTTACCACGAAATAACATCAATTCTATCTTTGCAATGCTCCAAAGATATGATCACCACCGATGACATTATGGAGGTAAGAATAATACGGAGGGTCTTGTAAAGAAACAACGTTTCATGTTAAATCTGTCTTGAACCTTGCGTGCATAACGCCATCTCCCTTTATTCTAACCTCCTTGGCGTATTTGTTCGTTCTGTTACGGCGTATTTGGTCCCTAGGCGAGTAGCGAATGAATAAATTGATTTTTGGAGAATCGAGAAAATGATCCCAGCGGCAAGCGTACTTTGAATTTTTCTGAATTCTGATATAATACGCGGTCAAAAAGACGTTGTCCCGTATAAGCAGTCACATACTCAGAAATAGGACGAAATGAGAGGACAGAACGTAGTATGCTTCAGTCAAAGGCAAAATTACTTGGAGGAGGGAGGGGGGAGGGGCAGAAACAGGCCTTGCCCCTGCACAGTTTCAAATGAGAGCGACTGTCCCTCCCGGTTGATATGGCAGTGACCGTGGGGCAGCGAGATGCGCAGGTTTGCCGACATGGGGTGGAAGGGAGATTAGGGTTTAACGTCCGTCCAGTCCACACCGTTGTAACTACAGACGGAGCTCCCTCGGATTTTTGTATAAGTAAGAATGTAGAAGGAAATCGGCCGAGCCCTTTCAAAGGAAACCATCCGAGCATCTACGTGGAGTGATTTAGGGAAATCAAAGAAAATCTAAATCTGGAACGCCGGAGATGAACTTGAACCGCAGTCCTTCCGATCTGTTGCGCCCGTCTGTAACGCGTTGCATGCTCAAAGCAGAAATCAAATATCTGTAAACGTACCTTTAAAAAAGGACAAAATTCAAAAATAATATAGCATACAAAAAAGGTTTCGACGCAAAAATAATCAACAAAATTTATAATAGATCCAAACCAGATCTCGACAGAGAAACACCACAGCATAAAAAAATTTACGCACATCCCTATAATTTGTTAGAAGATATCTCTAACAAAATAAATGCAATTTTCAGGCAAACACAAATAAAACTTGTTTTGCGTACAAATAATTATTTAAACTTGAAACTACATAAAACCATAACCAATACAGCAAAACTCAATAGCCCAGGAACCTAGAAAATTACGAGTGAAAACTGTGAGAAATTTTATATAGGCCAGACAGGTCGTAACTTAATGATTAGATTAAGGGAAAACACCAGAATAACAGATAACAACCACTCCACTTTCTACCAGCACCTAAGAACGAAAAACACACCACCATAGACATTGAAAAAACATTGAAAATATTACATAAAATTCCCAAAGGCACAAATATGAATATCCTGAAAGAATTAGAAATATACATCTAGACAGACGCATTCCCTAACGAAATTCTGAATGATCACACAGATTGTAAACACCGTATTTATTTAGAAAAATTTTATCGATCTTATAAAGTTGAATAATGGGTAAATCCATAGAAACACCTTTACATATTCAAAGATAGCATGAAATTACTGATAAAATTCAACAAAAGATGATACAGTGAAAGGAATAAAGATATGAAAAAGAAACCTCAGGAATCCAGAGGCACACTATTGCACGATGAAAGATAATATAAAATTTACGAAAAGCAACATCTTTGTAAACATGCAGCATTCAAAGGAAACTGTCATAAATCAGTACATACGAACGTCATAAAGATTTTATAAAATGTTCGTCGTAGCTACACGCAATTAGTACAAACGTACAATTGGCGTAGAAGAAAGATCAATAAGCTTATGACAGGTAAATACTGCATTTAGCATCGAAAAATTTTGTGATATTTATCTCTTGATTTTGTGTAAGAAATTATCTAAATCCAAAACTTTGTATATATGATTGTATATTTGAAAATGGCGTAAGGGCGAAACAGCTGTTGCATTAATAATAAAATAATTAGCAACATTAAAAGTCAAACCTTATTTATAATGTCGTTTTCCGATGTATATTTTGCTGCGGGGCCAATATTGAAGAAAAAAAAAAAAAAAAAAAGGAGAGTTTATGTTCAGCTACTTGTACACGATTTGCAACGAGTCATGAACTTCATGTACGTAAACACTGATGGAATTTGTGTGAAGCTGGGCCACGTTTTGAGAATACTTACAGTGTGCATTACCTCAAATTTTTACATGGTGTCATTTGTTGTACTTATTAGCATAATTAACAACACTGATGCAGTTCACTTTCGAAAAGGTTTCTAAAATACATAAGAAGAACACAGGACGATTTCAACACGGACAAGGACGCAAAAATGGATGAAAATCTATAACAGAGATAAGACGAGGCACCTGCTAGAAAGCATGTTAACCATTGAAGTATTTGCAAGAGCAAGCGAAACCGTCATTATTTAAATATATAAACATTTTATACCGAACTTGCGGCTGCCCGCCGTTTTTAATTATAAACGTTACAATTTGTTATATCTTAGGGGATTACTTTTAAGTGGATAAATTTGACGAATAATAAAGATACCTCAAGAAAAACTAAAATTTCCATCACTTTCTGTCACACTTCGTAGAGAAGACTATAGAGACAAATCAGGCGCACAACAGACATCCCCCTTAACGGTAGTGACTGATGGGTTGCATAACCTCTTAGGATACCGCATGAAACTCGAATGAAAATCATCTGGAACAGTTACAAATATTAATGCTCCATAGAGTACTAATCATAAACTGATAAACTGTTACGCATGGATTTCCGTCGGAAAATAACCGAGGGGCAACCATTCTGTAGTCATAAACGTGCATTAATAATAATTTATATTCCTCGCATGTGTTCACTTATGTAATTTTAAGTTGTTTGATAAGTAAATAACATAATTTCACTCAACATAAATTGTTTTATAGTGCCCAAAACTGTTTTAATATGTTTAAAATAATACAACAGTGTACCAGCTAAATTTTATCACGCTCAACAGGGCATGTTTCAGGCAAAAGTTCCAATTTCAAGCACCAATACTTACTTTAGTATTACGTATCTTGTCTGCGAATGTGTACCTCTGCATTTCTTATCCTGCAGTCGTCTTCTTGCGGAATTTGTGAACTTCTACGCAATGACAGAGACATGGTACCATCAAACTGTTAAAGTCTACTGAAGCACAGAACGTACATAAACGACACGCACAACAATAGAGTAAATAGTAGCAATCGAAAATGGTAGCTAAACTACTGATACGCGTCGTGCTTTTCATGGAAAAACGTACTTGGTGTTAGTGTTTTGTTATTTATGAAACCGGGCCATTATTATTACGCACATAATAAAATAAGAAAATCTCAATAGTCCTAGAAAATAATATAATTTCTTGTCATACAGTTTAATTTGTGCATATTATCCAAACCTTTGAACTGAATGGGGTGCCGCAGTGACAACACAAGGGACTCACATTCGGGAGAATGGTAATTCAAATCCACCTCCGACCAACCAGATTTAGATTTTCCGTGATTTTCCTAAATCACTCCAGGAAAATGCTGCGACGGTCCTTTCAAAGAGCACTGCCTATTTCCTTCCTCGTCCTTACCAAAACTTCGAGCGTGAGCTCCATCTCTAATGATCACGCTGTCAACGCGACGTTAAATCCTAAGCTTCCTTCATCTTTCCAAAACTTTGGGTTCTGAATTATATAGACAGCAACGGGTGTTATAGTGTTTATTTGGAGATGCGAGACTATTGGTAGAGAACAAATTTTTAACGGTTCGAGGTCTTGAATGATCATTACTTACAAGGTTGAAGATGTTAACTGTTTCTGTTTAATAACAAACTCCTCCTTCACCACCTACGTTAGCGTCTCTATTTTAGGAAGCATACTCATTTGTAGGTGATGTGCGTGGATGCTGCAGACAGATTAGTTATTAAACATTGCTAGTTTACCATCTAGAACCTTATACGTAATGGACATTAAAAACGTCGAACTCTTAAAGAAATTCGTTCCCGACCAACAGTCTTCGAATAAACAATTTAATATCCTGTATGGTGAGGAATTACAGTGATCAAATATTTTATCAACCGAGTCATATGTGCAGTCAGTGTTGCATATGAAAGTTTGGGTCGGTCCTCGAGTCGTCTTCGGTTAGTTCAGTGGTAAGGCGACCGCGCGAAAAAGCGGGAAACTCGGGTTCGAGTCCCGGCTCGGCACAAATTTTCGTAAGTCACCATCTGGTAGCACATCTACTACATATACAGTGAAGCTGTGAGAAATTCGCTATTGCGAATAAATGTTGATAAAAAAATTCATATCCGTTGCTGTCAGTATAATTCAGACTATAAGAGTTTTGATACTCTGCAACTGATTACATGACAATAAACTATGTACTTTCCTAGTGAAATAGGGATTTTAGATATTATTATATGAATAACAGATGCTAGTCAAATAATGGCCATCTTTCGTATATAACAAAACACTCCACTAATTAACGTTTATCATGCAAAGCACGAAGCGTTTCAGTAAATCAATTACATTTTCGATTGCTACTGTTTGCGATGTTATTGTGAGTATCGTCTACTTGTGTGCATCTTCTGCCCCCACACTCATTTTTAACATTTTGAAGGAACTATGTCCTCGTCGCTGTGTTGAAATGCAAAGGCCACAAACCGTGGCTTCATACTGTTTGCTTCCCCAATGTAACGATACTTAATTAAATTAATACTTTTTTAATCAATCCCTTCTTATCGTAATATTTTATCTGTGAAAAAATTTTGTTTCGCTCGTCTTTCGTTTCTTCCGGCGAGCAGAGAGGACGGAACCGCGATCAGATTCTCTCTTGTTTGAGCCTATTATGTGTGGACGTGTCCGCTGACTGCTCTGTAATGTAAGTGTAAGCGCTGTTATACTTTATTTTAAAATATACCTTCCTTTTGTTACAAGCAATATCTCCACCTTGCTTTTATTTAACACTGTCCCGTTCTTTCTTAAATATTCATTTTCTTTGAGGTTTCCACCTCCTCGATATTCTGTCGTAACATGATCTTCAGACTCCATTACTTTCGCTTCGCTTATTTCCATGATTAAATCCCGATCAGTAACTTTAAATCATTACCGTTTTCCTTGTGAAAACTTGCATCCGCATTAACAGTTTCGAGAAATCCGATAAATTTTTCTTTTTGTTATTTTCTTTATCAAACTTTAGTACACGATTCGGCAACAATGGTGAACAGTCTGAATGTTAATTTATTTCTGAAAGTATCATAAAATTTATCTAAACCATTGAACAGCTTAACATTTTCAGCGGTAAGATCAAGATTTTCAGAAAGAAACTTCAATGGGTACTCTCCGTAAGTTTTCCCTGAAACGTTATTTTAGTGTGTTGCCTCAACCTAAATCTGTATTCCGCCATTTCATTCTCTTCCATCATTTCGCTTATTAATTTCATCCATCCTTTTCTAAATTATTTGCTCAGATATTTATCCGATTTTTCTACGATCAAAATTTTAACAAAAACTCTTAATGTTTTAATCGCAGAGCTTAACATTAATTCGTACAGGCAACATCACAAGAGTGTTGTTACACCTATAAAGACGACTTCAGGATATGAATGCGGAACTACGCATACGCAGACATCACATACAACACTAACGTAAATAGCGGTCTTAAGAAATGGGAATAACTTACTGAAACGAGCACTGCTGTACATGGAAAATTCTAACTGGTACATTATTTTAAAAATATTAGAAAAGTTCCAGGCGCTGGAAAACTTTGTTTTTATGGTGAGTGAAATTTATTATGTAGTTATCAACCAACTGAGAATCACAAATGAACTCCTGTGTGTAATACAAGTTGTTATTGATGCAGAATTATGTCTATCGAATGATTATCCCAATCCAAACGATGTCGACGATGATTAGAATGGTGCGCAGGACTGTGAAATCGACACTTTTCGTCGGAAAATCGATGTATAGGACTTTATGACTAGTACGTTAAGGAGCGTTAAAGTTTCTAAATGTTATGACGAATGTCATTTGAGTTGCGCGTGGCATCCTAATTGGTTATGCAACCCATCAGTCATACGCGTTAAAAGGGATGCCTGGTGTGCGCCTGACACTTCGCTAGTCTACTTGTCTACGAGCTGTGTTCACTAAGTACGGAAAGTTTTGATATTCTTAAAAAATCCTCATACATCAACTCTATCTACTTCAAAGTTATTTCCTCAGATACAATAACTTGTACCAGACTTTCACCAATCCTTGAAGCACTTCTAGAATTCAGTTTTATGTTTTTAACTCGTCAAAATGAATGTTCAAATGTTTGTAAACCTATTGGAACAAACTGCTATGGTCATCAATCTCTAGACTTACAAAGTACTAAAATAATTTACACTAAGGTTACCTTTGCCCGAAGAAATGGATCGAAAGCGTAGGGACCATGTCCAGCGAATACGGTGGCTGAACCATAAAGACTGTTTTAGTTTATTTTTAGCATCATCCTCTTCGTTTGATATTACACTAAGGTCGTCGAGTGTAAAAGGGTGCGATAATAAAGTGTTATCCACACGACGTATATGACGTTTAACAGGCGCAACCTTGCTCACCGCTTGGAGCGCTAGTGTCGCGCAGCTGTCCGACGGTAACAGATTTTACACCAGCGAGTGTCGCGACTACTACGTTAGACCACAGTCTATCACAGACAGTCGCGAAACATCTATGAAAAAATTGGAACTGAGGCGATACTAGCGCTCCAAGCGAGTAAGGAGTGGCAGAGTCAGCAAGGAGTAGCAGAGGAATGGCGTGATATAAACAGAGAAGTTGCTGTTTTTAATGCTGTTGCTTTCATATTTCCTAGTCACTGAAAAAATATGAAAACATCATTAATGTAATATCACTGCTTCTGTTAATGGCAGTCTGTAATAACGAATTGTCAAAGCAGTGTAAATTGTGATATACATTGTAAGAATTTCAGTTGTACTGTAATAACCGATGGCTGTACGGTCACTGTAACCAAAGGCCATAATAAAGAAGAATTAAAGAATTCATACAGTGCACAATACAAGAGTTGTAATCATATCGTCCAAAAACATTTTGAAAGCAGAAATAAATCGCAACGTGATGTGCTCAAGTATAAAAGTAACTGATAATTGTTTTGCGGATTTCGGACATTTTCAAAAGTACTCACGATTTTTACATTGAAGGGGACAGATTCTACATCAGCGTATAAACCATCTTTTCACCTTGTCCTTGCTTTTATGCCTTTCGTGTACCTATCATAATTTTTTTCAGCTACTTGGCAGGTATCAAACTGAATATCTTCATGAATGTGACGTGCAAACATTGACAGTTTATATAAGGACATATTATTTATTTGTAGCTACGTATTCACTTTATCAAACTAGTAGATAACCGTCAAAATATGTTAGTTATTTTTGTGAAACTGAGGTATGAAACTAAGCAGTCTCTAGTGAAATAGTTGATTAACTGCTACTGAAAACAATTAGACATTACTTTTATACAGCAGTAATATTATGAACTAGTGGTCAAGTATTTGCGATTCTGATTAAGAGCAGAAGTTTGGACCTGAATGAATTGTTAAAGATTTACTTTGAAACATGTCCATAAAAAATTATTTTTATAAGAAAAAGTCTAATATTGTGCCTCCTGTTTTGTATCGAGTAACTTGCTTGCAAGAAAATGTATAATATCGCTTCTACTGTATGTATCGATATGTGTAAAGTTTCATCTCTGGCAAAGATCATGTATTGCATAGTATTGTAGCTCGCACTGAGAGAGAGAGAGGAGCACTAGTGGTTCAGCTCGCTTAGAGAGCGGTTGGGTTGTGTGTATGGCTCCGATGTAGAGCAGAGGCTGCTTTGCCAGCAAGTCAGAAGTTGTATTATGTAGGTAATGTAATGCTGTTTATCAATAATAAGTAACTTAACCCTGTTTCATATTTCATTTACGTAGTTAGAAAATTAACCTACTTCCTTCATTTGATAATTACTTGATTTAGTGGAGTGTTGATTTGAATAACATTATTGAACATATTTCATTATTGGTGCGATAGTAAGATAATAGTTGATTTGGATTTCAATAATAACTGATCGACATAAATTCTCACAGTCAAGCATTAAGAAAGTGATTTGTGGTTTTTCTTATATCTTTCTCGCAGTCAAAATTTTTGAGTATAGTCAGTGTCTGTTTCAAAAGGTTACATGTCACAGTTGTTTTGTTAAAATATCCGTTGCGCACATAATCAGTTTAATGCACTGTTTCTTGTACATTAATATCAGGGCCATAATTAAACCAAATAGCTGAGTTAATGAACAATTTATTGTCTGATTTAACGAAAGGTTCTACATTCCAAAACACGCGTACAGCTTTTATCTGGCGACCTTTCTTCCAGGATAGTTCACAAACAGGATCGTGACGTAGTTAGATACGTAGTCTTATTTCAGTTAGTTTGTCTTTTCCACTAACCTACTTACCTTTTGGCTCTTAATTTAATTTTTGTAGCACCATCCTCTGTTGTAGCAACAGTAGCATAGTAATTGTTTCTGTAGTCTGTTACTTACCATTCTTGAGATTGTGTAGTATTGTTTATAGTAGATGAATTGAGTATACAAATAATTGCATTATTACTGAACAAGCCTCTCTTTTATATTGTCTGATGTTTGTTGTGATGAAAGTTCTAGTACCGCGGAACTCGTGTGATAATTAACGGTTTGCGTAATCTCGATTGTGATTGTATGTTGCACTTGCCCGATTCAGCCTATTGTTCTCTCATAATTACCGTGTGTAATTTTCAAAAAATTAGCAGTAGGTGAAAATAAATATTATTGGTCACTTTACTGCAAAATTCTGTTAACAATGTCGAAGAATAGGAGAGTTCGCGCTGATGCTAAAACTGCTTCCGAAAATGAGACCTTGAATGATACAAGGAGAGAAGAAGAATTTTCACAAGAGCCTTCTCACTGCACTGATACAAATACGACACTAAATACCGTGTCCGAAAACGCGGAACAGATTAGTTCAGGAACAGACAATATGAATAATGACAAAGTACAGGATTCGACAATACAGAATTCCGATTCTTGTAACGTGGTTGCGGAAAATAATGCATCGTTTCCGCCTAGCTCTGCTACAAAAAATACTTGTGCGACGGCTATGGAAAACGTATTACCAAATGATTTCATACAAATTTTATTGTCACAGCTCTCTAAATTAAATGAGAATAGTCAATTACAATCTCAGGAATCTCAGAAATTAAATGAAAAACTTGAGAATAGTCAATTACAATCTCAGAAATTAAATGAAAAACTTGAGGAACAATTTCAGAAATTAAATGAAAAACTTGAGAATAGTCAATTACAATCTCAGAAATTAAATGAAAAACTTGAGGAACAATCTCAGAAATTAAATGAAAAACTTGAGAAAATTGAACAAACGTGCGATTCGAGGTTTGTGAGTATTCAAAGTAGTTTTAATAAGATAAACGAGGACAACAATCGGTTCAGGGAACAACTGCTCAATACTTTCAAACGTGAATCTCAGCAAATAAGACAAGATATTCGCGACGAGATTAACCCGGTAGTGGAAAGCCTAGCGTCACGAGTGGAAAATATGGAAAGCCTTGCGTCACGAGTCGAAAATATGGAAACTACTGAACTCGCTCAATTGAAGCAACAGAGTAATCTAGTTGTTGAAAAGTTGCAGAACTTCCAGTCAGTCACGACGGAACAGATCAATAAAATTAATAAACAGTTTGAGGATATTACTGTTAAGATTACCCAAATTAGTGATAACACTGACAAAAGTTCTGATGTAACGCATCCTACCCCGTTTAATGAAACTAATGAATATCTCGCCCTTGACCGTTTCAAACAAGATCAAATGACCATTAATCAGCAATACAAGGCTGAGGTCAGAAAATTAGATGATCGCGTGGCGCGAATAGAGAGGAAATTTGACCACACTTGTGGAAATCCATACGAAGATGTGGAAGAAAATTTGAACGAAAATGACAATGATGATTCGAGCCAAGTAGGTCGCTTGGTACGTGAACGAAGTGTACCTCATAGTAACAACAATGAAGACGCAGTGCGTAGTTCACGCTCACTTACGCCGCACGGGCGAAAGGAAGCGTTTGACTACAAGCATTTCCTGACTGTACGTAAATTCAAGACATTTAAAAACTCTCCGAATGACTTGCACCCTAAAGAGTGGTTGCAGCAATTCGATTATTGTCTTCCCCCGAATTGGCCACTTGAGCACAGATTAGAATTTATATGTGGTTATCTGGAAGGCGAGCCAGCCACCAGAATGAGAGCTATTGCACAAGAGTGCTATAGCGAGAATCAGTTCCGACGCTCATTTCTATCCGCATACTGGTCGGAAGCGGCACAAGACCGCGTTAAAAACAGTATTGCGACATTCAAAACTTTTGAGCGATCAAATTTCTCGAGCCCAGTGGAATATTTCCAAAACTTAGTATACAAAAATCAATTTTTATCGGCACCTTACTGCCCTGCGGAATTAATCAGAATTTGTTTGAACAAATTGCCTCTACACTTGCGTCAAATTGCCATTGCGGCACGATGCAAGAATGATATTGAAGCCTTTAGAAATCTCTTACAAGACGAGGAAAATTCCTCGCGCAGTCGATATTTTGAAACAAACAGATATGATCGCCGGTCGCAACAAAGCCCGCCGCGTACTAAACGTTATTCAGAGCACGAGGATAAACCAAAAAATAATTCTTTCCCTAATGAATCTTACAAACAAAGTCGCGACAATGAGAACGGTGAGTTTCATGATCGTGACATTAACCGTGGAAGTTTTCGTGGCCGCAACCGAGGTGGTGGTTTTGGTCGCGTAGGACGCTACAATAATTACTATCATAACAGCAATACTTCGAATGATACTAATTGGCGTGATAGACGCAATACTGATAGTGATCGCGAGACTGAAAATCACAACAATAACGCTGAGAAGCGTAGTCGGGAGGGCACACGCGATAATTCTCGTGATCGCCTTCCACGATACGAAAACACAAATCAGGGCCAAAGCAGATCGCATACTCCGGAAAGACAAGAGCAAAACATTGAAATCAGACCTGCTAATCCACGCTACAATTCGTCAAAAAAGGGGCCGCGTCAGGTATGACTAGCGGACTCGACGGCAAATAATTCGGCCGTACAGAATTTGTGTGATCCTAGCTATACGCTGAAACTTGTTCATTGTGAACTACCTCACAGAGAGGAAGATTACGATGAACAACCTCCCGAACAAAACAGAATAGTAGTTTGTGCGGAAGTGCACAATACTGATGCTGGTAGCACCTCAGTAAGTGATAAGGCAAAACCGACACAACTTGTGTCAAAACCTAAAGCCGTTACTCCTGAAAGTAATGACAGTAACAAAAATTGTACTATCAAATTTAACGAAACAAATGAAAAGGTATCGAACAAACGTTATACTGCCCAACGGTTAAACGAGATAATTGTCGATCAGCAATATAATGACGACAATTCAGATTGGGAGACAGAAGCTTCGTCTTCAGACTCTGAGGAAGACACTATATACGAAATAAAATTCTTACAGTATCAACCAACAATTGCATATGACAGACCGGTCATGTACTTTGAAAGGCACGACACAGTACTGCCACACAATAATGCAACTAACAGTAACCTTGGAACAGCAAAAGATGATGTCGAACAATTAGATTTGCAGCACACCTCTGTTGCTGATTGGATAGACAATTACATGTTTTCTAATGACGATGATAGCGAATGCGAAGTTGATGAACAACCAAGATTTGAAAAGCATTTATCTTGTGAAAGCCTCATTAATCTTGGTAACACTTGTCTCAACAAAGAAATTTCTTATGAACCTTCTACCGAACAAGACGTAAAATTTGTACAGTTAGATGACATAAAAGAGGCACTATTAGAAGAAAAGGTAGAATGTCTCGATATTCCAATTCACCCTATTGTATCTGTGAAAATTGGCAAAATCAATCTTTCTGCTGTCTTAGATTCTGGTAGCCCAGTATCAGTAATCAGTGAAGTGACTTTTAAGAAATATCAGAACTTGCTTAATGGTCCCATTCTGCCTTTGCATTGTACTAAAATTCGTGGCGTCATTTCTAGCAAACCTGTCGAAATTCGACAGCAAACATACGCAGAATTTTTATGTCAAGGTCATCTCTTTTCTGCCAACCTATTGATTGTCCCCCGTTTAACTACACAGATAATATTAGGTGTGGACTTCCTATCCAAGTACAAGGTTATTTTAGATTTCAATACGGCTTGTGCCACTGCTTTTGTTCAGGAAAATGCCATTCAAATTAAATTCGAAGACTGGATTACCAGATATGAAGAAGGTGCCAGTTGTTTAAAATTTTTATCTATTTCTAATACGACGCAGGATGTCAAACCTGATGATGATATAACAGATAAACATTTCGAGACTGAGCGAATTGACTTGATTTCTGACATCATTAAGAAAAAATTAGTAGAAGTTGAAGGTGCCTCAGAACGTGATAAGGAAGAATTGTTCCTTATCTTGCGGCGTTATTCCCATGTATTCGCTAACAGTCCTGGTACCATAAAAATTTTTCTCTATGAATTTAAGATCAAAGAACATAATAAATTTTTTGTACCTCCATATCCCATTCCGATAGTATACAGGGAAAGAGTTAAGGCTGAAATTCAGTCCATGCTCAGTCAAGGTATAATTGAACCTGCAGTTAGCTCGTATAACAGTCCCCTACATATTGTTGAAAAAAGAGATAAGTCAATTCGATTAGTGCTCGATTCCAGACAAATTAACACTATCATTTTACCTGAAACCGACCGACCCCAAACCCTTGAAGAATTGTTACAAAAATTCTATGGTGTCAAAGTTTTATCCTCATTAGATCTTAGGTCTAGTTTTTGGTAAGTAAAACTGCACCCCAACTGTAGGAAGTATACCGCGTTTCTCTGCTTCGGAAACTGTTATCAGTTCCGTAAATTGCCTTTCGGACTGAACATCTCCTCATCTGCTTTCATCCGTGCGATGAATGCCACACTCCCTGAGCACTTCAAACAACAAATCACAATTTACGTTGATGATATTTTAACTGCAGAATCTTCCTGGGAAAAACATAACAGTACGTTGGCATCTTTACTTGAAGTGTTTGCTCAATCCGGGATTACTGTCAACTTAGAGAAGTCACAGTTTGGTCGTTCTCAGATTAAATTTTTAGGGCACATTATTTCTAAAGATGGGATTCAGCCCGACCCCGAAAAGTTAGAGGCGATAATGAAAATGCCTGTTCCCACTACTAAACGCCAATTAAGAGCTTTCTTGGGTTTAATTAATTTCTATCGCCGTTTTATAAATTTGAAAGACCTAACTACTCCCAGATTATATGAATTAACTGGAAAGAATACTGTTTGGTTCTGGGATGAAGCTGCCCAAAGAGAATTTCTTTGCTTAAAAGATGCACTCCTTCACGCACCTATTCTGCACCATCCAGATTTGTCTAAGAACTTTTGCATCTCTACCGATAGTTCAAAATTCGGACTTGGCGTTCACGTGTTTCAAGAGGATGAAGAAAATGGCTTTGCCACACAGAGAACTATTGCATTTGCTAGTCGCATATTATCCAAGTCAGAGCGGAACTATTCCGTCACTGAGCTTGAAGCTTTGGCAGTAGTTTGGGCATTCGAAAAATTCCGTTATTTCTTGTTTGGCAGACACACTAAAGTTTACACGGATCACCGTGCACTTCAATTCCTCATGTCGGCAAAACTTAACCATGATAGACTTAGACGATGGGCTTTGTTCCTTCAAGAATTCGATTTCTCTGTAATTTACATTCCTGGTAAACAAAACATCGTTGCAGACTCGCTATCTCGTTCGCCTGTTGGGCTCATCAAGGCGACGGAAGAGGCATACTTAGAAAATAACTTTACTATCCTCTATATGCAGCAAGTTGCTTTCGAAAATTACATATCTGCCACATTTTCTGACATTGCTAAAGAACAAGACAAAGATCCAATCTGGCGAGATATTAAAATAAAATGGCATGATAAATATAATGTTTCCATCAGACAATTTTACATTATCCATAATAACATTCTCTTCAAACGTAAAGCCCCTGACAGTCAATTTTGGTTAGTGTGTATTCCGGAGGAGTCCGTGAACAAATTGATTTGGTATATTCATCTCAGTTACGGACACTATGGTGCCAAGAAGTGCTTCGCGAAATTACGCGACTCTTGTTACTTCATCAACATGGAGAAACGTATACGCAATGTGTTATCTCGATGCAAATTGTGTCAGAAAGCAAAGCCGCCGACCATATCGCATTCTGCTCCACTTTTTTCGATTATACCTTCAAAATTAAAGCAGTTAGCAGCCGTTGATCTGTTTGGACCTCTTCCGAGAACTGACAATGGTTTCTCTTTTGTTTTCGTTGCTATTGAGCTCACATCAAAATTTGTATCTTTTACTCCGCTCCGCCGTGCCACGGCGAAGACAGTAACTAACGCCTTTGTCAAAAACTTCCTAAAAGATGTTGGCCATATAGATAAAGTCATCTCCGATAATGGACCTCAATTCCGTTCTCATGATTGGGCACGGATGTTGCGGCGCAGAAACATCAAACCTGTGTTCATATCACTTTATCATGCCGCCTCTAACCCTTGTGAACGAGTGATGAAAGAACTTGGAAAACTTTGTAGGCTATATTGCTACCGACGACATAACATATGGGATAGATATCTTCTTTCATTTCAAAATATTATAAATGAACTTCCTAATGATTCTACAGGTCTTTCACCAATTCTGGTTCTGAAAAACAAGCAACCTCCCGACCATATCAAGGAATTGATACCTTTTCCTAAACACAGAAGACTACGTCATCATGAGATCATTGAATTGGCGCTTAAAAACATTAAGAAAGCCGCTGAAAAAAGGAAACGCTCTCAACGTAATTGTTATG
Source organism: Locusta migratoria (assembly GCA_026315105.1). Classification (NCBI taxonomy): domain Eukaryota; kingdom Metazoa; phylum Arthropoda; class Insecta; order Orthoptera; family Acrididae; genus Locusta; species Locusta migratoria. Next base: position 186,124,713 of record CM048746.1, read on the forward strand.
CTAAACAACTCTATGTAGGACAAAAGGTATTAATTAGGTCCCACCACTTATCCCACAAGGGAAGATCTATGATTCACAAATTCTTCTTACTATACAATGGTCCGTATCGAATCAAACGTATCATCCACGACAACGTCGTTGAGGTAGAAACTTTAAAGACGCACAAGTCGAAAGGCATACACCACATTTCTAATATTAAAATTTTCAAGGCATAAATTTGGGGTAGAGAGTCCATTAATCTGTTTTGGACACACCAAGTGGCGATTGGTGCCCCGTTCTCGAGCTGAGTGTCACTATTCTTCCGCTTTTCCTTAGTGCGCTCTATCTACCTCTTTTTCTCACTGTTACTTTTCTCTAACTCTGAATACTTATGCTCTGTGCTACGCTGGGATATTGTCATACGAAACTTTGATTATCTTGCAATTTGCATATAACGAACTCTGTGGCTGTGCAAGACAAATAAAATTAATGGAAATTTTTGATTGTGTAATCTAATCAAGTTCCTATGTTTCAGAAAATATCAGATTTCTCTTCTGTGTTACTAATTGCATAACTTACGAAGTTCTGAGCGAGTGAAGAAGATTTTGAGTTGACATGAGCATTTGGTAAGCCAAGAACATTATGGAGGATGATGAGTAAGGCAATACACAATATGTCATGGTGGTCTTTAAAATGCATTATTGTTTATGGATAAATGATGGTAAGGAAGGTATTGGTAACAGTCAAAGATGTTTGATAAATGTAATTATGTGGACGAGATTATACAATGATTATGAAGCAATTATGAGGAGAATCGCTATGTTGCTAATGATGCTATGTTCTGTTCTTTTCTTACGTGCTTACTCGCACTGCCCTTTTGTGTTTTCTCTTTGTGCTTATGTGCACCATTTTGTATGTTGATGCATTGTGCCTTCAATGGCATGTGTAATTGGTGAGATTCATATCCTTCTGATGATCTGTAATTATTTGTAATTATGTGTAATGAATATTTCTAATTATGCTTGCAGCTATGCGTATTGCTCTTGTAATCAAAGCTTACCGCTATGCTCACTAATTATATACCTAAGCCCTACCACTATGCTAATTAATTTTATAATGAAGCTCAATGACAATGTATGGTTATGCTTATACGTTGCACACAGCCATCTATCTTGCAAACTTGCAGCTATGCCATAAATTGCGCCTAGTTAAGTCTAGAAAGATAATGCACAGAAGTATTTTGCTTTTGCTTACTACTATCTTCCAAATTTTATTGATGATCTTGTTGATGAAAATCTGCAGCTATGCCTAACGAATATTACGTCTATGTTTATGTTATTGGATGATTTACTGTGATGTACATCTAGTACTGTGCCAAAATTTGCACTAATTGTTTTGTTTGACCCTACTGTTGACTCAGACAGACACAGACATGACCTGATGACTTGAACCTCTTTTGATATTCTCACGAAACTACCCTGATGTGTTATACCTTAAGGCAATGAAATATGTAGCTCAGTTGAGACAAAAGCCTGGCCATGGCAACTTATGTAATTTAAGTGTTATAATTTGTGGTAATGTAATCACCACCATAGTGATATATATTAATTTAAAGACATATGAACTAATGGTAATTGGAATGTCAATTTAAGTCATATCATGCCAAATTGATGACAAGCACCCTCAATGTATTTCATACGATTATGTGTTTGTAAAGCAATATGTACATAGTATGTAAAGCCTTGTGCTTATATGAAATGACACTAATGTTGTAGATACTCTAAAATAAGAATTAAATTACTCATTAGTATTCAAATGTATCCGTCTTCAAGACACTACTTGTAATGTAAAAATATGGTTTAATACCATGACCCCATTTGTACCACTTGAATTTGTGGGAAAATATTTCTGTAGATATGTTCTAATCAATGACTTTTCTTTCAGTCTAAACTGAAATATCATGACTATGTTACTAATTTGTGTGTAAAATGCTTTATTTCATGTACTTTGGACACGCATGGGAAGTGGCGATTTCGCACACGAGATTCCAGAATGCACACAGAACAATGGACGAGTTACTATACACCACTGATTTTGGGCCTTTTAATGAAGATGTTTGTTGGATGATGTTTGGCCACACAGTACTGTCCATTGCAGCCTTGGCCACCCACCACCAGTTTGCTCTAATTTTGGCTATGCTGATGCAGTCTGCTAATAGCTCTGTTGGTTGGAGCACACTTGGTTGTCGAATTGCATGGAGGAATACATCAGAACCTTTTCCCCATGACTTCCACTTCAATGCAACCAGCCAGCCCGCCTACAGTGTGGTGTAATCTTACAGTGTTTTGTGTTCGTGTGCAGACCTAAAATGAATGTTAGGAGCTAATGTGCTATTCGTGTGCATATACTATTCAGTGCCTCCCATTGCAAACGTTGTCCACAGGTTCATTACCAGTGTTTAGGTATATTTCATGGTTCTTTCACAGTCAGTGACCAAAATAAAATTGTGCTCTTGATAGATACATATACTTAGTCTGAAATGTCATTGTGCCTATTCGATTGACAAACGTTATATTGAAATCCTATTGTGCTGAAGCAGTAACATTATTTTGTACATGATCAGAAGCCTATGTAGTCAAAATTTTACATGTATGTTCTAGCATCCATGAAAGTATAGCATTTTAAATGCATCACAGAATACAAAACTGACACTTTATCTTATACTAAGTGCAATAAAAATTTACATAGACTACATTGTGCACAAGATACAAATGTTCATTTTATGTTCCCAAAAATACTGATCTCTTGTACAAAATTTAAACCCATGGAACTTACACTACTGTGTGTATTACTTGTAATTACCACATTTTCTTTAAAGAATGATGACATTAGTTAGAATATCTTTTGTAAAACTTTGTATATGTTCATGTTTATTATTGTATATTTTTTTCCATTTGTGTATTACTTCTAGCTATCTAATTTTCTCCACTATATCATTTGTCAAACTATGTTTTCTGAAATTCTATTCTATATACTTATGTTTACCATTATGTATAATTGTCATATATTCCACTTATTGCTGATGTTCTGTAAATTTTGACATTTGCTTATGCCTGTCACACCCTGTACCTCTCCATGCATGACTTTTGATGGTACTGTTCTGTAAAATGGCATGTATTTATGACTGTCACATTTTTTTTTTAATTTTCTATGTACTCCATCTGTTGTTTTGATCTTGTTATATTTTGGATGTCATTAATGGATTTTTGGACTTGAAATTCAGTAATTTTGCTGGCTAGGCAATGCCATTGGCATCACCCACCCTACAAAATTTTAATAGGTAGGAGGGGGGTGATGAAACATGTCCATAAAAAATTATTTTTATAAGAAAATGTCTAATATTGTGCCTCCTGTTTTGTATCGAGTAACTTGCTTGCAAGAAAATGTATAATATCGCTTCTACTGTATGTATCGATATGTGTAAAGTTTCATCTCTGGCAAAGATCATGTATTGCATAGTATTGTAGCTCGCACTGAGAGAGAGAGAGGAGCACTAGTGGTTCAGCTCGCTTAGAGAGCGGTTGGGTTGTGTGTATGGCTCCGATGTAGAGCAGAGGCTGCTTTGCCAGCAAGTCAGAAGTTGTATTATGTAGGTAATGTAATGCTGTTTATCAATAATAAGTAACTTAACCCTGTTTCATATTTCATTTACGTAGTTAGAAAATTAACCTACTTCCTTCATTTGATAATTACTTGATTTAGTGGAGTGTTGATTTGAATAACATTATTGAACATATTTCATTATTGGTGCGATAGTAAGATAATAGTTGATTTGGATTTCAATAATAACTGATCGACATAAATTCTCACAGTCAAGCATTAAGAAAGTGATTTGTGGTTTTTCTTATATCTTTCTCGCAGTCAAAATTTTTGAGTATAGTCAGTGTCTGTTTCAAAAGGTTACATGTCACAGTTGTTTTGTTAAAATATCCGTTGCGCACATAATCAGTTTAATGCACTGTTTCTTGTACATTAATATCAGGGCCATAATTAAACCAAATAGCTGAGTTAATGAACAATTTATTGTCTGATTTAACGAAAGGTTCTACATTCCAAAACACGCGTACAGCTTTTAACTTCTATGCCTAAAAGTAATAACTCCGTAAACGAACACTTGTTATTCAAATCATTATTCTGTTACTTCTGAGCATGCTTTGCAAATGAGAGCTTTCCGAATTACATTTTTGATAGTTGCCACAATTTATAGCGTCGCAAAAGCTCCTAAATGCGAAGTATATTGATTGTGCTGCTTCACTGCAAATACACGTTCATTACGCAATCGTTTCACGGTATGTTTTCACTACGCAGCCGCTTGGCAGCGCTACAGTCACCAGGTTGCAAAACTTCACTGGGAGTTTCGTGACTTTTAAATGGTGAGGATTTTCCGCCGTATGCAAGACACCTGATTTTTAATTTTTCCCAAACATGTTTCAGCACATTTTGTGCTATAATCAGTGGGATGGTTTATTTTATTCTGAAAAATTATAGTTACTGTACAATAGTCTTTTCAGGTACTTCTAAAATGTTTTTGTAGGTTCATTCGTTTTTAATTTTGCTTAGGTTATCTGACGATATAACTATTTCAGTTTAGTGAATTTTAGGCCTAGATATACGAGTACCACATTGTTTTTTTTCTTCTTTTTTTTCTTTTTTTTTACATACCTTTTACATTAGGCTACATAACACTCATTAAGTAGCCAACTTATTTGTTGTTTCGGTAATAGTATTTACAAACTTGTCATCTGCAAATATAACAGACAGTTTAACTTTCTTGCTTTCTAATTTTCGGTTGGAGAAAAACTCATATTTCTGTTTAGTGCTTAAGATTGTTTTCTTTCTCTTTAGAATCTGATTGTTGCTGTTAATTTTGTAATGTGGATATCACTTGTTTTACACGTTTTGTTCGTGGTATGCATTACGCCAGTGGTAATATTCGGCGTATGACTACAGATGAAATCTGTTCATTTGTTCTCTGGGTGTTTTGTTTTGAACAGTTGCGCGCGAAATACGAGAGTTTACTGTTAGTGTCGTGTTATATTCGTCTAACGTAAAAAGAAAAATGTGTTACTCTTATATCTAGGCCTAGTTTTCACTAAACTCAAATAGTTATATCGTCAGATAACCTAAGCAAAATAAAAAAGGAATGAACCTACAAAAAGCCGGCGGCGGTGGCCGAGGGGACTGAGGCGCGCCAGTTCAAAAATGTTCAAATGTTTGTAGAACTTATGGGTCTTAACTACGGGGTCATCAGTCCCTAAGCTTACAAACTACTTATGAACTAGCTAAGACTACTGACGGCACAAATATCCATGTCCGAGTGGGGATTCGAACCCCCGACCGTAGTGGCCGTGCAGACCGTGACTGAAGCGCCTCAGTCTCCTCGGCCACCGCGGATGGCGCGCCAGTCATGGTCTGCACGGCCACTACGGTCGGGGATTCGAATCCCCCCTCGGGCATGGATATTTGTGCCGTCCGTAGTCTTAGCTAGTTCATAACTTGTTTGTAAGTTTAGGGACTGATGACTCCGTAGTTAAGTCCTATAAGCTATACAAACATTTGAACCTGCAAAAACATTTTAGAAGTACCTGAAAAGACTATTGTATAGTAACTATAATTTTTCAGAACAAAATAACCATCCCGCTGATGATAGCACAAAATGTGCTAAAACATTTTTGGGAAAAATTAAAAATCAGGTGTCTTGCTTACGGCGGAAAATCCTCGCCATTTTTCCAAGCAAGCACGGAAGAAAGAAGAACAGCAACGTCGAAAGATGATTATTCATCGTGACTTTTATGTTGGCTCTGGTTAGACTGTGGCCATGCTACCGGGAAGGTTTAAAATTCAAATGTTTGTAAATGTATCGAATGAAACTGCGTGGCCATCAGTCCGTAGCTTACAAACTACTTAAACCTAGGTAAACTAAACTAAGGACAAACGCACACACACCCATGCCCCAGGGAGGACTCGAAACCTCAACGACGAGTAACTGCGCGCTCCACAGCGAGGCGCTTTAGACCGCTCGGCTACTCCACAGCGGCGTTCGGGAGTTCTAATCCCTCCTCCTCGGGCATGGATATTTGTGCCGTCATTAGGATTAGCTAGTTGATAAGTAGTTTGTAAGTTTAGGGACTGATGACCCCGTAGTTAAGTCCCATAAGCTCTACAAACATTTGAAGTTTCATAGACCACGGTCATATTACCCGGAAGGCTCACCAGGAACAACAAAGGCGGAATGTCCGGCCCGAGAGCCTAGAATCCTGACGATTAGAGAGGGATTGTGTCAGCTCGTAGACGCAGTCGCATTCGAAGATCGCACTGTTTTAGATTTGTTAAAAATCAAATGTTCAAATGTCTGTAAATCAATCGGACCAAAGTGCGTAGTCATCAGTCCGTAGCTTACAAACTATTTAAACCTAGGTAAACTATTCTAAGGACAAACACACACACCTATGCCCCAGGGAGGACTCGAACCTCAACGGCGAGCAACTGCGCGGTCCACAGCGAGGCGCCTTAGACCACTCGGCTACTCCACCGCGGCGGTCGGGGGTTCAAAATGTTCAAATGTTTGTAGAACTTATGGGACTTAACTACGAGGTCATCAGTCCCTAAGCTTACAAACTACTTATGAACTACCTAAGACTAAGGCCGGCACAAATATCCATGCCCGAGGGGGGATTCGAACCCCCGACCGTAGTGGGCGTGCAGACCGTGACTGGAGCGCCTCAGTCTCCTTGGCTACGGCGGCCGGCGTCGGGGGTTCGATTCCCCCGTCCGCGGGCATGCATGTTTGTGCCGTCCTTAGTATAAGGTAATTCATAACTAGTTTGTAAGTTTATGGACTGATGACCCCGTAGTTAAGTCCCATAAGCTCTACAAACATGCCGGCCGCAGTGTCCGAGAGGACTGAGGCGCGTCAGTCACGGTCTGCACGGCCACTACGATCGGGGGTTCGAATCCCCTCTCGGGCATGGATATTTGTGCCGTCCTTAGTTGTAGCTAGTTCATAAGTAGCTCGTAAGTTTAGGGACTGATGACCCCGTAGTTAAGTCCCATAGACTCTAAAAACATTTGAACATTTGATTTCTACAAACATTTGAACATTTGAAGTTTCATAGACCACGGCCATACTACGCGGAATATTTACCAGCAACAACGAAGGCGGAATGTCCGGCCCTAGAGCAAGTCCTGACGATTATAATGGCTAGTCCACACGACGACACTAGGTTGCGACACTCGTTTCATGAAATGAGTTGCGCGCAACTGGTTTCATGTATGTCTGTAGACACGGCGCCAATACTGTACACTACAGTTTCGTTGTTTTGTAAGTGTCGTAGTCGCCGTAGAATGAAGGTTTTGGTAGCTGTAAAAGTTGTGCTGGAGCTATTGCTACTCTGTGTGAAGTTGTTGCATAAGACTAAACATTAAAAAAATAAGGAACGTGTTTTGGTTTGTGACTGGATTAAAAAAAGACGTCAGCTCGGTTGCTAAGCGACCTTGCTGAAAGAAATTGTGATCGAAGACCCTATAAGTTATTTAAACAACTCAGAATGTCACCAGAGCAGTGTACATTCCTTTTAAACAGAGTTAGTAATGTAATAAAGAAACAAGATACTGTTATGCGTGAAGCATTGTTACCAGAACTGAAATTACAAATTGCATTACTTTTCTTGTCAAATAGACATTCGTCTCTACAGTACCTGTACCGTGTCCCCAAATACACAATTGCCATAGTTCATTTGTATAGGTATTTGGAATTGAATGTGGTTTAGTCTGCAATTCACTAATATTTATTTAATTCACGAATAATTGCTTCAAGAGCACTAACATGCCGCTGCTTATTCCTGAAATTTTCATCGTTAAAATGGCACGAACACCTATGCATCGCATATATGTTCAAAAACCGAATTATTTCTTCCTTTCCCCCCTTTATGTTGTGTTTTGTTCTGTATTGATTATCACCTAACCTAAAAACACGCGCAATCAGTTTCGTCAAAGCTGGAAGGAGCCGAAACTGTTTAGTTTCGCCAACGTGTTGCGCGAACGCCTGCCGCGCATGCGCACTGGCCAGTAGCGCAGTTTCATGAAACGCAGTGTCGTCGTGTAAACTAGCCTTAAGAGGGCTTGTGTCAGCTCGTAGACACAGTCGCAATCAAAGGCCGACCTGGCGGTCCTTCGTCAGCGGCGTGGAGGAGAGGCGAGGTCGCCGCGCCGTCGCATCTGCCCGAGACGGCGCTAGCCGGCGGTCGTAAACACGGCAGCGGACGGCCGCACCTGGCCCCCTAAGCAGTAATGACGAGGGTCTGGCAGCGTGGCGTGGCGCGTGCTGTAAGACGCGTGCTGTGGTGTGGGGGCAGGTGCGCGCGCAGCAGCTGCCGCCCGCCGCAATCTCCGTTAAGCCTGTTCTCGCCGCCCCACCCCCTGCCCTGCTCCTTCCAGACGTCTCGGCCAGCCAGCCTGCCCCATTCTTCCCTGTTCTTTTGGAGGAGGACCTCGCGCGAGGGGACGCCCCGGCACACATATGGCGCGCTCCTTGTGCAGCCGCATATGCATAAGAAGCGCGACGCAGCCGCCGTGACCATTGTTTGACGACGGCGTGCCCCGGAGGGTATCAGTGTCGGGACCTCGCCCCCTCCCTCCAGCTTAAGACGCCCTGAAGAAAGGAGACAAAAAATTATTCCAGCTAAATTTTTTTAATGTCTCTAATGTGGGTTTTGGTGGCAGTGACAGTACAGCCAGCCGGTTATTTCAGCAGCAACATTGCAATATAATCACAAGTCTTACAAGATTACTGTGTCTTAAGTTTAGCGTACATCATAATTTCTTACAAGTGACAACTTTGACCTCGAACGCTCGGAACCGCACGAAACCATGCTTAGAAAACAAGCAATCATAAACAAAACAGTGGAACGAGTCTGTTGTGTATTTCGGCGGTGCTCCGTATCACTTGGTATGCAAGATGTATGAGACAGGGAAAACACAATATTCTTCTTGAAGTCGGAGGGTAATTCCAATTCCAAAGAAAGCAAGAGCAGACAAGTGTGAAAATTACAGAATTATCAGTTTAATAAGTCATGGATGCAAAATACTAATACGAACTATTTACAGACGAATGGAAAGCCGGCCGCGGTGGCCGAGGGGACTGAGGCGCTTCAGTCACGGTCTGCACGGCCACTACGGTCGGGGGTTCGAATTCCCCCTCGGGCATGGATATTTGTGCTGTCCTTAGTTGTAGGTAGTTCATAAGTGGTTTGTAAGTTTAGGGACTGATGACCCCGTAGTTAAGTCCCTTAAGCTTAACAAACATTTGAACGGATGGAAAAACTTGTGGGATCCAACCTCGGGGAAGATCAGTTTGGACTTAGGAGAAATGTTGGAACACGGGAGGCAATACATTACAGGCTAAGAAAAGGGAAACCTTCGTTTTAGCGTTTGTCGATTTGGAGAAAGCTTTTGACAATGTTGACTGGAATACACTCTTCCAAATTCTGAAGGTATCGGGGGTAAAATAGAGAGAGCCAAGAGTTATTTCCAACCTATACAAAAACCAGTCAGCGGTTATTAGAGTCGAAGGGCAAGAAAGAGATGCAGAGATTGGGAGGGGAGTAAGACAGGGTTGTAGCCTTTCCCCAATGTTGTACAATCTGTATAATCGAGCACGTAGTGAAGGAATGGAAAGAGAAATTTGGAGAGGGCATTAAAATTCAGGGAGAAGAAATAAAAACATTGCGGTTTGCCGATGACATAGTAATTCTGCCAGAGACCGTAAAAGATTTGGAAGATCAATTGAATGCGATGGACAATGTCTTGAAAGGAAGATACAAGATGAACATTAACAAGAGTAAAACGAAGGTAATGGAATGCAATGTCAGAAAATCAGGCGATGCTGAAGAAATTAGATTAGGTAATGAGACAATAAAAGAAGTAGATGAATTTTATTTATTTGGGTAGCAAGATAACTTTTGATGGCCGAAGTAAAGAAGATATAAAATGCAGAATGGCTATGGGATGAAAAGCGTTTCTGAAGAAGCGAAACATCCAATATTAATTTTCTGAAAGCATTTGTCTGGAGTGTAACATTGTATGGGAGTGAAACGTGGACGATAAGGAGTTCAGATGAAAAGATGATAGAAGCTTTTGAAATGTGGTGCTACAGACGAATGATCAAGATTAGATGGGTAGATCACGGAACTAATGAGGTGCTCAACTGAATTGGGGGAAAAGGAGTTTCTGGCATATTCTGACTAATAGAAGGGATAGATTGTTTAGACACATTCTGAGACACCATAGAATTGTCAATTTAGCATTAGAAGGAAGCGTGTGGGGTAAAAATTGTAGAGGGAGACTGAGGGACGAATATAGTAAGCAGATTCAAAAAGATGTAGGTTGCCGGACGTATTCTCAGATGAAGAGACTTGCACAGGTCAGGGTAGCGTAGAGAGCGGCATCAAACCAGTCTCCGGACTGAAGACCACAACAACAATCGTATTGTGGAGCGCTTATGACTAGTCACAACAAGAATGACGTGTATTTACCCAAGACGTGTCCACTAGAATAGGCCTTAATTCCTAGCAGTTCACATTAGTTTTCTGTAAACTGTGTAGAGCTAGCATTGTGTTTGTGTAGCTGATGAGGTGCATACCATATTACCTGAAATGGGACGGAAACAAGAGATTCGAATTGAAAAACGTGCTGTAATTGTAGCTCTGCATCACGAAGGCTGTTCTAGTAGGACAATAGCAACAAAAGTTGATGTAGCCCAGTCTACAGTGCTGTATACATTGCAGCAGTCGAAACAAACCAGTGCCAATGCAAGTGTTTCGCGATCTGGAAGACCCCGCATAACGTCATACAGGGAAGATCAGTTCGTATGTGTACAGAGTAAACGTCAGAGGACTCGTACGGCACCTGAAATTCGCGAGGAAGTCAATAATATGCTAGCTGCTCCAGTCTCTGTCTCACCAGTGCAACGCCGTCTTCGTGAACGAGGTTTAAAGGGGTGCATAGCGGCCCAAAAAATCTTCATGACGGACAGAAAATAAGGCGAAAAGGACGGAATGGGCACTGCAACATAGAAACTGGAGCGTGCAGCAATGGTCCAAGGCGTTATTCCCGAATGAATTGTATTTGGAAGTGTTTGGGAGCCATCGTAGAATGTTTGTTCGTCTACTTCTTAGAAAACGTACGAAGAGTCAGTGTGTGACGCCTACGGTTGGAGGGTTGGTTATGGTGTGGGGATGTTTTGCGGGTGATAGTCGGTGATCTCGTGCGAATTAATGGGACATTAAAAAAGGAAGGATATCACAGGATACTGATCAACAATGCAGTTTCACCTGGAAAGAGGCTTATTCGTCGTGAGTTTGTTCTGCAGCACGACAATGACCCCAGAATTCTTCTAAATTGTGTAGATGGTATGTCAATAGAAAAGAGAAATGTGGGGAACTGAAAAATATGATTTGGACAAGTCAGTCACCAGACTTTAATCCCACTGGACTGTTATGGGATGAACTTGATAGGGAGGTACGAAAACAGAGGTCGACTAACGATGAAGATCTGTGGAATAATTTACAGAGCTGCTGGACTGCAATATCTGTACAAACACTACAAAGTCTTATTTCTACAAGCCAAGAGTTTGTGCAGCTGTTCGGAGGGCAAAGTGTGGATACTTTGACGAGGCTAAACTACATCTACAACCATACTCCGCAAGCCACCTGACGTTGTGTGGCGGAGGGTAGCTTGAGTACCACAATCGATTTTCCCTCCTATTCCAGTCACGTATTGTTCGTGGAAACAAGGATTGTCGGTATGCTTCTGTGTGGGCTCTAATCTCTCTGATTTTATCCTCATGATCTCTTCGAGAGATATATGTAAGAGGAAGCAATATACTGCTAGACTCCTCGGTAAAGGAATGTTCTCGAAACTTCGAAAAAAAGCCGTACCGAGCGACAGAGCGTCTCTCCTGCAGAGTCTTTCACTGAAGTTTAGCGATCATCTCCGTAACGCTTTCACGATTACCCAATGATCCTGTAACGAAGCGCGCTGCTGTCCGTTGGATCTTCTCCACTTCCTCTATCAATCCCACCTAGTATGGATCCCACACCGGTGAGCAGTATTCAAGCTGTGGGCGAACAAGTCGTACTGTAACCTACTTCCTTTGTTTTCGGACTGCATTTCATTAGTATTCTTCCATTGAATCTAAGTCTGGCATCTGCTTTACCGACGATTGACTTTATAAGGTCGTTCCATTTCAAATCCCTCCTAATGACTACTCCCAGACACTTTATGGAATTAACTGCTTCCAGTTGCTGACCTGCTATAGTGTAGCTAAATGATAAAGGATCTTTCTTTCTGTGTATTCGCAGCACATTACACTTGTCTACATTGAGCTTTAATTGCCATTCCCTGCACCATGCGTCAATTCGATGCAGATCCTCCTGCATCTCAATACAATTTTCCATTGTTACAACCTCTCTATATACTACAGCATCATCCGCAAAAAGCCTCGGACCCACAACACTCCCCTGTGGCACACCTGACGTAACTCCTACTTCGGAAGATTTGTCTCCATTGAGAATGACCTGCTGCTTTCTGTTATCTAGGAATTCCTCAATCCAATCACACAATTGGTCTGATAGACCATATGCTCTTACTTTGTTCATTAAACGTTTGTGGGGAACTGTATCAAACGCCTTGCGGAGGTCGAGAAACACAGCATCTACCTGAAAACCCGTGTCTATAGCCCTCTGAGTCTCGTGGACGAATAGCGCGAGCTGGGTTTCACACGAACGCCGTTTTCGAAACCTATGCTGATTCCTACAGAGCATATTCCTAGTCTCGAGAAATGTCATTATATTCGAACATAATACATGTTCCAAAATTCTACAACTGACCGACGTTAGGGATATAGGCCTATAGTTCTGCACATCTGTTCGAGGACCCTTTTTAAAAACGGGGATGACCTGCGCCTTTTTCCAAGCTTTCGGAACGCTATGCTCTTCTAGAGACCTACGATACACCACTGCGAGAAGGGGGGGACCAGTTCCTTTGCGTACTCTATGTAAAAACGAACTGGTATCCCATCAGGCCCTGCGGACTTTCTTCTTTTGAGCGATTTTAATTGTTTTTCTATCCCTCGGTCAGTTATTTCGATATCTGCCATTTTGTAATCTGTGCGACAATCTAAGGAAGGAACTACAGTGCAATCTTCCTCTGTGAAACAGCTTTGGAAAAATACATTTAGTAATTCCGACTTTAGAGTTTCATCCTCTGTTTCAATGCCATTTACGTCACTATAAACCGTATAGTATTGTACTTAATGATAGGGTGAGAAAATGTATTTTTGTTGGTCTATTTAGTTTTTACGATGTGTTTGTACATCGAAATAAAGTCACTAGCTTTGTGCGTAGGTACCGAAAACTTTTGTCCGGTAGTGTAGTCTCAATTAGTTGCAGCGGATCAGACAGAGGAACGCCAGTGAAGACAACAACCACATATAACTCATTAAAATATCAGAGCCATTCAAATGTAATCCCTCCAATCGGCGTACGAAATCTGCCAGGAAGTTTCCTATCTGCGAGCACTGCGCTGCAGAGTGAAAATTTAGTTCTGGAATCATCCCCAAGGATGTGGCTCAGCCCTGTCTTCACAATACACTTTCTTCCAGGAGTGCTCGTCCTGCAAGGTTCGCAGGAGAACTTATGAGTATATGGAAAGGCAGGGGGCGAGATACTGACGGGAGTAAAGCTGTGAGAACGGACTGTGTAGCATGCACTGGTAGCTCAATCGGTAGAACGCTGCCTCCTGAAAGGCAAAAGTCCTTTATTCGAACCCCACATTGTATTAATCAGTTTCATATCATTCTGTATCTTCTTAATGAACAAATCAGTCTTACATATCAAATATTATGTAGATTATTTTACTGTAATTTTGAACAACTTGACTAACGAAAACAAACCATAGGCAATATATACAGATCATATCAAAATTATCAATAAAACGCAAGTGACATCACTGACTAGCAAACATGAAGCATAGGCGAAAATAAATTTCATAATGGTACTATTGCCAGAACAGACATCTTGCAAGGAAAAAAAACTACTATATAAATTAATTACAGCTTAGACAGACGGAATAATTCATAACAGTGGACTGTTTGGGTAGAAATCCGTATGTCTCTAGGAGAAATTATGTTAGCCCTATAGGTTTCAGTGACCTATAAAAAGTTTGAAATGTTCAAATGTTTGTAAAGCTTATGGGACTTAACTACGGCGTCATCAGTCCCTAAACTTACAAACTACTTATGAACTACTTACGAACTAGGACGGTACAAATATCCATGCCCGAGGGGGGATTCGAACCCCCGACCGTAGTGGCCGAGCAAAGCGTGACTGGAGCGCCTTAGTCCCCTCGGCCACCGCGGCCGGCTATATAATGTTTATTAAAATTATTTTCATTTAAATAGCATTATTCCACCTTTTAGTCTTGCGGGTGAGAAAATTTTCAATCGGTGACCAGCGCTTTGTGAGATTACAGTAAAGATGTGCTGCTTCGAGAGAAAGCCAATATACACTCATGGCCATTAAAATTGTTACACCATGAAGATGACGTGCTACAGACGCGATATTTAACCGACAGGAAGAAGATGCTGTCATATGCAAATGATTAGCTTTTCAGAACATTCACATAAGGTTGGCATGAGGAAAATTTCCAACCGATTTCTCACACACAAACAGCAGTTGACCGGCGTTGCCTGGTGAAACGTTGTTGTGATGCCTCGTGTAAGAAGGAGAAATGCGTACCATCGCGTTTCCGACTTTGATAAGGGCGGATTGTAGCCTATTGCGATTGCGGTTTATCGTATCACGACATTGCTGCTCGCGTTGGTTGCGATCCAATAACTGTTAGCAGAATATGGAATCGGTGGGTTCAGGAGGGCAATACGAAACGCCGTGATGGATCCAAACGGTCTCGTATCACTAGCAGTCGAGATAACAGGCATCTGATCCGCATGACTGTAACCGATCGTGCAGCCACGTCTAGATCCCTGAATCAACGGATGGGGACGTTAGCAAGACAACAGCCATCTGCACGAACAGTTCGACGACGTATGCAGCAGCATGGACTATCAGTTCGGAGACCATGGCTGCGGTTACTCTTGACGCTGTATCTCAGACAGGAGTGCCTGCGATGGTGTACGCAGCGACGAACCTGGGTGCACGAACAGCAAAACGTCATTTATTTTTATTTTTATTTATTTATTTATTTATTTATTTATTTTTTTGGATGAATACAAGTTCTGTTACAGCATCATGATGGTCCCATCCGTGTTTGGCGACATCGCGGTGAACGCACATTGGAAGCGTGTATTCGTCATCGCCATACTGGCGTATCACTCGGCATGATGGTATGGGGTGCCATTGGTTATACGTCTCGGTCACCTCTTGTTCGCATCGACGGCACTTTGAACAGTGGCCGTTACATTTCAGATGAGTTACGACCCGTGGCTCTAACCTTCATTCGATACCTGCGAAACCCTACATTTCAGCAGGCTAATGCACGACCGCAGGTTGCAGGTCCTGTACGGGCTTTTCTGGATACGGAAAATGCTTGAGTGCTGCTCTGGCCAGCACATTCTCCAGATCTCTCACCAACTGAGGACGTCTGGTCAATTGTGTCCGAGCAACAGGTTCGTCAAAATGTTCAAATGTTTGTACAGCTTATGGGACTTAACTGCGGGGTCATCAGTCCCCAAACTTACAAACTACTTATGAACTACTTACGAACTAGGACGGCAAAAATATCCATGCTCGAGGGGGGATTCGAACCCCCCGACCGTAGTGGCCGTGCAGACCGTGACTGGAGCGCCTCAGTCCCCTCGGCCACCGCGGCCGGCAACTGGTTCGTCACAATACGGCAGACACTACTCTTGATGAACTGTGGTATCGTGTTGAAGCTGTATTGGCATCTCTACCTGTACATGTCAACCAAGCTCTGCCCAGGCGTATCAAGGCCGTTATAACGGCCAGAGGTGGTTGTTCTGGGTACTGATTTCTCAGGATCTATGCATCCAAAATACGTGAAAATGT
Source organism: Locusta migratoria (assembly GCA_026315105.1). Lineage (NCBI taxonomy): Eukaryota > Metazoa > Arthropoda > Insecta > Orthoptera > Acrididae > Locusta > Locusta migratoria. Next base: position 186,140,834 of record CM048746.1, read on the forward strand.
AATTTACTGTCAGTTCTGGTATAATATATTTGTCCAATTAAAATACCCGTTTATCATCGTCATTTCTTCTCGGTGCAGCAATTTTAATGGCCAGTAGATTATTACTTCCTTCTACGTACAGTTTACCTCGCGCAACGACTTCGAAGGTAACAGATCAGAGCTCACATGGAGGGTTACCAGGCAACCGTCATCCTACAAACCTTTTGAGACACCAGAAGGAAAAGCGGAACATGGCAGTGGTACAACCGCGCGGTCTGAAGCGCCATGTCACGGATTGCGTGGTCGCTTCCGACCAAATTTCTAATCCTCCCTCGGTCATGATGTGTATGTTTTTTCCTTAGCGTAAGTTAGTTTAAGTTGTTGGTTAGCGTAGAGAGCGATGATGTCAAGAGTTTGGTCCATTAGGTTTAGCCGGCCGCGGTGGCCGAGCGGTCTGTGGCGCGCCAGTCACGTTCCGCACGGCCACTGCGGTCGGGGGTGGAATCCCCCCTCGGGCATGGATATTTGTGACGTCCTTAGTATTAGCTAATTCATAAGTAGTTTGTAAGTTTAGGGACTGATGAGCCCGTAGTCCCATAAACTGTACAAACATTTGAAGATTAGGTTTACAAAAATTTTGAAAATTTGCAGTACAAAGTACCCTCTTTCATACACTAGGCAAGTAGACTATTTCTGAGCTATGGTAAAAGTTTGAACTGTTCACAAGTGTTCAAACTGCGCCGCGGTGAAGTAGCCGAGCGGTGAAAGGTGCCTCGCTGCGGAGCGCGCGGTTACTCGCCGTCGGAGGTTCGAGTTATCCCTTGGGTCTGGGTGTGTGTGTTTGTCCTTAGGTTAGTTTACCTTAGTTTATGTAATTTGTAAGCTACGGACTGATGACCCTGCACTTTGTTGCGATAGATTTGTCAACCTTTGAACTTTTTTTTTTTTTTTTTTTTTTTTTTTTTTTTTTTTTTTTTTATCAAACTGCTATGGTCATCAGTCCCTAGACTTACAATATACGTAAACTGCCTTATACTAAGGCAGGACACACGCTCATGTCCGAGGGAGAGCTCGAACCTCCGGCGTGGACGGCAGTCCAGTTCGCAGCATGACGCCTAGACCACGCGGCCATTCCACTCGGCAAAGTTTCAACGGTCTAGTTCAGAGTTTTAAAAACTTTTTCTCGTTCAATTCAAATGTTTGTAGAGCTTATGGGACTTAACTACATAGTATCAGTCTCTAAACGTACAAACTACTTATGAACTAGCTAATACTAAGAACGGCACAAATATCCATGCTCGGTGGGGGATTCGAACCCCCGACCGTAGTGGCCGTGCAGACCGTGACTGGAGCGCTGCAATCCGCTCGGCCACTGCGGCTGACTTTTTCTCGTTACAACACCCTTGTAATACATACAGTTTCATGGTACACCTTTCACTGATAGTAGTAAAAGACATTCAATTACAATAACAGATATTTCTCTATAAAAATATGAATCGTTGTTTTTTCATATCCATCAATATACATTCACAAAGTGTTTTACCGATACTGAAGTAATATTAACCCAGATGTTCCTGATTTTTTTCTAGTTACTTCTGGTTTAAAAGATAGTTTATTACATCTGTAATAGATCATTCAAATTTTGCAACATTGACTTTACACGAATTGTATCCTTAGTCTCGGCAAAGTAGGCCGTCGTTCTGGAACGAGGTGAAAATGAGAATACTAATATTATATGTTAGATATGACGTTTTAATTATAAAGCCATCCCTATGTTTCTGAATAATAAAAATGAAATTGATGGGTAAGTACCCAAAATCACCAGTTAACTGATACGTTGCTTCTGAATCCCTATCTTCAAAGTTGACTAGCGTAGAATCACGTGCTAAAACAATGATTGTTAGTATTTGCATGTCAATGATCGATGTCCAGATAACAGTCCGATGATAGAGGAAGTGTTTTGTGCCAAAAGGAAACTATTTACTTTAAGTGTTTAAACAAACGAAACACCATCCTTCTGGCGTTGTCACACTAACCTACCTATAACTACGTTTGTTTGCGACACCATTCGTTGGACTAAATCTTCCGAATACTGCTAGTGATCTCTCTTTATTTCGCTGCATGCCTTTCATATCGCGAATGATAAGTTCTCTCACTAAAATATTTAACATCTTATGCAGCTTTTATACGCTAGCTCGGAAGCTTCCCTCTACATGGAGATTGAAGAAAGGTATCGATGCATGTCTTACACATTTACCAATTCGTTAGGTTCTGAGGCATTCTGATTGAGGCTCAACTACCGATGAGTGATAGATCACATTCTAATTACCGTAGGATTGAGGCAATTACTTATGTGATCGTGTAATTCGTTACGGTATTTCTTTGTAAGTAAATATCTCGCCTTCTTGTCGCTTTGTTTGATTGGTAGAGTGCCTTGTCCCGATATTCGTCTAACAACTGCTAGAAACTACTGACGAATTCCAATTAGATCAAATCAAATGTTCAAATGTTTGTACAGTCTATGGGACTTAACTACGGTGTCATCAGTCCCTAAACTTACAAACTACTTATGAACTACTTACGAACTAGGACGGCACAAATATCCATGCCCGAGGGGGGATTCGAACCCCCGACCGTTGTGGCCGTGCAGACCGTGACTGGAGCGCCTCAGTCTCCTCGGCCACCGCGGCCGGCAATTCCAATTAGAACTGTAGATTACCCAGTCAACAAATAGTGAGTGGGGCGTCGCCCCTGGAAATTTTCTAGTTCCAAACTCTTTCCTCATTATTTTATATTGTCTATGTGTATAAATTGAGTAGCACAGAGCCGCGGCGGAGTGGCCGAGCGCATTGAGGCGCTATACTCCGATGCGCAAGGCCGTTCCCTAAGGGGTTCGAATCCTCCCTCGGGCATGGATGTATGTGTTGCCTTTAGTATAAGTTAGTTTATAAGTAGTTTGTAAGTTTTGGGACTGATGGCCCCACAATTAAGTCCCATAAGCTTAACAAACATTTGAACATTTGAGTAGCACAGATCGAATTCTGCTTGGAAATCAATGTTTTCAAGTAAATCTCTCAATTCTGATTCATAACTAATTCTTCATACTCACATCAAACGGTAAACGTATCCACCCAATCAGTGTGATTATCTCTGAGTGTGTTATCTCTGAGAATGGCAACCTACATACCTTTTATATGCTCAGTGTATTCGTCTCGTGGTCTACCTCTGCTATTTTTAAGCCAACGCTTCCCTACAATACTAAACTGACGATTACTCGGTGTTTAAGAATGCCTGCCACTAATTGATATCTTCGTTTTGTCAAGATAAGCCAGAAATCTCTTTTCTCTCCAGTTATGTTTGGAACTCCCTCATTAGTTACGAGGTCTAACCGTCTAATCTTCAGCATTCTTCGGTAGCACCGAATTTCAAATCTTCTTTCCTCTTCTTGTGTGAACTATTTATCGTCCACGTTTCACTCCCGTACAAGGCCACACTCCAGACAAAGACCTTTAGAAAAGATTTCCTAAAACTTGTATGTTCACTGTGAAATACGTATCAAAAAGCTAAGGCACACCTATACTGGAGTAGCACCCCAGCAAAGAATGTGAATGGGAAAAATCCCACCTTGTTCCTCAGGCAGAGGTGATATAAATAACTACAATAATTCAGTTCCTTGAAACAAACATTGTATCTTTGTAGCAAAAGTATTAAATATGAGGAGGAGCATTGAATCAAAACTTGTATATTGGCTTATATATTTATATTTAATACCTTTGTTATAACGAGACAATGTTTGTCTCGTGGAACTCAATTGTTGTTGAGATTTATATCACCTCTGCCTGAGGCACAAGGCGGGATTGACCCATTCACGTTCTTTGGTGGTGTGCTATTCCAATATAGAAAAGCCTTGGCGATTTGATACGTACTTCACAGGGAGCATTGAAGCAGAATTTAAGTATGTGGTGTGGATGGAGAAGTATATAAAAGCTCACTTTCGGCACGTGGGGAGCGACGCTAGCTCTCCTAGCAGCATCAGTTCAGTAACAGAAGAATGGCATAATCCAAACGTTGGCTTTTTCTCTGCTGGGGGCGCTACTGGTGCTCGAAGTGCCAGACGTACTCTTTTTTGTATACTTTTTTGAACATGCTAATAGCTATCTTGAACTGATCGCTACCAAATATCACGGGATTACCTGCTGAGCTTATCTGAAGATTTCATCAAAACTGATCCAGCCATCTTGGAGTTCATACAGTAGACACACACACACACACACACACACACACACACACTACACAGACACACCACACACACACACACACACACACACACACACACATAAGCTCACACACACGTGCAAACATACACATATCTAGTTTTATAGATAATAATAATTATTATTATTAGCTATAAAAATTAACACGTGTATGTTTGTACGTCTGTGTGAGCGTATGTATGTGTGTGTGTGTGTGTGTGTGTGTGTGTGTGTGTGTGTGTGTGTGTCTACTGTATGAACTCCAAAATGGCTGGATTTGGTTTGATGAAATCTTCATATAAGTCCAGCAGGTAATCCTGTGATGTTTGGTAGCGATCAGTTCAAGATAGTTATTAACATGTTCAAAAAAGTATACAAAAAAGAGTACGTCTGGCACTTCGAGAACCAGTAGCGCCCCCAGCAGAGAAAAAGCCAACGTTTGTATTATGCCATTCTTCTTTACTGCACTCAGATTATGTAGTTCGTGGTTTTCTCCGCTTCGCTGACTTCTACCTTACCCCCCACAACTGTCCCATCCGCCACACCCCTACTCTCAAATACCTCAGCCTAACCCTTGATCTCTCCCTCTCCCGGACCCCACACCTCCGCACTGTCCGCCAGAAAGCCCTCTCTCTCCTCAATCTTCTAAAACTTCTTACCGGCCGGACGGGGGGTCTCAGCCCCTCCACCATCCTCTACACCTACCGCTCCCTCATACATCCCGTTCTCTGCAGCTTCCCTCCCGCCTGGATTTCCGCTCCCCCATCCTATTATAAAACCTTGAAAATCCCAGAACGCCACGCCCTCCAACTCGCATACTGTATCCGGCTCCTCTCCCCCACGCGGATCCTGTATGACCTCATCCCATTTCCCTCATCTCCTCCAGTACCTCGAACACATCCGGATCCTTTACACCAACCACAAGATAGACTCCCATAACCCCCTGGTATACCCCATCCTCACCAATCCTGGACCTCTGCCACGCCTACACCGCTGCATCACTCCCTTCCTTCACCTCTACACACTTCACATCCTTTCCCAGGGTAACTTCCAGGGTAACTTCCAGATGACGCCCTCCATCTCGAAATATACCCGTCCTACCAACCCTGATCCCATCCCGTTGTTGAAGCGCCCCCTCTCCTCCCCCTCCTATTCCCACCTCCACTTGGTTCTTCGTCTTACTGCCCTGGAGTCCTTACGCCTCCTCTTTGCCCTCTCCCCTACCCCCTCCCCCGCGTTTCCTACTCCCCTTCCTATCCGTCGGGGTTCTGAACCATCAGTTTTGACAGTGCTTCGACCAGTGTTGTGTATAAAGTGCGTCAGTGTGTGTTTTTTATCTGCGTCCACTGCTTCAAGACAAGTGTCGCATTCGCTACATTTTAAGTGTATCCGAGTACTCTTCGTCATGTCTGTGTGTGTCATTATTTTAAATAACTACGTATGTTTTATTTCTCCAATTTTATATCATCTTGTCTATGTTTTAATTCTCCATTTATTTAACTCCGTTTCATGTTTTAATTCATCATGTTCATATATTTTATAATCTCTTGGTTGCTGCCAGCCTACTGATACGTAAATTGTTCAGTTTGAAAATAATAAAGAAAAAAAAAATCACTGTTTTCCTGATATGTTTTCCAAATCTAGACTTTAGAAAATAAGAGGCTCAGAAGTATATCCATAAACTCTCTCTACAACTTCAAAATATTTTAACAAAATTTCTTTTATTATAATCAGTGTTGATAAGGGGATTTTGACAATGTTTAATAGCCCTCTATATGGGCGTCTTTAGTTGCACGAAGCACATCAAGACGGTAGTCAATTTCTTACCATGTTCGCTGTAGCATAGCGTCATCATTGGTGGAAATGGCATTGCGAATCCTTTGCTTCAAGTCAGAAATGTCCCGTATCTGTGTTTGATACACCATATCTTTTATATACCCAAATAACAAAGTTCAAGGGAGTGATATCCGGCGAACGCGGCGGTCAAGGAATTGGTCCATCCCTCCGCATCCATCTTCCTGGAAAACTTTCATTGAGGAACCGACGAACATGCAGTCCCCAATGTGGTGATGCGCCATCTTGCTGGAAAATGTAGTTGGGCGTAAGTCAATCAATTGTGGTGCCACATAATCGGTCAGAAGGTAAGTAGACCAATTATTCGGTTGCACATGATTCCACACCACACATTCACTTTTGGATTATCCCGGTGAACCTCCATAGTCACATGGGGGTCTTTAGATCCCCAGATTCTCTCAATGTGTCTGTTTAATGTCCTAGAAACATGAAACGTTGCCTCGTCTCAGAAACAAACATGCTTGAGGAATACTTCATCCTCCGAAATGCGTTCCAGCATGTTGAGTGCAAACTCTGTCCTTTCGAACTTATCATGTGGCTCAAGTGTCTGTAATAGTTGCGCTTCGTAAGTGTTCAACCGAGTGTTCTTGTGGAGGATCTTATGCACAGTTGAACGCAAAAGTTGCAACTTTCTGGCAGCAGTGCGGATGGACATAGTAGGTGAACGATTGAAGACGTTTAAAACGCGGTCGATGTTTACCTCGGATGTTCTTGGTAGCCCTATCCTCCCTTTATCCAACATTGTCCCTGTCTCCATAAATTTATAGTGCATGGCGCAGTGGTGGATCTCTTCCATACTTCGTTAGAAGTTTCGTTGAGTCTGAAAATCCGATTTTGTCTCAATAAACCAGTACAAGCATTGTGCCATCTCTGTAGGAGTTGCCATTTTATAGAGATTCAGTTTTTTCCATCGACACAGTATTTGAAACACAAAATTTTAGTATATATAAAAACTTTAGTAAACAGTGATAACAATAAAAGGAATTTTGTTAAAATATTTCAATAACTCCTACGGTAATAAAATTTTTAAGTTGTACAGGGACTTTATGGACACCTTGCAACTCAGCAACCTAGTTGGTTCCACCGAAAAACAGTCATCTCATAGTTTGACTCACCTCGTGACGATTCTCTTCTTCAGCAGTTCATCCAGTGCTAACCTGACTAAAAACGAGAATCGTAATTCCACTATAAGAAGCTATGTAGAAAAACTAGTTGAGGATTCTGGTTTTTGTTCAGATGCATTTTTCATAAATTGTTTATAAATGATGCGATATATTGCGTTAAAATGATGTTAACACGGGATTTAGTATGATGTAATGATTATTTAAAGCTTTCTCCAGGGTACAGTTCACCGCCAAGCCCGTGCTAATGACGCAATAGCTGCACCCACCCTCCAAACTCACTGGTAAAGCCAGTTTATGGCAATTAATTAATCCTCTCAGCAAAAACGTTCTTAAAAGCGATGTTAATTTCAATATGCCCGCAAAATGCTACGCAAATCAATCCACATAAAGCTTCACATATTCATGATTAGCGTAATACGCCACTCGGTTTCAATGTTGCATAATATCGCAATTTTTATTAAAAAATGCCCGAATTTCACTATTCGACTGTCCACACGATATACTAAGCATTTTGATGCACTTCTTAATCCAATAAACGAGCACGTTCCGCAAAATAATTCCAGTAAGTTCGGAGCACAATCATGGAGATGTTAACAATTACATGTCTAAACTCCGACTACTCCCTTGAACCAAAGCAAGTGTGAAATTTCTCGAATGAATCCGCGCAAAGCTGTAATCTAATTGACTGAAGATATTGGTAACCAATCAGATCACAGAGAAAACCTGCGCAAACCCACGCTTTTCATGTACGCCTATCAAAAACCACGAACACTCCAGATCTACATGCAGAAAAAATATTTAAGAATAGTAAATAACAAAATATCCACGAATTTAAGTAACTAACCATGTTTAGGTGTACTGCCTGTTTCCTTGTTACCACATTCAATTTCTCCATTAATATTGTCAGACACAAAAATGCAAAATATTTTTCAGCTGTGTAACTTTAAGTAACTAACCATGTTTACATGTACTGCCTGTTTCCTTGTTATCATATTCAATTTCTCCATTAATATTGTCATACACACAAAAATGGAAAATATCTTTCAACTGCGTGACTTTATGTAACCAACCATGTTTACGTGTACTGCCTGTTTCCTTGTTATCATATTCAATTTCACCATTAATATTGTCATACGCACATATATGGAAAAATCTTTCAACTGTGAGACTACTTCAATATTTTTCAACTTCTATTCGTCATTTCACTTTCACATCTACAAAAAATGCACATACCTGTATCTAAACACAAAACTGTAATTAAATGTTATCAGCTTTCAAATATTGCAATAAATGTTCTTTCCATACATCCAAATGTTTATATGATTACTGCCTAGACACACGTCTGCACAGTGTTGATCTCTGTCTTTCGAAACTAACACTAGGTACGCTCCTGTACACCAGACAATGACCGACACTCTCACTCACCGGGGCAAAAAAGGCGGAATAAATCTGAGCTCTACATCTACATGGGTTACTCTGGAAATCGCATTTAAGTGCCTGGCAGAGCGTTCATCGAACCACCGTTATACTATTTTATCTCTCATTCTATTCTCGAATAGCGCGCGGGGAGAATAAACACCTGAATCTCTCCGTTGGGGCTCTGATTTCTCGTATTTTATTCTGATGATCATTTCTACCTATGTAAGTGGGAGTCAACAATATATTTTCGCATTCGGAAGAGAATGTTGGCGATTGTAGTTTCGTAAGCAGCTCATGCCGCAGCAATAAGCACCGTTGTTGTAATGATTCCCATCCCAGATCGTGTATCATTTCCGTAACGCTGTCTCCGCTGTATCGTGACAATACGAAACGAGCTGCCCTTCTTTGGACTGTTTCGATGTCCTCCGTCTAACCCACCTGATAAGGATCCCACACTGGGCAGCAATATTCCATAAAAAGGCGGACAAGCGTAGTGTATGCAGTTTGTTTAGTAGTTCTGTTGAATCTTTTAATGGTTCTGCCAATAAAACGCAGTCTCTGGTTCGCCTTTCCCACGACATAATCTACGTGTTCTTTCCAATTTAAGTCAGAAGTAATTTGAATTCCTAGGTATTCTGTGGAGTTTACGGCCATCACATTTGATTTATTTATCTTGTAAACTAAGTTTAACGGATTTCTTTTCGTACTCATTTAGACGACTACACACTTCTCATTATTTAGAGTCAACTGCCAATTCTTATACGATACAGATATCTTATTCAAATCGTTCTGCAGTTGGTTTTGATCTTCAGATGATATTACTAGACGGTAAATGACGGCATCATCTGCAAACAACATGAGAGAGCCACTTAGATTTTCCCCTAAATCGTTTATGTTTATGTATAAATAGATACAGGGCAGGGCATAGCCGCTACGCTACAACCTTGTGTACGTAATAGGTTCACAGATTTGTGACTAGCTGGAAGACTTCCTAAGTAATAGAACGCAGTACGTTGTTCTCGACGGCGAGTGTTCATCAGAGACGAGTGTATGGTCAGGCGTGCCCCAGGGGAGTGTGTTAGGAACGCTATTATTTTCTATCTATATAAATGATCTGATGGACAGAGTAAGTTGTAATTTGTGGCTGTTTGCTGATGATGCTGTGGTGTATGGGGAGGGGGGGGGGTGTCGTCTGTAACTGACTGTAATAGCATACAGGATGACTTAGACAAAATTTCTAGTTGGTGCGAAGAATGGCAGCTAGCTCTCAATGTAGAAAAATGTAAGGTGATGCGCATGAGTAGAAAAGGCAATCCCATAATGTTCGAATACAGCATTAGTAGTGAGCTTCTTGATGCTGTTGCGTCATTCAAATATCTAGACGTAACATTGCAGAGCGATATGAAATGGAACGAGCATATAACGACAGTTGTGAGCCGACTTCGGTTTATTGGGAGAATTTTGGGAAGATGTACTTCACCTGTAAAGGAGACCACGTATAAAACGCTTGTACGAACACGTCTTGAGTATTGCTCAAGTGTTTGGGACCCGCAACAGATCAGTTTAAAGAAAAAGATAGAGGCGGTTCAGAGGCGAGCAGCTAGATTTGTTACCGGTAGGTTCGACCAATGCGCGAGTGTCACGGAAATGCTCCGGCAACTCAATTGGGGATCGCTGGAAGAAAGACGACGTTCTTTTCGAGAATTTCTGTTAAGTAAATTTAGATGGCCGCAATTTGAAGCTGAGTGTAGTACGATCTTGCTGCCGCCTACTTACATTTCGCGTAAAGATCACAAAGACGAGATAAGAGAAATTAGGGCTCGTACGGAGGCATATAGGCATTCTTTTTTTCCTCGTTCAATTTGGGAGTGGAATAGGAAAGGAAATGCCTAGTAGTGGTACATTGTACCCTCCGCCACGCACCTTACGGTGAATTTCGGAGTATGTATGTAGATGTAGATGTAACACCACCTTGATGTGTGGGAAATTTGTTCGAAAAACTCCTGTGACAGCAGCGGCAGAAGGACAGCTACGGTAGCAAGCTGAAAAGATCCGCAATGCAGTGCGACTTTTCGCAATGTGGCAACCGTGACAGGACTTCCCAGTGACAACGCGAGATGACAAAGCGGCGGCGTCCCACTTGCTGCCGCGAAGTTCACACTGGTTAGTAGGCCGCCTCTAAATGTCTTCCGGTCGTCAGGCTGCTGCGCCTCGCGGAAGAAACTGTGGAAAGCTGTCAGCAGGTGCTGGATGGACGGCGCGTGCTGATCGATCAGCCGTCGACGCCGTGCTCGTGAAATCGCCGGCCGCATGCCTGGCCTCGTTGATGATAATTAATATTCCGTGTAAAAAGCTTTATGGGCGCTAATGACTGGTTTGGAGGGAGAATTACGAGTACCGGGGCGGTCCTGTTGCACTGGCCGGCGCAGGAGAAAGTCGGGCGACTTCTCCAGTGCGGACCTGCACGCATGGGGCGTGGGGCGTGGGGCGTGGGGGCACAGTGCAGCCTGCGATCACACCGCCATTTTGGGGGACTCTTGGAACGGCGAGCCAAACTTATCTAATGTTGAACTGCTTGTTTCCAAAATTATCTCACAATTGCTGTTGTTATTTACGGTGCATGATTCTTCGAAACGACTCGTGCGAAAATTAAATTAGCTTAGATGTTCTACACTTTTATCCAATGAAATGAGGAACACTGCGACTATGGTGAATAAACAGCAACTAGTCGCTTTTTATGTAGAATGTTTTTATTAGTCTTCTTCCATCACTGGTTTTGATATGCTCGGCATATTTTCATCAGATGGTATAACGTATATATATACAGGGTGTCCCAGCTATCTTGTCCACCCAAAATATCTCTGGAACAATAACAGCTATTGGAAAACGACTTTCACCGATATCAATGTACGGCTGGGGCCCATTAATGTACATATGAAAACATTCTAAAACGAAAGCAAATGTGTTTTTTTTAACACAGTCTTTTTTTTTTTTTAAATGGACACCCTATATTTTTTCTTCAGCAATCCATTGCATGACAAATCACATAAACAATGGCGTTGATTGCATCGCAATATTCCAATTACATCCCGAGATATTGCGACGAAAAGTTGACGCTTGAAAAACCCGAAATGCGCTGCTAATGCACGTCCTGAGGCTCAGGCGTGAACCCCATGCTGCCCTTAATGCCCCAGTTAGGTGGCCTGTCCGATCTCCGGACCTTACACCGCTGGATTTTTTTCTTTGGGGAGCAGTGAAGGATGCTGTTTACCAACATGAACCAACAATACCAGAGGACATGAAGCAACGCATTATTGATGCTTGTACAGCCATCAGAGAGGATTAGTAGCACGAATTAGGGCATCCTTCATGCACAGAGTGACCCTATGTATGCAAGCCAATGGTTATCACTTTGAGCATGATATGTGAACGCTATCTTTAGTATGTAGTGCTGTTATCACAGTGCAAGTTTCGACAAAGGGCCATTTTACTCAGTGATGTTCAGACGCATTTGTTTGAAACAATTTGTCATGTAACGCATTAGATAAACATAACATTGATAATTATGTGATAATAAAACTAATTGGTTAAATATATTTACATTCATCTTCTATGTCTTACCTGAACTTCCCAAATCAAAACATTTTTACCTAAACAACGGTAAAACGTTTAGTCCACTTGCTCGTTTCACTAAAACCATCAACATGAATTTTACTATTATGAGTGAATGATTCACTGTCACTTGCGCTAGATCTACAATCAAGTTTTAACGTTGAACGGCATTACCTTTTTAGTAACGGATTAACGATAAGCGAAGTTAACTTTGTGACTAACGTTGCGGTACACAGATATGTTACAGAACCGCATCACCCGTAGTCTATGGGATAAATACCTGCTGGAATGTACGACTTTAATGCAGGATTGCAGAAGACCGTATTATTCGTTTCGGACCTCTTGTTAAGTATGGAATTGCGATTAAGCATGTCAATCACATCGCGATTACGGGCAGCATGGGGTTCACGCCTGAGCCTCAGGACGTGCGCTAGCAGCGCATTTCGGGTTTTTTCAAGCGTCAACTTCGCGTCGCAATATCTCGGGATGTAATTGGAATATTGTGATGCAATCAACGCCATTGTTTATGTGATTTGTCATGCTATGGATTGTTGAAAAAAAAATACAGGGTGTCCATTAAAAAAAAACATAAGTCTGTGTTAAAAAACACATTTGCTTTCGTTTTAGAATGTTTCCAAATATGTACATTCATGGGACCCAGCCGTAAATTGATACCGGTGAAAGTCGTTTTGCAATAGCTGTTATTGTTCCAGAGATAATTTGGGTGGACAAGATAGCTGGGACACTCTATATAATTTTTCAAAAAAGATACATTGGCTGGCCAGTACTTACCTTTGTGCTGTACCGCATATAGTTACGCAAATGAAGAAAAAGAAAAACAGGGGACGAAAAAGGACAAGCTTTCGGAACACAGCGCCTTCCTCAGGTGGGAGAGAAGGGATGAAAAAAGGATGGGAACGGAAGGGAAAGATAATTCACGACCTAGGTCATGAAGGTGGTATTTGAGGTGTGTGGAAGTCAGATATATTGCATTTGATGTAGGGTGGGATTTACGTATAATTGGTAACAGCATTACACAAATTGTGGTTTGCAGTTTATTCCACATTGCTACAACTGGTAACTCCATATATCCATTCTGGTTATCCCAGGCGCTTTTGCTTTGCAGCTACACAATACACACTTCAGTGTGTGGAAACTGTGCTGAAGTGTGTATTGTGAAGCTCAACGAAAAAGCGCGTGGAAAAACCAGAATGGATATATGGAGGTTACCAGTTGTACCAATATGGAATAAATATCACACCATAATTTATGTAATGACGCTACTAATTCCACTCTACACGGAATGTAATATAAAAAAAAGACATTTTACCATGTGATGATGATAAGCCACGCATATCGAAACCAGCAATGGCAAAGGATTTATAAAAAAACATTCTTCATAAAAGGCGACTGGTTGCTGTTTATTCAAGATACCTACTTTAGGTGTTAATTTCGCTCCAGTTGATCCATAGGACGCAGAAAATGTCAGACACAAGAATAAGCACTATTTTTTTTCCTTACTGTACTTTCAATCCCCGTGTGGGACGTGCTAGGAGCATCTGAGACGATCTTCAGCCTACAGAATTGGTATATTTAAGCAGAAAAAAACCATAATGAAGTTAAAAAAGGGAGACGAGATACATAACATAGCGAAAACATTGAAGATGTGCTTCGTGAAACTGGAGTGATGGGGATGAAGTACTATAACACAAGGAGACGAAAAGGGCGAAACACTACAATAAAGCAGTGATTCACGCGGACAGTTAAAAGACACAAGAATACACACTAAATACATGAAAAATGAGAGCAGTTAAGGTAGTGTACCTTCCAGAGATCACAAATGAAATTGCCTTCATGCAAGTGGAAAGAGAAAAATAGTAAATAAATAAATGAAAATCTTAAGGATATTTATATTTAAAAAAGTCATAAAACTTGTTATCAAATAATACAAGTTTCATATACGATGGTACCGATAGTAATGCCTCCAAGCCGCGGTGCAGTAGCCGAGCGGTCTAACTCTAAAGCGTCTCGCTGCGGAGCGCGCGGTTGCTCGCCGTGGAGATTCGAGTCCTCCATGGGGCATGGGTGTGTGTGTTTGTTCTTAGGTTAGTTTACCTAGGTTTAAGTAGTTTGTAAGCTACGGACTGATGACCACGCAGTTTGGCCGATAGATTTACAAACATTTGAACATTTATTTTGAATGCTTCCAACTTTTTATATGGTGCGTTTAGATTCCGCGCCAGATGTCGTTGGTTTAGTGCTAATGCTTGAAACTTCCCCTTTCATTTGCAGCTGGTTCCGTTGTTCTGTAGTAGTTGACACCAGCTGAAGGATGTTCCGAAGTGGAATCTGAGATGGACGCGCGTCCACCTTTCATCCTTCGCAATGAAGAGCGTCTTGATAGCTCATCGGCGCTGATCGGCGGATATCGACCAGAAAATTCTGTACAAACCTAAATGTCGGCTGTGGTGCTTTACAAACAATGTTTGAACATCTTGATTATCACAAAGTCCATGCGAAATGGGTCGCACGGATGCTTACAGGATAGCAAAAAGTTAATCGAATGGAAATTTTTTCGGACCTGCTGCATCAGTATGAAGCTGAACCTGACAATTTTCTGAACAGCGTAGTTATCACAGATGAGACGCGATGTCACCACTACAAGCGGCAGCAGTCCATGCAATTGTGACATCCGAATTCTCCGTGAAAGATGAATTCAACACAGCCGTCTGCAGGCTAAGTGATGTGTACTGCCAGTCCTGAGATAACCAGGGAGTTGTTTTTCGGGATGTCCTGGAGCCTGGAGAAACTGTCACTTCTTCAGTACGCTACATGACGACACTGACTAAGCTGAAATCCCGAATTTCCAGGGTAGGTCCAGTGAAGAAGACCAATTTTAATCTGCCACCAGATAACACCAGGCACCACAGCAGTTTTGCGACCACGCAACTCATTCAAATTTTGGGATGGACCGTCTTAACATATCTACCGTTCTACCGTACAGTTTAGACTTTGGGCTTCTGAAAGATGGACTACGTGGCGAACATTTTCAAGGCTCGGACGCTGTTGACAAAGCTGTAAGGAAGTGTTTAGCCTCAGTTGGGTCCAATATTTACAAGCTCGGCATGCAGGCTCTTCTTCATCGTTAGCAAAAGTGCGTAACGAATGGTGGTGGCTATGCAGAAAGATGTCTGCCTATAGCTGAAATATTACTCTATTTAGCTGTGCTGTTGTTATTTTTGTATCTCTTGCTGTATCCATAAATAAAACTAGGAGGAATTACTTTCGGGACGACATTCTTAGCCTTTTGCAAGCATGCATAGTCACACAAAACTAAAATAAACAGATATTTGACAACAATTATTTACAATAATCCTCTTACTGCACAAGATTTATTCAGAAGTCATACTGTATACAAATATACACATTATGTGAAATTAGAAATAACATAAACGCATCACTCGTTTCTGCTGACAAATTCGTCAATGGCGTAGAGTATGACCACCGATAAATTCATTAGGCACTTCTCAAACTTAACTTCATTATGACTTATACTTTTTATGCTTGATGGCATGTTTTCTTTTTAAATCTGTAGTGTTTAATAGCGGACACCTTTCTAGACCAAAGTAAGTGACTTTAAATTAAACCCATTTTAACACAACTGGCTGGCTGCTATTATTGTTAAAAAAATCTTATTTCTAGTACTGAATCCATGTACGTATTTCTCATGACAAATTTCATTAAGGACGAAATATAGTACATAGGAGTAGTTAGTATCCGAAGCTAACGCAGTGAGCATTCAGCTATGATCTATTCTCTCCTACAAGTAGAACGTCATACCAAGACAAAGTTATCAGTGCACTGTTCAATCTTTAGACCAACTTTGTTTTATCGGTGTAAAAGTTGGGTAGATAGGCCTACAGGGCACCTTATTAACAAGGTTGAGGTTACAGATGTGAAAGTAAGAACGATGGCTACACGTACTAAAAGACTGGAACAGTGGCAGGAGGGTCTCTACAATGATGAAATGAAAGAAAAACTGGCAATGAACATCATAGATGAAACATTTGGAGCAAACAGGCTTACATGGTGGGCTCATGTTACATGGATGGGAGAAGCAAGATTACCTAAGAGACTCATGGGTTCGACAGTGAAGGGTAGGTGGAGTCGACGTAGACCAAATAGAACATACCTGAATTCGCTCAATAATTATTTTGAAGTAACAGGCTTAACTTCAGACGAGGAATCAATGTTAGTATTGAATAGGGGATCACGGAGAAATTTTATAAGGTGTAGTATGCTCCCGTACGAACGCAGAAAGGTATAACAGCCGTAAGTGATGATGCTGGTGATGATATTGTAGTAGCTGAAGCATTATTTCGTCTTTAAGGTTCACGCTAATGATGAGACGCAAATCACTGAACGAATGCAGTGACAAATCCCTTAGCATCTAAGCTCCTGGGAATCGCTACGACGTTATGAATGTCAGCTGTTCTAAGAGTGAATGGGAATCGAATTATCACTCAGAGGTACGATCATAAATCTGAAAAGCGTCAGTTATTAACGCTACAAGTGTACACAAAGATCAGTTTGACCCTGCATTTTTTGTTTGTTACTATACTTGCGCCGTTACACATACACAGCAGACTGACACAGACGTAAATTTAGCATTGAGTAGTCCCAGTAGAGAACAGACGTTCGAACCTGTAAGACATTGCTGTTTGGTTAAATGGACAGAAATATTTTGTGAAGAGTACTGAGATCCTGGAGTACACTTTCACTAAATGTTTTGGCAGTGATGGTGAAGTATATTTATGTGAAAATAGCAAGTAGAAATGACAGTTCACTAACAAATGATGATGTGCGAAAAACATTGTTAGAAGATCTCAATCGTAACAGTGAATTTAATATACATCCTGCTGAAAGTAATTCCGAAGCGGTCGCTCCTGCAACAGTTACGGACACTACCGAAACTGATCAGTGTGCCAAAACTTCAGACAAGAAGAAAATACAGGTAGCCACGCAAAGAAATGTCATTGTTGGAACAGTTTCTTATGGAAGAGGCGACCAGGTGCTCCTAACATTGTAATTTACATTCCAGATGTGATGAATCTGAAATCAGAAAAAGAATATCAAATGTTCAAATGTTTGTAGAACTTATGGGACTTAACTACGGGGTCATCAGTCCCTAAGCTTACAAACTACTTGTCAACTAGCTAAGACTAAGGACGGCACAAATAT
Source organism: Locusta migratoria (assembly GCA_026315105.1). Classification (NCBI taxonomy): domain Eukaryota; kingdom Metazoa; phylum Arthropoda; class Insecta; order Orthoptera; family Acrididae; genus Locusta; species Locusta migratoria. The sequence continues at coordinate 186,158,316 of CM048746.1, forward strand.
CCATGCCCGAGGGGGGATTCGAACCCCCGACCGTAGTGGCCGTGCAGACCGTGACTGGAGCGCCTCAGTCCCCTCGGCCACCGCGGCCGGCAAAAAGAATATCGTATTTAGTGATAGATCACTCAATTTGTGAAATAAGTGTGTTTCTTTAAATGATAGCATCTTCATCTAATGAAAACGTCAATAAATATTTCGATTCGAATCACTTTCAAGTTACGTCACTGTAAAGTGTCCATGGCTGTTTTCTCCTTAAGTCGGATTTTGAACGCAATAACACTAATTTTTGTTCATAAATTAGACGACAGTAGTGACGTAAAATGAAAGTGCAATTTCATTGTAATCCATATTGTATTCAGATAGTTTCTCCAGCAAACAACTGGGCATCGCAGTGGCCGTAGTGTACTGTTCATTTGTCAGTTTGGGAGGTGTACACTACGAGGGTTAAGTAGCGAGTGGCAGATTCTATGTTTTGTGTGAAGCTACTAGTTTCAGGTTCTTCCAGTACGGGATATTACTTGAGACTTCGAAGAAATAAAAACGCGCGAGGAATTTAGGAGAACCAGAAGTAAGAAAAACAACTTTTTAATTTTATTATGTTGCCTGTTTTATACCAGATGCTTGAGCTACAAATATGTAAATTAATTCGAAACTTAAAAAATTATGTGTACAACTTTGTTTCCGCCGTTTGCCGATAGTTGGCGACAGCGGTTAGTAACGGTCGAAAGAAACAGATCGCAGACGTCAGGCTGCTAGCTTGAACCTCGGTCAACATAACCTCATTCAAACATTCGTCGATTTGTATCTCCATCGCAAAGTTGTTCTCGATTGAAATGTCAGTTTACGAGCCAAATTCTCGTCATTTGGGGGAGGTGTTACTATTTTGTTTCAGTATGAAGAAAACAGTGATTGAGTCTCATAGAATGCTCTCAAGTACATATGGTAAGGGCGCTATTAGTGAGCTATGCTTCCACGTCGACGAACAAACCGAGTATTCATGGCTCCAAGATCATGCTCTGCATTTGGTGGGACCAGCATGTTTGTTAAGCTTACGGGACTTAACTACGGGGTCATCAGTCCCTAAACATACAAACTACTTATGAACGACTTACGAACTACGACGGCACAAATATCCATGCCCGAGGGGGGATTAGAACCCCCGACCGTAGTGGCCGTGCAGACCGTGACTGGAGCACCTCGGCCACCGCGTCCGGCCAGCTCGGCGTCGTGTATTATGAGGTGTCAAAAACAAGTGAAACAATAGCAGGTGCTCGTTATCGAACGCGATTAATGCGTTTGAGCAGAGTATTAAAAGACAGACGGACGCAATACAGTGAGAGGCACGATGAAGTGGTTTTGAAACACAACAACGCTCGACCCCACGTTGCAAATGAGACCAAAACGTAATTGAAAATATTAAAATGAGAAGTCCTGTCCCACCCGCCGTCTCCAGACATTGCTTCCTCTGACTATCACCTGTTTAGATCACTAGCACATAGCCTGGTTGACTACCACTTCTGATCTCGCGAAGAAGTCACAAATTGCATCGAATCGTGGATAATTTCAAAAGATAAACAATTTTTTCCACGCGGGTTTCGTATACCGCCCGAAAAATGGGAGAAAGTAGTGACCAGCGATGGAAAGTACTTTGAACGATGCGTGTGTAACCAATTAGATTCATTAAAGCCTCAAATGTTGGGGAAAAAACGGCGGAAGCAAAGTTGTAAACCTTGTATTAATCGTTGATCGTCTGCGGTATGATTAATGAGAAGCCACTTCCTGAAACTTTAAACTGCTGAACGTAATTGAAACTTGAAGCCGAGCGCCTTCAAGCAATTTTGCAAAGGCACCTGTCGTGTTCGCCCATTTCCTGTTTTCTCTTTAAAGGGTAACATACTACTGCATTTGACGCAGAAAGTGAGGTAATCAGTAATAATATTACTTCTGTAATAAAAAAATTAGTTGAAAACTTCAATCTATTATGCCTATCAATCTGCGGAGACACTGAATTGATCTAATAATGAACTGTGGCATGAAAATGAATTACTGCACTTCCTGTAAGCCCACTGATCGCAAGGCAAGTTAAAGAAAGGCCTTCGGATACTGTTGCTTTTTAAGGTTCAGTTAATCCATCCGTGAAAACGGGAACTACGAGCTTATAGGATCACTTTGTTTTTCCGGGGCACTTTGTTTTTCATTTAAGAATGAAACCAACCGAAGGAAGAAAAGGAAACCGAAAGAAGAAAAGGAATTTCGTTAAGCACAATGCGAAATCAGTAAATCCATGTATCAAGTCAAATAAATTCAATGTCAGTTTTTAACCGTAATGGTAAGCCTGGTTATGTAACCTTCCGAAAATGCTACTGCCTGTTTGCGAGCTAAAAGAATAAGAGTGTCACCACTGATTCATTCGCTCAAAAATGTTTGTATAGCTTATGGGACTTAACTACGTGGTCATCAGTCCCTAAACTTACAAACTACTTATGAACTAGCTAACACTAAGGATGGCACAAATATCTATGCCCGAGGGGGGTTTCGAACCCCCGACCGTAGTGGCCGTGCAGACCGTGATTGACGCGCCTCAGTCCACTCGGCCACCGCGGCCGGCGATTCATTCGTGTACTTCGCAGTTAACAAAACAGCGTCAGCTACGGTTCGTCCTGAACTATGCTTCTTCTGTTTCCTTATCATTCCGTTCTGTCCTGAGGAGAGAATCTGATGAGCTGTAAACCATTTGTAGATGAGAAACTAACAGAAAAAATGAACGGTTTTCGAGCGATTTCTGTTGTCGAAAACTGTAAGAAATGAAAAATTGTTTTGTAACAGTACAGGACGGCAGAAGCATACAATATGCAATCTCGTTCATGTAAGTGACTTTCTAGTCCAAGCATTAGGGAGAAGCGGTTGCAAAAATTATTACCTAAAAACAAAAAAAAAAAAAAAAACAAAAAAATGAGCGTGTAGGAAATTAAATTTCAAATAGACTTTCTATTTTATGAAACTCGAGCCGAGATGGAAAAATTTGCCGAAAAAATTCGCAAATCTCCAAAAAACGGTTTTTATTAAATAAATAAAAAACGATAACTCCGATGGGAAAATGTTAAATTAGAAGGTTGTAGCCCTTAAGATTATCTATCGATTGCTTTTTTGTATGTATCGATTTATTTGATACGTTTCGAGTTATATCGAAAAAACACTTAAAATTCATTAAAAACTAGATTTCTTATAACTCGACAACATCCACGTTTATAAACTTCCTATTTACCACAAGTATAGCACAAAATAAGTGAAAAAGACCTTTTTCGAAAAAATTAAAAATATTCAGTATTCTTTGAGATATATCGACTTTTTTGAAAAAAAGAGGCTCCTAGAAAATTGGCTAGAGTTGGTCAGGGGATCGACCTAGAGTAACGGTTTTCAATCTGTTTTCTTCGTGAAGAGTTCAAATATCATAATGTTAAATAATTTTTTAGATTTTATCAATTATAAGTATCAAAGAATGACTTTAAAAAACTTGCATTTTTTTGGGCCCGTTTTCTTCAACTGACTATTTCTATGTTATTTTTATGTTATGAAAGGAACTGTGAAAGAACTATGTTCCTGACATTTTTCAACAGATTTTAAATCCAATAATGTTGCTCTATGACCTTCTGGAGCAGAGATAAATATTTTTCTTTAAAAAAATCTAGCGGACGTAATTTACATTTTACAGCGATTGCTTCAGGGAGCATCATATTGAATACTTTTACTAGTAAGTAAAAATACTTGGTTACGTTGCATTCTTTTCTAGTGTTACTAATCGACCGTAAATAATATTTTTGCAAAGTTTTGCAAATTTAACATTACGTCGTGACAGAATGCTTGGACTATTTGGTAGTCTTTGTCTATTGCGACAGTTGCTGTTACGATCTGAAGCTCCAGCAGCCGCCAAATCTCCTGATTGAAAATGGTCGCTGTTGTGGTTAGTTATTTATTTCGCCACTAATGGTTTTGAAGGTTTACAACAACGTTTCCGGGTGCAGATATGTTTCTTTATGTAGCTAGTTTTAATGAAGGGCGTAGATGCATTATGACAGCAGCGGAAGAAACGCAATGTTGTTTATGTCGCTCCTTTTGGGGAAAGTAGAGTCGTAAAAGGTCTACATACTCTTGCTTGATGTATGTACCTTCCAATGAACATCATATAAAAATAAGCAGCAGTATACAGACATTTTACGACTCTAGATTCCCTCAAGATATGCAACATAATCTACATTGTCCTTGGTTTGTTACTGCGGAAAGGCGTGTTCGCCCCTCATAGTCGGGTCGTGAAACTTCTGTTGCGATTTTCTCCAAGTAATACCACTTACTGCTTGCACATTACACTGCCCTAATGGAATGGTAAACGTGTACAAAGCCTCACCTAAATCCATAGCCAACACTTGTGAGTGTAAAATCTTCTGTATGTTGATGGGGTGATTTTGTTCACCAGTCGATGTGAGGTAGTACTAATTCATCTGTCTAGTAACGTCATTATTTGCAGGAAGTATTGCAGTATGGCTGTTAAATATATATATTTAAAGAAAGAAAAATTCGAGAAGGGAATGTTTTACTATGCTACGGGTATTGAGCGAAAAGAAATCGCAAAGACACAAAATTCACCATTGTAGAAGTTTATCAATGACATTTAAAATAAGTGTTCGGTCCTCTGCATTGGAGAGCGAAGTACGAATATTTGTCATTGAACACAATTCTCATAATTATTTAATTGCAATTGGTTTCACCACTGAGTATTGAGATTAAAACACCCAGTGTAGCGTAGGCCAGATTCCGTAATTTGAATACTACCATGAAGTTTAAAAATCTCAAAGAAATCTCTCCTGAGATTAAACTAGTACTACCTGAAAAACGCTTTTACTATACTTTCAAATGTTTGTAAACCTATTAGACCAAACTGCGATGGCCACTAGTCCCTACACTTGCAAACTACTTAAGCTAACCTACAGTAAATGGCAACACACACAGACACACGCTCTTGCCCGAGGAAGGACTCGAACCTCCGGCGGGAATGGCCGCCCGTTCGTACCACGACGCCTTAGACCACGCGGCCGTTCCTCACGGCTACGCACTTTCACTGAATATTTCTGAAATATAAAACTTATTAATTATTAAAAAAAATCATTTAGACCTCAAGATGGCGTCCCACCTTTCCGCGTCACAAAGGTCGCTGGCATAGCTTAAGAAATGAGCTAACGAATTGAGTTAAAATGAAGCCACACACACACACACACACACACACACACAGAAGTTGCAAAACACCACATAACATTCGCTCGCACGTCTTTTGAAATACTGTTCACTTTATGAAATTTCTATTAAAGTCGTCGTTGGCATAAAACATATTATCAGTTTATCTGGCTCTGTCGACAGTTCTTTGTACGATTGACACCATAATAGGAAGCGTAAGTTTTCGTCAAACCAGGATCGTGAAGAGACCTTTCGCTCTTGGTTCACGATAACGGGAATCCGCAAATACAATTCCTGGTACGGAACACCCATTAGGAGGGGGGGGGGGGAAAGGAGCGGGGAGCGACAATGACAAGGCGTGACACTCTTCTCAAGATCTGTCATGTGGGATCTTTGTATGCAGATTATTCTTAAGCACTACAGAGCTCCATGTCCTGCGACGCGTTCTAGAGGTAATGGGGCAACCGGGACCGACCGACCGCCGTGCCGTCCTTTGCCACATGGAGTAACTGCTGTGATGGGACGTAGTGGAGTCACATACAGATCTCTAGGCCACTGTCGACTTTCTTGATATTACGAGCCCGACCTGCTCACTCAAATAGCGCCTCGATATTAACATTGTAAAGCTACGTACACCCGATTCACTCCTCCCGCCAAGTAAATTCTCTTGCAGTGCCGGGAATCGAAAAAAGATCCACCGTATAGCAGCCACACACAATGACCAATGAGCTACAGAGGCTCGCTTACATCACCGCGAGTGGTATATTACGTGTTTGAGACATACACTACTGGCCATTTAAATTGCTACAACAAGAAGAAATGCGGATGATAAACGGGTATTCATTGGATAATTATATTATACTAGAACTGACATTTGATTACATTTTCACGCCATTTTGGTGCATAGACCCTAAGAACTCAGTACTCAGAACAAGCACATCTGGCCGTAATAACGGCCTTGATACGCCTGGGCATTGAGTCAACGAGAGCTTGGATGGCATGTACAGGTGCAGATGTCCATGCAGCTTCAACACGATAGCACAGTTCATCAAAAGTAGTGACTGGCGTATTGTGACGAGCCGGTTGCTCGGCCACCACTCACCAGACGTTTTCAAATGGTGAGAGATCTGGAGAATGTGCTGACCAGGGCAACAGTCGAACATTTTCAGTTCTAGACAGGCCCGTGCAGGACCTGCAACATACGCTGGTGCCTCATTCTGCTGAAATGTAGGGTTTCGCAGGTATCGAATGAAGGGTAGAGCCACGGATCGTAAGACATCTTAAATGTAACGCCCACTGTTCAATGTGCCGTCGATGCGAATACACGCTTCCAATGTGCATTCACCGCGATGTCGCCAAACACGGATGCGACCATCATGATGCTGTAAACAGAACCTGGATTCATCTGAAAAAAAAAAATAAAAAAAAATGACGTTTTGCCATTCGTGAAACCAGGTTCGTCGTTGCGTACATCATCGCAGGCGCTCCTGTTTGTGATGCAGCGTCAAGGGTAACCGCAGCCATGTTCTCCGAGCTGATAGTCCATGCTGCTGGAAATGTCGTCGAACTGTTCGTTCAGATGGTTGTTGTCTTGCAAACGTCCCCATCTGCTGACTCAGGGATCGAAATGTGGCTGCATGATCCGTTACAGCCATGCGGATAAGATGGATGTCATCTCGAATGCTAGTGATACGAGGCCGTTGGGATCCAGCATGGCGTTCTACATTGCCCTCCTGAACCCACCGATTCCATATTCTGCCAACAGTCATTGGATCGCGACCAATGCGAGCAGCAATGTCGCGATACGATAATCCGCAATCGCGATAGGCTACAATCCGACCTTTATCAAAGTCGGAAATGTGATGGTACGTATTTCTCCTCCTTACACGAGGCATCACAACAACGTTTCACCGGGCAACGCCAGTAAACTTTTTGTGTATGAGAAATCGGTTGGAAATTTTCCTCATGCCAAACTTGTGTTAATGCTCTGATAAGCTAATCATTTGTATATCACAGCATCTTCTTCCTGTCTGTTAAATTTCACGTCTGTAACACTTCATCTTCGTGATGTTTCAATTTTAATGGCCAGGAGTGTATTAGACAGCCCGAGATTCTCCGTTGACAAATCATGTAATTGAATTTAGGATGTGTCCTGCGCACGTCGAAACACGGATGTCTACCTTATCATTACTCTCCACAACGACATACGTTTTTGTGGCGCTAGCACATCCTTACCACGTCAGTGCCGTAAGTTATGTCAGTGATGAAAAGTCAAACGCATCAGCATCCAAAGGGACACATGTCACCTCCTGGAATTTGAATAGGCTACAGTCTTTTTCTTCAGTACAGAACTATTTCGAATTCCTATCACTCAGTGCCTGTGGCAACTTAAAAATACGGGGGACGATCGGAAAACAAGGAACAACAGCTAATTTTTTCTCCCCTTATAGTGCAGCTGGAATATTGAAATTGCACGGCGATAGAGTTTGAATTTGCGGTCCAGAGAGAGAATTTTGCTTTTTTGTGTAGCTCTAGCGGAAAAAACCTGAACTGAAAACGCATATGTTACTGTAGTCATCTTGAGAGGAATAGTGAAAGAAAAGGAAGGAAGAATAGTGTTTAACGCCCGGTCGACAGCGTGGTCATTAGAGGCGGAGCTTACGCTCGGGCTGTTTGGGTAACGATGGGGAAGGAAATCAGCCGTGCCCTTTGAAAGGAACCATCCCGGCATTTGTCTGGAGTGATTTAGGGAAATCACGGGAAACCTAAATCTGGATGGCTGGAAATGGACTTGAACCACCTTCCTCCCGAATACGAATCCAGTGTGTTATCACTGTGCGACCTCGTTCGGTAGGAACAGTGAGTGTAGTTCGATATGAGCCAAAAGGCATAAACCGAGTGAAAAATCGCAGGGAGTGTAGGAGAACCACTGTATGGACCATATCAATTTTTCTAGGTGGTGTCCATTCTTACAAGAGAGCCTTGTGAGCCTTAGTGATTCGCCACATCCCGGCCAGCTGGTAGCAGCTGCAACCGTACAGAATGTCGGAGCCATTGAGGCACCAATTTTGAACAATCGGCGTGTGCAGTTGCGAACTTGACTGCAGCAGTTCAACAAATCCTTTGTGTGCTGTATGATATTGTCTATGATAAGCTGAAAATCAGTAAAATCAGTGCTCACTGGATGCCTAAGAACCTGATAGACAACAACAAGGGCTAGCGAATGAGGACAGGCTTGAGTAACTTTTACATCTACATTGAAACACGGCCACTGGTTGTGTGGTCGTGTTCCATTATGGTTTAAACTTTCACCTAAATTGTTTCTGTACCATTAATGTTATCTATCTGTGTGTTAATTGTTTTATTATTTTTATCAATGATAAATGACAAATGTTTATGTATGTTTGCCTGATATTTATATATGTTTCCACCTGTGTGATTGAACCTGTATGTTCATCTGAATGTGGAAGGTTGCTTTTAATATGACTGCCGCACAATGGCTTATAGTCGCCTCCTCCTGGTTTAGGCCTCGTTTTGCTGTAGTTAAGAACACATGGCTTCGTTTGTCATCTGTGCTGGTGTCTGATGGCTGGCCAGAGACAAGCTTACTTGGCAAAATGGCGAGGTGGCCGTGTTCTTACTGTCGTACCAGCTGAATCTTGGATGAAAGAGGTGACAGGAGACCTCTCTTAGAGCGGATGTAGAGTGAATTGTCTTCACAAGGTAGCAAGGGTTGGTAGGAGTCTTTGAACGTGGTCTGCGTTGCTTTTAGTGCGCTCTACATTCGGTGCAAGGGGAGATTTTACTGTGGCCTTAGAGTGACACTCTTCACTCTTCATTCTGGCTCTGACGGCTGTGGAAGTAAATGTTATGAAATTTGGTGTGGTCGCACACTACATAGTATTTAAGATTAGTGAGTGGCTGCCACCCCACACGTTAGTTCGTTTAGTGCACAGTATATTTAAAAATTTGTGATCAAGACACCTGCCATCTCGTCAAGACGTCACCGACGCTTTGTTTCACCACTGTTATCGAGTGTTACTGCAGAGTAATGTACTGCTAACATTATGCGAGTGTCTGTGAATGAATGAATGTGCTTTCAGCTACTCATTGTGTATTTGCACATTACTTCCCACATTACCTCCATATTCAAAAAAGGGCAGAAACAATTTCATTACGGGCAGTAATTTTATTATTTAATTCACTTTTGTACAAGGTGCGCTTAATTTGGTCTCCCCCATTTATTTGCTTGTTCATTTTTCTGAATAGACTGTGATTTTAAAGTATCAAACCTCTGCTTTATGATTTCATGCTCCCCGTCCCATGTTTAATTATCTATTCTTATTTTTTTAACATTGAATTTGTGTTTGTTATAATGTTGGCTGCTCCCTTAAGGAGTGAGCAGTTAGACAAATTTACATTGCGCCTGTACTGTGGCCACTCATAAAGTATTTTAGAGCTGCAGTGAGCGTTTTAACTTACATTTGCAGATCTCAACTGCCCGAAATCTTGCTTATTATAATAACAGATCACTTTCAACATCTACATACAAACTCCATAATCCACCAAAAGGGGCATGGTGGAGGGTCCTCAATATCACTAGTAGGTACCTGCTTTTCTGTTCCACTCAATATTGAACTAGGGAAAAACGAATACTTGTATGCTTCAGTACAAGCCCTAATCTCTCTAATCTTATCCTTGTGGTCTTTATGCAAAATGTTGTTTGGTGGCAGCAGAATCGTTCTGCAGTCTGCCTCAATTTCCGCCCCTCTAAATTTCTTCAACAGTGCTTCTCGAACAGAATGTCACCTCCCATCCAGCGATTCCCAACTGAGTTCCCGAAGCATTTCGGTAACGCTCACGCATTGATCGAATCTACCAGTTACAAAACCTCACTGCCCACCTCTGAACTGCCTCTGGGTTCATCTTTAAACCGATCTGGTAGGAATCCCAAACACTTGAGCAATATTCAAGACAGGGTCATACAACCGTTTTGCATGCGGTGACCTTACGGACGAATCACATCTTCCCAAAATTGTCCCAATAAAGTGAAGTCCATCACTTGCCTTCCCCACGACTATCCTTATATGCTCGTACCATTTAATATTGCAGTGCTGTGTTACGCCTAGGTATTTAATAGACGCGACTCTCTCAAACAGCGTATTACTGATGCTGTATTCGAACATTACAGGATTGTTTCTCCTACTCATCTGCTTCACCTTACATTTTTGTACATTTACCGATAGTTTCCATTCTTCACACCACCTAGAAATTCGGTTCAAATGTTCAAATGTTTGTAGAACTTATGGGACTTAACTACGGGGTCATCAGTCCCTAAGCTTACAAACTACTTATGAACTAGCTAAGACTATCTATGCCCGAGGGGGGATTCGAACATCCGACCGTAGTGGCCATGCAGACCGTGACTGGAGCGCCTCAGTCCCCTCGGCCACCGAGGCCGGCGGCCGGCTATAAATTTGGTCAAAGTCATCCTGCATCCTACTACATTCATTCAATGACGACACCCTCCTGTACACCACAACATCATCAACAAAGAGCTGTCAGATCATTTATACAGATAGGAAACAATAGCGGCCCTATCACACTTCCCTGGGGCCCCCTGACGATATCCTAGTCTCCGATGAACACTCGACATCGAGGACCACGTACTGTGTTCTATTAGTTACGTAATCTTCGAGTCACATATTTGGCTATCTATTCCATAAGCTCGTACCTCCGTTAGCAGTCTGTAGTGCTGTACCATGTTAAACGCCTTTTGAAAATCTATAAATATGCAGTCCGCCTGTTGCACTTCATCTATAGCATGCAATACGTCATGAGAGAAAAGGGCAAGCTGGGTTTCACATGATCGATGTTTGCTAAAGCCGTGCTGATGCACGGATAGGAGCTTTTCCGTCTCAAGGCAATTTACTATATTAGAACTGAGAATATGTTCAAGAATTGTACAGTAAAGTGATGGTAATGATATAGGTCTTTAATTTCGTGGGTCCGTTCCATTGTCTTTCCTATACACCATACACCACCATATCTAACTTCAAACTATCCACTTCTCTTTTCAATTTTTTAACTTACCTACCCAATTAAGGGTCAGAATATTCCACCCTCCGATGACATCCTAGTGAGTAGTCACCGTCCGGAGATCCGAATAAGGACTATTGAACCTCCTGAATATTTTACCTCAGTACTCATACAGTAGAGCTGCATGTCCTTGAGAAAAATAACGACTGTGGTTTCCCCACGTTAGCTGATGTTACAAGGCCAGCTCAGTCAATCATCCAGACAGTTGCCCCTGTAACTATTGAAAAGACTGCTGCCCCTCTTCAGGAACCACATCGTGTTTGTCTGGCCTCTCCACAGATCCCCCCCCTTTCCCCTCCCCCACTATGGTTGGACCTACGGCACGACTAACTACATATTTTAATCACGCAAGCCACCCCACTTTGGCAATATCTGAGATTCATACGGGTAGGAGTACGAGGTGTATTTCAGTTTCTTGATTAGCGATGGGATGATCATAATCTTGAGGTAGAAGACATGGAGACTGATAGTGAGGGTGGAGCGTTCTATAGTTTTCGCCTGGATTTTGGAGGTGTTTATCTTGAGGAGGAGAGGGGCCGACTTTTGAAAATCAGTGGGGTGCTCTATATCACGGTTCACAAATGTTCGAAACCAACCCTCCTGAAAATCATGTTCATGCATTTTTGAATGAGCAATACTTGATAAAAGTAAATAGGCAGTTGTCTGGTCTTTTAAAGATAGAAGGAAGAGGAAAAAGAAAAGGAAAGCATGGCTGGATTAGGACACTACAATAAAGCGATCTAATTGGCCAAAGTGGATATTTCTACATAAGTAACACCCCAAAACTTCTACACTACCAATGAAATAATTTTTTCTGTACACTAATCTAACATTTTTTGTGTGAAGCTCTCTGACAAAAGCGTTTGGTAGAACACCGTCACCAAGGTTTAAAGAAATCTTTGAAATATTTTGAGATTTTGAAGTCCGACATCAACTTTTTTTGGTCAGTACCAAGCAAGAGCTGTATACTTCATCGAAACTATCATTACTTAGAGAACTTATGTCATTACTTCATGACATCTCTGACAGTATTAATAAAGTCCAAGATTTTTTTAAGCCTGATATAAAAGCATTACAAATTTCAACTGAATCGTTTATCATTTATCTTTGCCAATTCCCTTGTTATTAAAATTATACTTTAGCATCAGCATCAGATTCTTCAAGCTAAATTCCTGAAAGAACACAACTGAATGTTCATAAATACGTACAGCTGAAAGGTCTAAAGGACCGACGTGCTTCAGGATGAATAAAGCTAGCATAGTGGGTAAAACACGGAAACTCATTACTCCTCGCTTGGGGACCCGCGTACAAAACTGATCATTTCTTTCACGTATGAAATATCGTATCTCTCTATCGTCACGTTTTGCATTGCCTCCCTGAGTCATAAGGTAGGTTTTGCTTTTTCCCGATTTTTAAAAAAATTATACAATTTTATTTTCCACCTCAATTTTGTGTGGGTGCTCAGCACCCCCAAAAAATTCTTGGGGGGTGCACGAGCCCCGGAGCACCCACGGAGTCGGCGGCCCTGTTGAGGAGTCATTAATTACACCACGACGTGACGTTCAAAAGCGGTCAGTCAGCCTTTGGCCCACTTTAGGTTACGGTAGTAATACTAAAAGTGGGCCTTTGCGATCGTCTATTGACAGTTCGAACTTTAAATGAAAATAACGGCTTAACTATTCATCTGACACGAAAATTGAATAACCGAATTTATAGAGGAGAATATTCTCTACAACTTTGCTCTCTTATGTTTTTTTCATATCTCGTAGCGTTTCAAAGATATTTGCAAAAATAACGGCGAGTTTAGGATGTCTGTCTGTCTGTCTGTCTGTCCGTAATGTGTTCCCTGTTTTTAAGACGAACCGTTCAACCGATCAGCACCAAATTCTGCAGACATGATTGTAGGTCGTCAGAGACCAGAACCTCCCTTTTTCAAATTTTTCGGACAAAAAATACGTAATTAAAACCAAGAAAAGCCATTTGTAATATAATTGTAATTGCAAAACGAACCATTCATCTGACACGAAAATTGAATAACCTAATTGGTAGAGGAGAAAATTCTCTACAACTTAGCTCACTTATGTTTTTTTCATATCTCGTATCGTTTGAGACATATTTGCAAAAATAACGGAGATTTGACACCCTCCATTGAATTAACGAAAACCAGCCGTTCGGAGATGTCACCTGACATTCCTTGCGTATTTCATGATTTTCTTATTGTAACTTACACGTTGTCATTTCAAAGCAACGGCACACTGAGGAATTAACAAATCCACATTCGTACGATAAATGATAATCTAAATGTTTACAAATGCCATATTAACATCAGTTAACAATGGCTATCAATAGTATGATCCATTGTTTTGATTTATAGCCGTAGCGACTGGGCGCCGTGGTTCAGCGCGCCCGGTCAGAGGGCTCAACGCCCTCTGTAATAAAAAAGCTGAGCCAACAACACACCGAACAAACACGAACAAATCGATCAGCGTCCGCAACGAATAGAACTAACCAGAGAGAGAGAGAGAGAGAGAGAGAGAGAGAGAGAGAGAGAGAGAGAGAGATAGCGTCGTGGGCAAGGTGCTAGACTATGACGCGAAAGGTCGGTGGTTAGAAACCCACCACTACCTACATTTTTTTCTCTAAAAGGGTTTCAGACACAAATCAATTAATTTGTTATTATTTAGATTATTATTTTGTCCAAAATGTTTGCAAAAACTTATAAAACTACAAATCTAAAGTGGGCCGTAAAAACGTCAGAGCGATTTTTTTTAAAGAGGGTGGCAATTGTTTTGTGTAATGGGTTTGTCTTGACATATGACTGGAGACTTGTAAGTGAAGGCGCCACCTCTTGGTTTGTTTATAGTAGACGCGACCCCTAAGCACTTGTGCACGGAGGGAATTGAGTGGGCACCGCTCTGTTTGTTTGCCTGGTCAGGAAGGGGAGGGGTGGGGGGGGGGGCGAGGGAAAACACGGCGGCACGTGCCACAGCAGGCAGCTGCCGCCGCTGCTGCCACCTGCCAGCCAGCCAGGAAAGCCCACCTCCGATTTTCTCGATGTGACACCGGAAGTGACCCACAAACTGGACGGACGCCGCGCCGGAAGCGGACGTCGCTTTTTTACTCCCGCTCGTCTTTTTCCGTGCCCGACACGATCGACCTGCCATCAAGGTCTTTACTAATAAGCGACTCGGCACAGTGGCGCAGCAAGTGATCTCATCACGAAACGACAGGTTCGATCTAGCTTCGGATTCATGTTGCGCAACGTCGATGACAGTAGGAAAGGACGGTTTACAAGTTAACCACAGGGATTTGTGGTATTACAGGGAATAAGAAATGTTTTTGAGAATCAATTAAGTTTGACACGAACTATAAATGCAAAACCTATAGCAGATTAACAGCATATGATATTGTTATTTAACTAATTTGACAACACCGACGGCAAATAACTATTTTTACCAACTAGAAAGCAGAGACGATGAAAAATTAATACTAGGTGATCAAAAAATTAGTATAAATTTGAAAACTTAATAAACCACGGAATAATGTAGATAGGTAGGTAAAAATTGCCACACATGCTTGGAATGACATGGGGTTTTATTAGAACAACAAAAGTAGTTCAAGAAATGGCCGTCAGATAGCGTTTCATCTGATCAGAAAAGCGATAATTAGCACAACAAATTAAAACAAAGCAAAGATCATATTCTGGAACGTACGATTCTTATACAGGATGGCACTCCACCTCATACTGCTAGACGCGTGAAAGATCAGTTGCGCGCGTCGTTTGGTGATGATCGTGTGCTCAGCCGCCACTTTCGTCAAGCTTGGCGTCCCAGGTCCCCAGACCTCAGTCCGTGCGATTATTGGCTTTGGGGTTACCTGAAATCGCAAGTGTAGCGTGATCGACCGACATCTCTAGGGATGCTGAAAGACAACATCCGACGCCAATCCCTCACCATAACTCAGGACATGCTTTACAGTGCTGTTCACAACATTATTCCTCGACTACATCTGTTGTTGAGGAATGATGGTGAACATATTGAGCATTTCCTGTAAAGAACATCATCTTTGCTTCGTCTTAATTGTTATGTTAATTATTGCTTTTCTATTCAGACGAAGCGCCATCTGTCGGACATTTTTTGAACTTTTTTTCGGTTCTAATACAACCCCATGTCATTCCAATCATGTGTGTCAATTTTTGCTCTATATGTACATTATTCCGTGATTTATTAACTTTTCAAATTTATAAGGACTTTTTGATCACCCGGTATTTTCAGTTGTCAATTGTCTTCAGCTAGCGCTAAGAGCGCGGTCAGAAAGATCGCTGTCTCTCGTTTAGGATCTTGTACAAATAGGACGTATTAGTTAACTTCTCTTGACTTTAGCAGATTTACAGTAGAAAACATTCTGTAGTGTATATAAGAGTAATTGTCTGTGAATGATAATTTTGCAATAACAATTATTCAGTACAGAATTCCGATACGTTGTGATGATTTAAACTTCCTTGATCTTCCTTTCATAATTTTACAAAAATTATAATAATAAGTGATGGCTCGGAACGGATGCAATTCGAAGAGATGCGTACGGTGCAAAAACTGATACCGTTCACGGAACATATAAGAGAAGTAACTATTCATGATTTATCACGTTCTTGAGATCTACCCATTTACTTAAATTTTTATCAGATGTATGATTTTGAGCTGGCCGTGGGTTACGTTTAATAAATTGGCATTTTGCACCTCGACAATTGGATTCTTTCGCAAAAGGCAATAACTTTAAATTATGATCCACTGCTTGCTATCTTTTGGTATCAGCATTAAAAATTTGAAACTAACTATTTAATTAAATTTGCGTTGGTACATATTTTACAGTTCATGATAAATGCAGTGCCATTCCGTAGGGAATGTAACAATTTGTGTGAGACATTATTTCTGTTTTATTTATTTATGTATTTATTTATTTATTTTTCTTTAGTACTGAGACGCTTAAAAATAAATAATCTTTGCTCAAACAGGAATCATGTTTTCAGACTGATAGTAAATGAGCAATATATTGATTTTTTTAAAATAGCTTGCTCTTGCGTGCAGTACGATAAAGATAAAGTAGATTTATTTGTCTCCAGCGAAAATAAATAAATAAATAAAAATTGTTACATTTCATATTGCAAGTAACTAGATTCATGTTTATTAAGCTTAAGGGATTTAACTGCGGGGTCATCAGTCCCTAAACTTCCAAACTACTTATGAACTACCTCATACTAAAGACGATACAAACATCCATGCCAGAGGAAGATTCGAACCCCTGACCGTAGCGGCCGTGGGCGTCTAAAGCGTCTCGCTGCGGAGCACGCGGTTGCTCGTCGTGGAGGTTCGAGTCCTCCCTGGGGCATGGGTGTGTGTGCTTGTCCTTAGGTTAGTTTACCTAGATTTAAGAAGTTTGTAAGCTACGGACTGATGACCACGCAGTTTGGTCCGATAGATTTACAAACATTTGAAACAAACAAACTGACGGAAGACATTGAGAAGGTTCAGAGAAGGACAGCTCGTTTTGTTTCATCACGTTACGGGGGCGGGGGGGGGGGGGGAGCGTCACGGAAATGTTGAACGAATTGGGGAGGAAATCATTAAAAGAAAGACGTTATTAATTGCGGCGTGATCTGTTTGCGAAGTTTCAATCACCGACTTTTACTTATCCTTGCAATCGATAAAGTCTCTTCCAACATTCATCCTTTGTACCAAATGTAATTCTTTGCACCCTGCCTGACCCAATACCAGAGCTCCTACCCCATCACCTTGCTCTCATGGGCCAAGCCTCACACCCAACCCAAACTCATAATGTGCCGTCCTCCTTGTACACCTTACGCCTACCTTAACTCAATATTTCCTACCCCAAAGTACATTCGCAGTTTCCATTTGCATATATATATATATATATATATATATATATATATATATATATATATATATAGCTCTAAAGTTAGCTTTCCTATGACACATTAAAATCTCCAGTTGTCACAATAAGTGAACATTCGAAATTGAAGTGCTGCCAACTTCTGCGTACCGATCATGTGCTACAGTAAAAATGTCACAGCAGAGTAAGATCGTGTGTGAAATTACATTCCAGAAACGTTTATGTTTAAATGGTTCAATTACAATTAAACACAGCTACTATGTCTGCAATGTTGTCAACAGTGGAAATCAAAACATCTTACAAGGGACACATTAGACCTCGAACGCTCGGAACCGCAGGAAACCGTGCTTAGACTAACAAGCAAAACAGTGGTGTGCGTTATTTCCACGCAAAACGTCTCACTTGCCTGCTAGCCTCACAAGAAGTTTGGCACAGTGTAGCTGCACTATCCAGTGCTCCAGCTGCGTGATACACCTGCAGAACGTACATTACTGGCCATTAAGATTGCTACACCAAGAAGAAATGCAGATGATAAACGGACATTCATTGGACAAATATGTTATACTTTAATTGGCACGTGATCACATTTTCACGCAATTTGGGTGCATAGATCCTGAGAAATCAGTAACCAAAACAACCACCTCTGACCGTAATAACGGCCTTGATACACCTGGGCACTGAGTCAAACAGAGCTTGGATGGCGTGTACAGGTACAGATGTCCATGCAGCTTCAGCACGATACCACAGTTCATCAAGAGTGGTGACTGGCGTATTGTGACGAGCCAGATCATCGACCATCATTGACCAGACGTGTTCAATTGGTGAGAGATCTGGAGAGCCGGCCGCGGTGGCCGAGGGGACTGAGGCGCTCCAGTCACGGTCTGCACGGCCACTACGGTCGGGGGTTCGGATCCCCCCTCGGGCATGGATATTTGTGACGTCCTTAGTCTTAGCTAGTTCAAAGGAAGTTTGTAAGCTTAGGGACTGATGACCCCGTAGTTAAGTCCCATAAGTTCTACAAACATTTGAACTTTTTTTTTTTTTTTTTTTTTTTTTTTTTTGGATCTGGAGAATGTGCTGGCCAGGGCAGCAGTCGAACATTTTCCGTATTCATAAAGGCCCGTACAGGACCTGCAACATGCGCTCGTGCATTATCTTGCTGAAATGTAGGGTTTAGCAGGGATCGAATGAAGGATAGAGCCACGGGACGTAACACATATGTAATGTAACGGCCACTGTTCAGAGTGTCGTCGATGCGAACAAGAGGTGCCGAGACGTGTAAACAATGGTACCCCATACCAGCACGCCGGGTGATACGCCAGTATGTTGATGACGAATACACGCTTCCAATGTGCGTTCCCGCGATGTCGCCAAACACGAATGCGACCATCATGATGCTGTAAACAGTACCTAAATTCATCCGAAAGAATGACCATTTGCCATCCGTGCATCGAGGAGCGTCATTGCGTACACCATCGCAGGTGCTCCTGTCTGTGATGCATCGTCTAGGGTAACCGCATCCAGGGTCTCCGATCTGATAGTCCATGCTGCTGAAACGTCGTCGAACTGTTCGTGCAGATGGTTGATGTCTTGCAAACGTCCCCATCTGTTGACTCAGGGAACGAGAAGTGGCTGCACAATTCGTTACAGCCATGTGGATAAGATGCCTGTCATCTTGACTGCCAGTGATACGAGGCCGTTGTGATCCAGCATGGCGTTCCGTATTGCTCTCCTGAACCCACCGATTCTATATTCTGCTAACAGTCATTGGATTGCGACCAACGCGAGCAACAATGTCGTGATACGATAAACTGCAATAGCGATACGCTACAATCCGACCTTTATCAAAGTCGGAAACGTGATGGTACTTATTTCTCCTTCTTACACGAGGCATTACAACAACGTTTCACCAGTCAACACCGGCCAACAGCTGTTTGAGTATGCGAAATCGGCTGGAAATTTTCCTCATTTCAGCCCGTTGTAGGTGTTGTCACAGGCGCCAGCCTTGTGTGAATGGTCTGAAAAGCTAATCATTTGCATATCACAGCATCTTCTTTGTGTCGGTTTAATTTCGCGTCTGTAAGAGGTCATCTTCGTGGTGTAGCTATTTGAATGGCCAGGAGTGTTTCTGTTTCCTGGAGTGTTCGCAAGCGAGCTACTGTGTAAACTGTGTACAGTGCTGTGATATTATGAAGATAGTTATTCCTACGCATGTGATACAGATATTAGGGACCATACAGCTGGGGACTAAAAACCAAGCTGTTTAGTCCCCTCTAAACAACAGCAACGAAATTACAACATGCTGATACGTAAATGGCATCGAGGCAGAGGATATGGAGTTACCGGATATATTAAATAAAATAATTATCAGAAATATAATGGCGACGATACAAAATAGACGACATTACGCTGAATAGATATACGGATATTGAATGGCAGGAGGAACGTGAACCTAAAGGTGGCTCTTCAAGCGGTAAACAACATTCATCTCCAGGACAACAGGAACAGTCAAGTCGCAGCGAGTAGGAACCTTCTCTGTCCAAAAATATGATATCAAGTGTATTAAATGACACTGATGACAGCGAATTTATTAGGGCTATTTATGAGGAATATTACAATCATGGTTTCAATTCCTATAGCAAACTAATAAAGCGCTGTAAGTGCATCAAAAGTAAATCAAATTGCACATTGATGAATATTAAATAATAACAGCTGCAGGATCAGAATGTGACGTCTGTTCTTTCCGAACAGACGCCACATGTATATATATAATATGCCGGTGACGGGCAATGATCCTATCGTTAGTGGGGAGGGGTGGGCAAGTTTGAAGCCCTTACTCTTACGGGAATTAGTTAAACTACGAGTTTGAGTACTATGGGCAGGGCGAAGCTGGGAATTTGTATCTGACGGGAGGCGTGCATGGGTAGTCCTTGCAGGTGCGGTGATCACTGTGTCCCCAGTGGTGTAGGGGTCAGCGCAACTGCCTAGAAAGCAGGAGACCCGGGTTCGAATCCCGGCTGGGTACACATTTTCAGCTTTGCCCAATAGCAGTTGAAGTCATATATTCTATGAATATTTTCTAAATTATTTGTCTAGGAAACTTAGAACAGGTGATCGATTCAAAGGAGGACTGTCGGAATTACAAACTATAAAAGAGTATGAACTACCAAAAAAAAAAAAAAAAAAAAAAAAGTTCAAATGTTTGTAGAACTTATGGGACTACGGGGTCATCAGCCCCTAAGCTTACAAACTACATATGAACTAGCTAAGACTAAGGACGGCACAAATATCCATGCCCGAGGGGGGATTCGAACCCCCGACGGGGAACAGTTCCCTCGGCCACCGCGGCCGGCGAACTATCCTAATTTGATAGTGCAAGGAGGTATAGATATACAGTTCACTATTGAAATCTGCTGATGTGGACACCAGAAGCGGCTAAGACGTTTGGCTTGAGCAATTTCAAAGCGTCGATTTCCTTTCTCGACCATGTCAACGCTTATCGTGGCATTTCATCCAGGCATATTACTACATTTTTCCCACGTAAGGACATAGAAGACGCCAACATTATATGTCGAAAGGCACAACAGTTTGTGGAGGAAGTGAACATGTTTTAACAGAGGAGGTGTGGAGAAAGGTAATATATGGAACAGTGGCCAGAGTCAATTTCAGTATGATATGTCTTCGGCATCAACACTGTCCAACAGAGGAGAGAAAACTACAGGTAGTGTGTTGCAATCTGTACATAGCTCTACCCACAGCTACACAATCACTGTGGCTTTATCAATGGCAGGCAGAGTAGCAAGCAAGTTGTACATCCGTTTCCAAGTAACACAAGGCATTTTCGGTCCATTTTTTTTAAAGAAACTTGAACAACCTGTCCACTAAACATTCATGTGGAGGCAAGAAAAAGTGGAAAAATGACTCAAGAACACATCAAACTTTTCAACTTCGGTCCTTGGCGAACATGTAACAAATTTCAACAAAATGAAACACTACAGTTTCGATAAAATTCGTCTGTTCCACTTTCCTCCACTAGTGGTCTGAAACACAGCTGTTTTCAAACAGTGAAACCGACAGGACCGATCAATTCCAGTGTTTCAATATCGACCGTCTATGTGTTCCAAAACTGAGCAGAATGGAACATGGCGGTTTCGAAACCGTGAACACGGCGGTTTTGAAACAGTGAAACAGTTCTGCGTATTGAAACACTGTTTTAGAAACAACGAAACAGTGACCAACTCTAGTGCAGCAGGTTACAGACACCACGTTTGGTGAAATATAAAATTATCGTTAGGCACCAAAAGAAAAATTAAATCTTTCCTTCGCCACAGCACTTGGCCAACCAGTATCCAATGCGAATAAGGATCGTCACAAGTGATTAGCGTTGTTTAATTCAATCAGTAGGTGGGTGTATCAAAGTAAATACCACAGTTTGTATTGTAAGAATACACACATTCGTAACAGAAGAAGAGAAAAAAGTGATATAATTGAGAGAAAGCATGACACACAATCGCAAATATTAGAGGCCGATGAACTTAGCAGTTTGGTCCTTAGGATTACAAACATTTGAATATTTCGCTAACACAGACAATCTTTAAATTCAGTGTTATAAACTCAGTCCATCTTTTCTGGCCTCTTGTTTGTTACGTGAAACTGAGGTGGCATTCGCTACGTGTAATGTGATGTGTTGCCAACCTAAAAGCGACACAGAAACGACAGCGACGCTGCAGTTGGTCCTACTCTGGACTTCACCGCGTGATTTCAGTATCTTTCACAAACCTTTTAATGCTTAATACTTCAAACAGAAATTCACTGTCGCGTATGTCAATTACATATGTACGTATTATAACAATTCAATAAAGACGCCCATGTAAAGATATTGTAAAATGTAATCAATTTTTCTTTTTTCCAACAAATTTGTGACAAATGACGCATGATATTTATAAGAAAAAGATAAAATATAAGAAAATAAAAGCGGCTGGGTAAAATTTTAGCCGGCCGCGGTGGCCGAGGGGACTGAGGCGCTTCAGTCACGGTCTGCACGGCCACTACGGTCGGGGGTTCGAATCCCCCCTCGGGCATGGATATTTGTGCCGTCCTAGTTCGTAAGTAGTACATAAGTAGTTTGTAAGTTTAGGGACTGATGACCCCGTAGTTAAGTCCCATAAGCTTTACAAACATTTGAACATTTGATTTTTGTAAAATTTTACTTACGCCAGAGCCGGCATAGTGTGCTGATGTAGGCAAGGATCTTTGAAAATTCAATCACATAAAATGATGGGAATAATCTTTTGTGATGATCATAAAATAAATAATTAAAGCTGTTCCTGCTCTAGTCTTCACATGATCTTGTGTGTACCCTTGTACGGTCAGTAAACTAATGATTCCTGTAAAGCGAATATTTCGTTGCCAACATTATCATACTACGCCGGCGCCGCTGTAAGTAAAATTTAAACAACAATTATTACGTCTTGCCTGGCTCTGAGTTCCAAGGGGAAATTTCTTCACTGTAAATTCCGATGGAACTTGATTACCATATTGTAATTAGTATATTCCGTCAGCACAAGGGGCATTTAGTCTGAGCACTGATGAACTTTCAGTCAATATAACTGCACTAGACCACACCAAAACCACGAACATTTCTCACTGACAACAGCCGAAAGGCGATAGCGCGTAGTCGTTGCTGAGCAACAGTTCGCAATTGTTGTTTCTTCGCGGCAGGATACACAGGATGTTATTTTTGCTAGGAACGCAAAACCTTTATCACATTATCTCCAAACGGACACCTTTGCACAACAGAAGCATGAAGGTAAAAAATTTTTTTAAAGGCTGAGTGGTTGGTGTGCCTTCTAAGAAATTTCAATTGCGGAAAAAATTGTGGGAGAAACACTGAAGAACGCAGCATGGACTGAATTAAAATCTAGAGAGCCAATATGGATAACCAGTGGCCAACTCGCACGAGATAGCTATAACCTTAGAGTCACAAGAAGTAAGGCAATACAGTTCCTTCAATCCAACTCCATCCAACCAAGAAAAATATGCATCAATGGGCTGCGACTACAGCTGATAAATTTGAAGGTGGAAGAAAGTACCATCAGCTGTATAAATATTATTCATTCAATTATGCGACCAGTTTCGGTGTAAGAATCACAGTATCTTCAGGCCCCTAACCAAACAATACAAACACAAGTTACAATACTATTAAACAACGCATGCATAATTAAGTCGGTGTATAAAAATGTCATGTAATAAACATGCCATTTACATATATTTTTAGTTTTATTTCTAGATGACGGAACTATTGAATTGTATATTTAAAATACGTATTTAATCGCTAAATTGCCGATTACTCAAACAGTGCACATTTATGATACAGTTACCTTAATTGATACCTTTGACAGGAATACAAATAAAGCGTGGGACTGTAAGTTATAATGGGGTTTGTTTAAAAAACAACATTTTTCTGGTACCAGTCACGTTTTTATTATTTATTTACACTTTGGACGACGCGTTTCGGGATATGAATCAAATTATCAAGTGCTTTTTATTGCGTGCTATGTCATTATCTTTCATTGTTTCCTATGTGTGAGGTGCTGTGATGATTCTGTCGTCTTTACGGCAATGTAAAAACACACGCAATTTTATGTTGGTTTAAATGTGTAATATGTGTGAGCTTCTGTGCAAATGGAACGTAAGGAAATCGTAAGTAGAAACCCATCAAAATTTCGCCACAAATTCGTTTTTTAAACCAACATAA
Organism: Locusta migratoria; assembly: GCA_026315105.1. Lineage (NCBI taxonomy): Eukaryota > Metazoa > Arthropoda > Insecta > Orthoptera > Acrididae > Locusta > Locusta migratoria. The sequence goes on from CM048746.1 coordinate 186,182,302, forward strand.
AATAAAATTGCGCGTGTTTTTTACATTGCAGTAAAGACGACAGAATCATCACCGCACCCCACACATAGAAAACAATAAAAGATAATGACATAGCACGCAATAAAACGCACTAGATAATGGGATTCATATCCGGAAACGCGACGTGAAAAGACTAAATAAATGATGAAAACGTGACTGGTAGCAGAAAAAAGTTGTTTTTTAAACAAAACCCATTATAACTTGCAGTCGCAGCCTTTTACAAACCATTTGTAATGGATCAAATTAAAAAAAAAAAAAAAAAAAAAAAAAAAAAAAAAAAAAAAAAAAAGTTTGCTGCCGCGATGGAGTAGCCGAGCGGTCTAAAGCGTCTCGCTGCGGAGCGCGCGGTTGCTCGCCGTGGAAGTTCGAGTCCTCCCTGAGGCATGGGTGTGTGTGTTGTCCCTAGGTTAGTTTGCTAGGTTTAAGTAGTTTGTAAGCTACGGACTGATGACGACACAGTTTGGTCCGATAGATTTACAAACATTTGAACATAAAAGTTTGACGATCATGAGAAATAAAGACCGGAATCCGTTAAGGCTAGTTTACACGACGACACTACGTTTCATGAAACTGTGCTACGGACCAGTGCGCATGCGCGGCAGGCGTTCGCGCAACTCGTTGGCGAAACTAAACAGTTTCGGCACCTTCGAACTTTGGCGAAACTGCGCGTGTTTTAGGTTAGGTGATGACCAATATAGAACAAAGCACAAAATAAAGGGGGGAAAGGAAGAAATAATTCGGTTTTTGGACATATATGCGATGCATAGGTGTGTGTGCCATTTTAACGATGAAAATTTCTGGAATAAGCAGCGGCGTGTTAGTGCTCTTGAAGCAATTATTCGTGAATTAAATATTGATGGGTTGACGATTAGTGAATTGCAGACTAAAGTACATTCAATTCCAAATACCTATACAAACGAACTAGGGCAATTGTGGATTTGGAAACAAGGTACAGGTAATGTAAAGACGAATATCTATTTGACAGGAAAAGTAATGCAATTTGTAATTTCAGTTCTGGTAATAATGCTTCACGCATAACACTTTCTTGTGTCTTTATTGCATTACTAACTCTGTTTAAAAGCAACGTAAACTGCTCTCTGGTGATATTCTGAGTTGATTAAAATAACTTCTAGGGTCTTAGATCACAATTTCTTTCAGCAAGGTCGCTAAGCAAACGAGCTGACGTCTTTTTTTAATGCAGTCACAAACCCAAACACTTTATTTATTTATTTATTTATTATTTTAATGTTTAGTATTATGCAGCGACTTCACACAGAGAAGCAATAGCCTCGCCACAACTCTTACAGCTACCAAAACTTTAATTCTACGGCGACTACGGCACTTACAAAACAACGAAACTGAAGTGTATAGTATTGGCGCCGTGTCTACAGACATACACGAAACCAGTTGCGCGCAACTCATTTCATGAAACGAGTGTCGCAACCTAGTGTCGTCGTGTAGACTAGCCTTTAAAGACGATAAAACTACTCAGTGCAGGTAAATAGCAGCTGTATTTCAGTTCATGAAGACATTTCCGCCACCGAGTTCTCCCACAATTAAGTCAGTAGCGCAATGAAGCCGCGAGCAATAAATCGCAGGCGATCAGGTTCTCGCTAGGTCGACGACGGTGCCCGGAATCGCAGGTTGTTTGGCGTGAAATATAATTAGCGCCGCGGTCAAGCAAACAGGCTGGCAATTACTGGAGATTTAGATGCAGGAGGGGGGGGAGGGAGGGAGCGATGTTGTGGAGGCAGTACCGCTCCTCGCCGCCACCGCCGAAGCCAACCGTACTGGAGGCGTGTGGGCGTGAGCTGAGCGGTGGTGCAGGCCGTAATTGAGAGTCCACTGTGCGAGGAACAGAGAGAGAAAGAGGGAGAGAGAGAGAGAGGGGGGGGGGGGGGCTATCGGCGAGAGCCGTAATAACAGAGCCGCCGCCTCGCCGCTGTCGATGGCGAAAATTCGCAGTCTCTCATTGCGCCGCGGCTGCCGGCAGCTGTTCGTATATTCCCGAGTCTAAACGAGCGAGCACGGACAGCTGATACTGCTAAAGTGGTCGCAAATCGTGAGTGTATCTTTTGTAATAGTTTTCCGGCATGTTATGCGGGGCCCCTAGGCATCACGTCGGTTCATTACGGCTAACGGGACGCGAAACTGTGCCTTCGCCCCGAGGGACATAGCTCGCAGTCGGTCCGATAATAGTTGTCCGAAGTACTTGAGGGTTAAATGGTGAGCCTTTCGTACTGGTGACGGCGTGGACGCGGGGTGGCGATGACTGTGGAAGAGACACAAAGTGATGGAGTGCAGCGCCACGATCAGTGCATTCGTAACCGCAGTTCACAACTCGGACAGACGGGAACTGCGATCACAATAAGCTCATGATGCACGTTGAATATCAGATACATTCCAGAGTAGGCCGGAATGGATGCGAGGTCTAAGGCGCCATGCTACGGAATGGGCGGCCGTTCCCACCGGAGGTTCGAGTCCTAGCTAAGTGATGAGTGTGTCTGTGTGTGTGTGTGTGTGTGTGTGTGTGTGTGTGTGTGTGTGTTTGTGTGTGTTGTCCTTTATGTAAGTTTATTATTAACTATCTAAAATCCCGGCATTGCCCGCGTATTTATTTATTTATTCCTGCCTTGAGTTTGTATTTCTCCTACCCATTCACTCTTTGTCCATCATCTTTTTTTCTAAAAAAATTGTTGTTGTTGTTATGGTCTTCAGTCCGGAGACTGGTTTGATGCAGCTCTCCACCCTACTCTATCCTGAGCAAGCCTTTTCATCTCCTCGTAAGAACAGCAACCCACATCCACTTGAATCTGCTTACTATACGCGTCTCTTGGTCTCCCTCTGCGATTTTTACCCCACACACTTCCCTCCAATGCTAAATTTACGATTCCCCGATGTCTAAGAATGTGTCCTACCAAGCGATCCCTTCTTTTAGTAAGGGTATGCCAAAAATTCCTTTGCTCACCAATTCTGTTCAGTACCTCTTCATTAGTTATGTGATCTACCCACCTAATCTTCAGCATTCCTCTGTAGCACCACATTTCAAAAGCCTCTATTCTCTTCCTGTCAGCACTGCTTATCGTCCATGTTTCACTCCCATACAAGGCAACACTCCACACAAATGCCTTCAGAAAAGACTTCCTTACCCTTAAATTAATATTCGATACCTAATCTAATTCCTTCAGCATCGCCTGATTTTCTAAGACCGCATTCCATTATATTTGTTTTGCTCTTGTTAATGTTCATTTTATATGCTCTCTTCAACACGCTTTCCATTCCATTCAACTGCTCTTCCAGGTCCTTCGCTGTCTCTGACAGAATTACAATGTCATCAGCAAAACGCAATGTTTTTATTTCTTCCCCCTGAACTTTAATCCCTATTCCAAATTTTTCCTTGCTTTCCTTCACCGCCTGCTCGATGTACAAATTGAATAACATTGGAGTAAGGCTACAACCCTGTCTTACTCCCTTCCCAACTGATGCTTCCCTTTCATGCCCTTCGAGTCTAATAACTGCGGTCTGGCTTTTGTACAAGTTGTAAATAACTCTCCTTTCCCTGTATTTTGCCCCTGCTGACTTCAGAATTTGAAAGAGTGTATCCCAGTCAACATTGTCAAAAGCTTTCTCCAAATCTACAAAAGCTAAAAATGTTGGTTTGCCTTTCCTTAATCTGTCTTCTAAGATTAGACGTAAAGTGAGTATTGCCTCCCGGGTTCCTACGTTCCTCCTGAATCCAAACTGATCTTCCCCGAGGTCAGCTTCTACCAGCTTTTCCATTCTCCTGTAGACAATTCGTGTTAAAATTTTGCAACCATGACTTATCAAACTGATGGTTCTGTAATTTTCACACCTGTCTGCGCCTGATTTCTTTGGAATGGGGATTATTACATTTTTCTTAAAGTCTGAGGGCATTTCGCCTGTCTCATACATCCTACACACCAGTTCAAATAGTCTTGTCATGGCTGGCTCTCCCAGAGACTTTAGTAGCTCTGAGGGTATGTCATCTACTCCTGGGGCCTTGTTCCGACCTAGGTCTTTCAAGGCTCTGTCAAATTCATCTCTCAGTATAGTATCTCCTATTTCATCTTGATCGACTTCCTCTTCCCTTCCTACAACATCGTCTCTAAGTTCATTTCCTTTGTAGAGCTGCTCTATGTACTCTTTCCACCTTTCAGCTTTCGCTTCTATGCTGAGAACTGGTTTCCCATCTGAGTTCTTGATATTCGTAGAGTTGCTTTTCTTGTCCCCAAATGTCTCTTTTATTTTCCTGTAGGCAGTATCTACTTTTCCCCTTGCTATACATTCTTCTACAGATTTACATTTGGCTTCTAGCCACTCCTGCTTAGCCATTTTGCACTTCCTGTCAATCTCATTTTTTAGACGTCTGTACTCCATTTTGCCTGTTTCATTTACTGCATTTTTATATTTTCTCCTTTCATCAATTAAATTTAGTATTTCCTGTGATATCCAAGGATTTTTTATAGGTCTTGCCTTTCTACCTATTTTGTCCTCCGCTGCCTTCACTATTTCATCTCTCAATGCTACCCATTCCTCTTCTACTGTTTTATTTCCCCCTGTTTCTGCCAATTGTTGCCTAAATCTCCCTCTGAAATTCTCCAGAACATCAGTTTCCTTCAATCTATCTAAGTCCCATCTTCTTATTTTCCTACCTTTCTGCAGTTTTTTCAGCTTCAGCCTACAGTTCATGACTAACAAGTTATGGTCAGAGTCTATATCTGCCCCTGGGTATGTCCTGCAGTTTGTAACCTGGTTCCGGAATCTATGTTTTACCATTATAAAATCTATCTGATATCTTCCGGTGTCTCCTGGTCTCTTCCATGTATACAACCTTCTTTTGTGATTTTTAAACCACGTGTTTGTTACGATTAAATCATGTTCCGTGCAAAATTCTACCAGGCGACTTCCTCTTTCATTCCTCCTGCCCAGTCCATATTCACCTATTATTTTTCCTTCTCTTCCTTTTCCAACTACCGAATTCCAGTCTCCCATCACAATTAAGTTTTCCTCTCCCTTAACTATCTGAATAATTTCCTTTAGCTCCTCATATATTTCTTCGATCTCCTCATCATCGGCAGAGCTAGTTGGCATATAAACCTGTACTACTGTTGTCGGTGTTGGCTTCGTATCTATCTTGACAATGATAATGCGATCACTGTGCTGCTCATAGTAGTTTACCCGCATTCCTATTTTCTTATTCATTATCAGTCCTACTCCTGTGATACCCCCAACTGATTTTGTATTTATAATCCTGTACTCACCTGACCAGAAATCCTGTTCATCCTGCCACCGAACTTCACTAATCCCCACTATATCTAACTTCAACCTATCCATTTCCCTTTTTAAATTTTCTAATTTTCCTACCCGATTAAGGGATCTAACATTCCACAGTCCGATCCGTAGAATGCCAGTATTGTCTTTCCTGATGACAACATCCTCCTGAGTAGTCCCCGCCCGGAGATCCGAATGGGGGACTATTTTACCTCCGGAATATTTTACCCGAGAGGATGCCATCATCATATGTTCATACAGTAGAGCTGCATGTCCTCGGGGAAGGTAACGGCTGTAGTTTCCCCTTGCTTTCAGCCGTTCGCAGTAGCTGTGTGGCAAAGCCACATTAGCTGATGTTACAAGGCCAGCTCAGTCAATCATCCAGACTGTTGCCCCTGTAACTACTGAAAAGGCTGCTACCCCTCTTCAGGAACCACACGTTTGTCTGACCTCTCCACAGATACCCCTCCGCTGTGGTTGCACCTACGGTACGGCTATCTGCATCGTTGAGGCACGCAAGCCACCCCACCTCGGCAATGTCTGTGGTTCATGGGGGTGGAAAAAAAATTGTTATCAGATAATATATAACAAATACGGCTGTCTTGCATAATGTACAAAATTATACGTGCAGTATCCAGACAAAGAAAGATAGGAATCAAAAAACAAATTGCATATAAAATTCTCACGATCCCATATTTATTGAGTTATACCTTGTACAATCATATATTTTGAGGTATATATTTATTTGTATAATTGCTGTATGTCTGTAAAATCTGTTCCGAATACAATTAGAAGTAAAGAAGTAATAGATTAAAACTTCAAAGACGACTGTCTGTCGTCTTCCATATATTTTTGTATATTCCTTTAAATTTATAATTTATTTAATGTCACTAGACTATCATTTTGTTAAAACTTGAACCCCACTCTTTTCAAGGCTTGAGGAATATAATTTTTATTTCATGTGTTAAAATATTAGTTAATATTGCTAGGTTTTTCTTATTTTGTTATGTTAATAATTTATTATTATATTAATAAATGTTGCATAAGTACGGCTTCTCTGCTGCGCCACCGTTCAAGGAAACGCTTGATAATCGTATTCCTGATACTCACGAGATTACACAAACAGAACAAATTGATGAAGCTGTTGAAGTCCTCACAACTGCTGTCCAAGACGCAATAGCCGAATCCATACCATTACGTGCCACACAACAACACTCAGCGGCCCTGCCCCAGGAAATCCTGGGCCTTATCTCAATGAGAAACCGACTCAGGAGATACTGGCAGCGTACCAGGCGTCCGGTGTATAAACATCACGTCAACAGGCTACAGGGTATCATACGGGGTAAAATAACAACATTCAAAACGACACAATGGGACCAGAAACTCGCTGGACTTGATACCACACGTCCTGGAGTGTGGGCTCTGGCCAGACACTTCACCAGGGAGAAACTCTACACGCCTACCTTACAGGGACCAAACGGCCCAGCATACTCAGCGGAAGAGAAAGCTGAGCTAATGGCCCAAACACTAGCAGCGTCATTCACACCGAACCTGGCTCCTTCCGACCCAGTGTTCACACTAGAGACGGACCAGGCGATCACACGCTTCATGGCCCAGCCTCCGCGCAACGAAATTAGACGTACTGGCACACATGAAATCACATGGGCCATCAAGCACACCACAGCCAGAAAAGCGCCTGGCCATGATGGCATTCAAAACCGGGTTCTCCAGGAGTTCACGGATAGAGCAGTAGAGTACCTGACACACATCACAAATGCCATCCTGCAACACCAACACTTCCCTGCATTTTGGAAGGCGGTCAAGGTCCTGATGTTCAGGAAGCCAGGGAAAGACAACTCCCTCCCACAAAATTACCGACCCATCAGTCTGCTGAGCTCGCTCAGTAAGATAGTTGAGAAGGTAATACTTAAACGTCTCACTCGGCACTGCATCACCAATGACACCCTAAGACCGGAGCAATTCGGATTTAGGAATCACCACTCCACAACACAACAACTCCTCCGCGTAGTTGAACACATAACAGACGGCTACAACAAAAACAAAGCCACTGGGGCGGTGTTCCTGGACATCGAAAAAGCTTTCGATCGTCTCTGGCACAACGGCCTTATACGCAAACTTAACGACGCCGCGTTTCCCGACGGACTCGTGCATCTCATACACTCATATCTCACCAACAGAAGCTTCAACACTGACGTGCAGGGCAAACAGTCTACACGACATGGTATTCAAGCCGGAGTACCCCAAGGCAGCATCCTGGGGCCCCTCTTGTTTAACCTATACATTAATGACTTTCCATCCACACATAACACGATGACTGCAATCTACGCAGATGACACCGCCATCATGGCGCAAGATTGGAAGCCATCAAACATTAACTCACGCCTACAGACAGCACTCAGAACTGCCGAACCTTGGTTGGAGAAATGGCGTGTTAAAGTCAACGTCGACAAGTGTGAGGCAGTTCTGTTCACACGCAGACCGAAACACTTGCGCAAACACCAACACTGTAGACCAATTACTCTACATACACGCCCAATACGCTTCCGTGAGAAAGTCAAATACCTTGGTGTCTGGCTGGACCGGAAACTCATATGGGGGGACCACATACAACACATGACCAACAGAGCAAACGCGAGGCTCAAACAACTCTACCCGATGCTCAACAGGGAAAGCAAACTGAATAGCCGGGTGTCGAGGAACCTCTACATGACACATATTAGACCTCTGATGACGTACGGTGCTCCGTGCTGGGCATACGCGGCGCCAACACGGCTGCGCCGCCTGCAGCTCATACAGAACAAGGTACTACGCATCATTAGCAACGCTCCACGATACACACGCACCGTGGACCTTCACAATGAATACCGCCTAGAGCGCCTCTCGGTGGTATTCAAGAAACTCGCCACACGACTATACAGAAACTCGAGACACTCGAACAACCCCTTCATCCTACGCTTGGGGAACTACGATCACAACCATAGGTGGAAACATAATCGCCCAAAAACACTTCTCCTCAGAGACTAACCACCTACGGCCGTAGGGAACACCAACTCACAAACACGATGAACATGGCAAACCCCTGCAAAACAGCAATCTGACTGGCAATGCCAGCTGGGCCCACAGCCGACCTACAGGCAAGGCAGGGAAACCATATTCATCGCACTAAACACAAACAAACCTAAACAATCCCGCACACTTAGCCAGTTCTATGACCGAACTGCCTAACCACCTTGACAGACTTGGCTATGTTACAGGTATTCTGCCACAGCCGACCCAGGAGGCATCATTGGAGCTCAGCTGCAGCAGAACCTCGCATCTAAACGGACTGATTCTTTATGACAAACCTAGCAAAGTTAATGGTACTGAGAAAATACCCATCACTAACATTACCAACCCTTGCATGATCTGTCGCAGATAGCATACCGCTACTGCCCTTCATACCTACCCCACTGTCGCAGAGGTTTTTTTCCCTTGGCTCTTGCCTTGGCACTTTTTTTCCTCTGCCCTTACATACCTTTACCCTTCGTATACCTTTCGACCAATTCTATCTCCAGATGCACCGTATTAATGGGTGATCGCGCCCACACGTACGGATAACATCGCGGTTCCCACATCCCGTGATCCACCTTAGCAAACTAACTTAATTACGGAGGTGACAGTAGAACTTTTGTGATGGTCACTACGTTGGTGTGGGCGTGGAGGGGCCCCATCCTTGATACTGTCCCTGTGTGAATGTGCAGTTGTACTTCTAAGTGTGTGCGAGAATCTATGGCTGTTTGAATGTGGGGAGTGATAGCTCGCTTTGCATCGTTCTGTCCGGGTTAGAGTCGATAGCTGCTGAGGTGACCAAAGAGGTTTCCACACCCTTTGGTTGCGAGCTAGATAGCGAACCTACTCGCTCTCTATCTCCACCACCGCTTTTTCTTGGATTTTTCTGCTCCCGGTCGCTTCCGCGTCCCGATGGCCGCTCAGCGATTCATTCTGGGTCGTTAAGAAAAATTGAAAATCGATCATCTGCAGTCTGTATACGGAGCTCTAGGAGACATTAATGAAATAAAAACATCAAACTAATAAGTAACACGAAATGATAAATTAACCTTGTAGAATAAGTATTACTAAAAAAAGAAAAATAGTGTTCTACAGGCCATTGAGGATGCTTCCCAAATGAAAGAAGTGAAACTGATACGGCAAAGCAAACGCCTTTTATTTAATTGCGCAACGGTACCGTCTTCAGCAAATAAACACTCATAGACGAGTCAGGAACAGCAACCCCTATCAGATGCCATACCAAATTTGCAGCTGATTCAACCCCTTTGTTGATCTATCGTAGATCCCTCGAACACAAATCTCGTCTAGAAGTTGTGTGAGACTGATGGTATGATGATGTATTCTAATTCACACACGTCTGATATTCCTCCTAAGCATCCTGTGCAGATCAATTTATTACGCTCAATCCAAGTTAATTAGCTGTCTGGTTTGTTATTATTAATCCTGGCGCGGCATTCTGAGTGGTTCATTACTAACTTATTTTTAATACTCATGAGGTAGAACGATGTCATTAATTACCGAAGAGTGAAAGAAACCGAGGAGTTAAGATGTACTCATTATTTATCTTTGAATCAGAACCGATCAGTCATTATAAATCCACAAGGTGAGCAGCAAACAGTATTAAAGCAAAGTATGTGTGTTAAATCAAGTTAATGACCAAATGAAAGTGTTGATGATTAGTTATAGAAGAGGGTAGTTGTAACAGAATAATGCCGATTACTATCTTCGTGCTGCTACGAAGTTAATAAATGTGTACACTGATTGCAGAGGATTTGCTTGGCAGCAAACGAAGTCACTAATTCTGCTGCGCACAGCTGTGTAGAAGATCAGTATCATCTGTGTGTATAAAATAGGCCTTTTCAGCTCTAGGTTTCTCTACATTGTGCTGCTAACCAACTCATTATGTAGTCATTGTGACACTGCAAGTACTGGTAGCGTCATGGTACTCTACGGCAACCGCGTCCACCATAGTGTTCTGTACCGTAGCCTACGTCCGTACTGACGTCTAATTTCAGAGACGCCTCTGAGTATCTGTGCTAGCGAGTCTTCCCCGACAACCTACACAAAGTCTTCTCTGAGGGTCTGTCCAGAAGCGAATAGTCACCTTGTTCCCCTTTCTCTCGAGAGCAATTCCTGCGCCTGTTGTTTCTCGTCTTCCAATCACCGAATTTGGCGCTAATCCTGACCAAACGGCCCCCTCCCAGTTGTACTATTTTATCCACCCAGTCGGTCAGCAAAACTTCTTTTTCAGACGTCAGTCTGTAACAGTCTCCTCCCAAGGAGAACATATGTATATCGATTTTTTTTTTTTTTATTTTTATTTTTTTTTTTTTTAATGACGGTAAGTGGTGTCGCACAAGTCTGAAGTGCGCGTCACGTACTTTCGCCGCGCGCCGCCATGCACGCACGGCGCGGCGTTCTAACGTCAGCCACGAGCGCCCTCTACTGCAATCCCGCTCGTGGCCACCATTGAACGACATCGGTCACTTGGGAATCAGATAGGCACCAGTTAAGACTTGGGATTAGGACAGGCACTAGGACTCATCAGTAGGCAGGCCTCTGCGTAGTTAACCTACGTCTCAGCAGTACACTTAGTTGGCAGTCATGAACTTTGTAAAAGTTAAGTATCATATTTCTACGAAATATACTACTTGTTCTAATCTAGTTTAGTGTTTCTAGTTTCTGCTGTCCCACTGACTGGTCACCTCAGACTCTGTACCCGCACACGCGTGCATCCTATTTTCCTGTGTCGGTCTCTCTCTACTCGGCCACCTACACCTAGGACAACCGGAGGAAACGAGACACAAAAGTGGCGGCGAGGATGGGACACAAAAGAATTCAATAGGAATCAGTAAAAGCCATTCGAAGAAACTCTAAATAATTCCTGAGAAAATCTGAAGTTCTTTGAAGGTCCTTAAATGTATGTAAAACAAACATTTCATCTATATTTACACCTGCATACAAACTCCGCAATCCACCCAAAGCTGCGTGACGGAAGGTACCTAGTATCACTACTGATTACATTAGATTAGTTGGTTGGTTCCATAGATCCATGTTGAGATGATCCTCGTGGATGTGGAACATGTAAATATTTTTTAAAGTTGATAGTAATATATTACTAACACAGGTACAACAACTTTTTACAAGCTGATAATAGAATAATGCTAATAGTATGAATGCAGATACATGCATAATTTGGTTCTATTTAAGAATTCGTTAGTGGAGTAGAAGGAGTTGGCCACTAGAAAGTCTTTTAGGCTCCTCTTAAACTCATCTTAATTTGTAGATAAATTTTTATGGTTGTTGGTAAATTATTAAAATATGTGTTCCTGAGTAGTGGACCCCTTTTGAACTAAAGTAAGTGCTTTTAAGTACTTGTGTAGATTATTTTTGTTCCTAGTATTGTAGGTATGAAGTGAGCTGTTTGTTGGGAAAAGGGATATATTATTTATTACAAATTTCATTAAGGAATAAGTATACTGAGAGGCAGTAGTTAATATACCCAGTTCTTTGAAGAGGCTTCTGCAGGATGTCCGTGAATTTACACCACAAATAATGCGTATTACACGCTTTTGGACTCTGAAAACTTTTGCTTGAATTGAAGAGTTACACCAAAATATTATACCATATGACATTATGCAATGAAAGTAAGCAAAGTAAGCGAGCTTTTTTATTTTTATGTCTCCTATGTCTGATACCACTCGTATTGCAAATACAGATTTGTTAAGTCGTTTCTGCAGTTCTGTGGTGTGCTCCTCCCAACTGAATTTATTATCAAGCTGTATTCCCAGGAATTTTATACTATCAAACTCTTCTATCTGCTCTTCTTCATACTTTATGCATATACTGTATGGGAATCTCTTACATGTTCTGAACTGCTTGTAGTGAGTCTTTTCAAAGTTTAGTTACATGCTTTCCTCCCAGATACAACAAGTGTTCAAATGTTTGTAAAGCTTATGAGACTTAACTGCGGGGTCATCAGTCCCTAAACTTACAAACTACTAATGAGCTAACTTATACTAAAGACAGCAAAACATCGATGCCCGAGGGGGGCCTCGAACCCCCGACGGGGAACGCCCCGCGCTTCGGAACATAGCGCCTCAATGCGCTCGGCCGCTCCGCCGCGGCTACAACAGGGGAGAAACGAATACTAGTATGCATATGTACGAGTCCTAATTTCTCTGATCTTATTTTTGTGGTATTTACGTGAAATGTATGTTGCTGGCAGCAGAATCTTTCTGAAGTCCGCTTCAAATTGTTTGACTATGATAAGTTTAAAACTTATTTCAGTCGTAATGAAGAACAGTTCAATGAAGTTTTATCCCTCATCAGCAGTGACATTAAAAAACAGGATACAACTTACAGAAAATCAATACCTTATGATGTCTACTTGTCTAATGTAACAATTCCTTGCCTGTAATTTCAAGATAGAAACGTATTCCATTTTAGAATAGCCCCCCAGCACTGGATACGTTCGCACTTGGTCAATTAATGCAGACATTTCGCACAATAAACACACAAGCACGCAGTAATAGAGCTATTCAGCACAGAGGACAAGGTTTGTGGTGCTGGGCAGTGCGCATGCGCCAGCCGATTTACGCAGCGACGCTACGTGTGCAGGCGTAGCTGGGATACCCGTATTATGTATCCCGGCTGGACGCGGCGCCAGCTACGTCGGTCTGAAATGTCCCAAACACTGCCCCACGACGATTCCATACACAGACTTCCGATCGACGATTCAGGAAGCTGCCTATCGCACTTGGGACCACCAATTGCACGTCTCTCAAGCGTTTAAGGGAGGACACCTGGCAGCTATACAACCAACTGTCACCTCCTGACAATGGTTTTCGTCGATGAAGCTTAGTAGACGTCATGCAACGTCTCTCATTCAGATGAGACTGGGATGTGGATGTTACCCTGCCCACCTGCACCGTTTGAAAATCATCGCTTCTCGACATTGCGACAAAGATCCAACGGCAGTGGCGGTTCTCAACCACGTTGTACTGGCATGTACCAAGAACACTGCCGCACAAAGTGTCTTATACACAATGCTGGTTGCGAGGGGTTACTTCCTACCCACAAGCGTCACTGTCTTTCTTCATGGATTCGACAGTTTACTGAAGGACTACCTCAAAGTCACCGGCATACAGCTCTAATTTAACAGCTGGTATGTTTACCTTGAACATGCACAGCTTGAAACTGCATAAGTAATTTTATAGTATATTTTGACTTTTATATGTACGAGGTATGTCCACAAAGTACGTTCCTTTTGGTTATATAAACCAAACGTGAACAGACACAGAAAAAATATTTATTGTATAGATTTAAGAGCTGGTGTGTTTACCTTGAACATGCACAGCTTGAAACTGCATAAGTAATTTTATATTATATTTTGACTTTTATATGTACGAGGTATGTCCACAAAGTGCTTTCCGTTTGGTTATATAAACCAAACGTGAACAGATAAAGAAAAAATGTTTATTGTATAAAAATCTGCAACTGTTCAACTACTTTTTTAAATAACTTCCGAAATTTTGTAGGCACTTGTCATAGCGTGGGACAAGTTTTTGTGTGCGTTCTTCATAGAAGGTTGCTGCCTGTGTATTCAACCATGTGGCAAACATGTTCTTTCAGCTCATCATCGTTGAAGTGTTGACCCCCAAGGACAGATTTTAGGTGTAAGAAGAGATGGAAGGAGTCTTCTTCTTCCCTTCACGTTGCCGCCCAACTTCACAAGGCGAATGTGACCAAACAACTCTTACGGGAATTTCACTGGGACGTGTTTGATCATCCTCCGTACAGTCTCGTTCCTAGCGACTTTCTTCTTACACCTAAAACCTGTCCATGGTGGTCAACACTTCAGCGATGATGACGAGCTGAAAGAGCATGTTACCACATGTTTGAATACACAGGCGGCAACCTTCTACGAAGAAGGCATACAAACACTTCTGCCACGCTATGACAAATGCCTACAAAATTTCCGAAGCTATGCAGAAAAGTAGTTTAATAGTTGTATATTTTTGTACAATAAATATTTTTTCTGTATCTGTACACGTTTGTTTTATATAAACAAACGGAACTTTATTAGTGGACATACCTCGTATTTGCAACTCTCATTTTGTTTTATGCTATTTGCACATTCGTTTTATTACATCTGTCACTAGTACTGTTAAATATGTATTGTTTTATATCTTGTACATATGATTTTTCTACTTTTATTCTAAGGCTGCATGATGTTAGATACCTATTAATATTGTGATAAACATTGTAATAATTTCAATTGTATTCTAATGTTGCCACTGTGATAACCGCTGGCTGTATCGTTACTGTAACCAAAATACACAATAAAGAAGAATAACAGAAATGCCCCATTTGATTACAAGACGTAGCTCGAGATACGCTACGTCGGTGTGAAACGACCTTTATCCCAACAATCCGATCGTGCGCTCCGTCTCTATGACCACGCTGTCGATGGGACTTTAAGTACGTCAGACTATACACTTCTTTCCTTTTTCTTCAAATGTTGAATTTTTTGTAGAGCTTATGGGACTTAATTACAGGGCCATCAACTTACAAACTACTTATGAACTAGGTAATACTAAGTACGGCACAAATATCCATGTCCGAGGGGGGATTCGAACCCCCGACCGTAGTGGCCGTGCAGAACGTGACTGGAGCGCCGCACACCACTCGACCACCGCGGTCGACGCCTTTTTTCTTTCTTTCTTTTTTTTCCGGCGATTTCGGGAGGCTAAACTGTCCATATCCGGAGCCCTAATTGTGTCAAGTCGCACCTCTCCGCCTCGGGGGACAACAAATGCGGGCACTTCCATGCTCCGCTAATCGCCCAGGGTCAGTGGGTAATCAAACCACGTTGTCACGAATACGGGACCGGCAGCCCAGCCACGCCCGAGCCGGGCCACACCACGACGCATTACCGTTAGCTGCTTTCCTGCCCCCCACCTCTCAGACTGCTCCTTTCATCGGCACGCAGGAATGCTAATGAGGAAACTAGGCCACGCTGGAAAAGCAAACGACACGAAAACCGCGCGCGGCGCCACTCTTAGGAAATTCTTTCCTACGATCGGGCTTTCACTTTCACGCTCCGAGTGGGATAGTCGTTCTCCCACTATGTGTGTGTGTGTGTCGCAGGTCCGATCGTCGAGACAGGCTCTTAACGAGCGGAACATTCCCTCTCCGCCCCGCGCGCGCCGTGCGAGCGAGATAAAGTTATTAGGCGGCGTCTGTCGCCGGGTGGCGCACTTCGCGGCGCTCGCTTTCATAACTGCACCAGATACCGCGCCGATATTAATACGAAGCGAACGCCGCGCCGGCCCACATTAAAATGCATGCGGCCGGAATGAAAGCGGCGGTGCTGCCCTCACACGGCAGGCAGCTCGGCCGGGCCGCGCGGTCTAGTATGCGGCCGATGCGCGCTCCAGATAACCTCAATAGCCAACCGGCCGCCGCCGCTGTCGAAATATTCAGGTCGCACGGGCCTGGGTTCGACGCCAGGCTGCCGCGCCGCGCCGCGCCGCCTACGCTGCTAGCAGTAGAGAGCCAATATAGGGAGAGAGTTGCCAACAGGCCGGCGTCCGCCATGTTTTTACCAGACTGCGAGCGGGACGTGCACTTACTTACATAGCGGCCCAGGCAGAAATGCAGCCACTTAACGCCTGAAATAAGGTATCAGTTCCACCGATGAGACTTCTAGCTTACTAATCAGTACGTGGTTAAAGAAATGCCATTCATATGCTGAAGCGAAGGCGCCTTACTCAACACCCATATACAACCGCTCTCTCAAAGAAGGATACGAACCAAAAGATTGGAAAGTTGTACAGGTCACACCTATATTCAAGAAAGGCAGTAGGAGTAACCCATTAAACTACAGACCTATTTTATTGACTTCAATTTGCAGCAGGGTTTTGGAACATATCCTGTATTCAAATATTATGAATTATCTCGAACAGAATGATCTATTGACCCAAGGTCAACATGGATTTAGAAAATATCGTTCATCCGAAACACAACTAACTCTTTATTCACACTAAGTGATGTGTGCTATCGACAAGGGTTCGCAAATTGATTCCGTATTCCTTGATATCCAGAACGCTTTTGACACCGTATCTCACAAACGGCTTCTAATGAAATTGCTTGGTTACGGTATATCGCCCCAAATTTGCGACTGTATAGGGGATTTCCTCTTAGAGAGAACACAATTCGTAGTAATCGATGGTAAGGCAGCGACTAAAACAGAGGTGAATCCGGCGTTCCACAGGGTAGTGTTATTGGTCCTCTGCTGTTCCTTATTTACATAAAGGATTTAGGGGAAATCTAAGTAGCTATCTTAAGTTGTTTGCATATGACGCCGTCATTTACCGTCTAGTAAAATCATCTGAAGATCAAAACCAACTGAAGAACGATCTGAATAAGATATCAGTATGGTGTAAAAATTGGCAGTTGACTCTAAATAATGAGAAGTGTGAAGTCGTCCACATGAATAAGGAAAGAAATCCGTTAAACTTTTTTTACAAGATAAATCAATCAAAAGTGGAGGTCGTAAACTCCACAAAATACCTAGGAATTACAATTACTTCTGACTTAAATTGAAAAGAATACGCAAATAATATCGTGGGAAAGGCAAACTAGAGACTGCGTTTTATTGGCAGAATCCTTAAAAGATGCTGCAGAACTACTAAAGATATTACATACACTACGCTTGTCCGTCCTTTTATGGATTATTACTGCCCAGTATGGGATCCTTATCAGATGAGTGTGACGGAGGACATCTAAAGAGTCCAAAGAAAAGCAGCTCGTTTCGTATTGTCACGATACAGTGGAGACAGCGTTACGGAAATGATACAGGATCTGGGATGCGAATCATTACAAGAACGGCGCTTATCGCTGCGGCGTGGGCTACTTACGAAACTACAATCGCCAACATTCTCCTCCGAATGCGAAAATATATTGTTGACTCCCTCTTTCATAGATAGAAATGACCATCAGAATAAAATACGAGAAATCAGAGCTCGAACGGAGAGATTCAGGTGTTTTTTCTTCCCGCGCGCTATTCGAGAATGGAACGGGAGATAAAATAGTATAACGGTGGTTCGACGAACCCTCTGCCAGGCACTTAAATGTGATTTGCAGAGTATCCCATGTAGATGTAGATGTAGATGTAGACTAATCAGTACGTGCTTAGAGAAATGCCGTTCATATATGTTTATACAGGTTTAATAAATTTGTAAGCAAACAAGTCTCGTGAAACAGTTTCTATGACTGTCGAATGTTAATATTGTATTTTACGATGTTCTGGTAACTTCGACAGTTGGCAGTTGATTAATAAGTAAAAAAGGTATGTCACGTTATGTATCTCAAAGAAAATTATGCTATTTCAGATTCTTCTGTCTGCATATACATAGCTGAAATTAGTACTTGATTATCGTTTTTCGGTACTATTAATGCATTTTAAGTGTGCTCCTATCGATCTTATAACATTTTCCTACAAAGAGAAATATCAAAAACGTCGTTCTGTACATAGTTTTAGGAACACAGTATCGCAGAAAATCGGAAATATACCGATACTACCTCTACTGAAACAGCAGAAACAGTCTCATAGATAACTGAAATCTACAAGTCAATAGCCCCCCCCCCCAACCTTTCTCGTGTTACATCCCATAACCAATAACAGGATTGTGAATAGCCAATAACACACAGCTAAGGGGGAAGTGCCTTAGCCATGTTAAAACATACCATGTAGGACGACATGTCAAATACCGAAACCATGAACTAACAAAAAGCTATAAAATACTGTAAAAAACTACTTCTTCCGGATTCGAAATTGCGACCTTCACATTACGAATTCAGTACGCAACCACAACACCACTGCATTGTGTGTGTGTGGTGGGGGGGGGGGGGGGAGGGAGAGGCGGGGAGGGAGCAGAAAATATTTACTTTGCACAGACAGGAATAATTCCTTGGTTTTATTAAGTCGCCTTTATGGTAGACTGTCGCCGCCCACTGTCTCCGTATTTCCTCATCCCTTGCGAACATAAGCCTCATAACAATCTTCAGTTTTTACAGCCAACAGCGGAACAACCAGGTATTTCTCTTGAGTGATTATGTAATACACATTATTAATTACACTCAGTAAATCACTTCAAGTCAACATTTAATCTAAAAAATTGCCGCGAGGTTCTAAAGTTATCGTCAACGACCGACAAACAACACGTTAATTTACGTAAATAGTACCGACAGAAGATGTGCAAAAGTGTAGTAGTGCCCACCCTAACACAACCTATACGTAACAGTATACGAAATCACTGTCAGTAGCTTTTAAGACAGTAAACAGTCTAGAAGCATACCTGTAGCTATTCACACTTATAAAAAGCCCGCCAAAATCTGATAGAAACATGGCGTCTTGTGATCTCAGCCAATGAGGAGCGGTATCACGCATGGCCGCTCTCTTCCTACAGAGGCTCCTTAGCTAGCAATAAAGCGAGCTGCCGTCTGTTGGCGAAGAGTTTCAGGCAGGAGACAACTGTGCGTTTGAGTGCCAGAATGGGCCAAATGCCAAGTACTCGAATGTCACAAAAAGATCTAAAGTTTAATACGTCACATAATTTATTGAATGCACTTTGCTTGAAACTATGTTCTTTATTATGCTAACCCTTTCCTGCCCAAGCTATCAAATATTCGAGCACATAACTTCATATTTTATTTTCCTACTAAAGCACATTTTTGTATTCACACATTTTTTATTTCCTTATTTGACACAAATAAAAAAAAAAAAAAAAAAAAAAAAAAAAAAAAATGGGACTTCAAATTCCAAGAAGATATAATGCAATTGTGAGACATTAGGAAATGCTTATCTCTGTTTACATAAGGATTCACTAGCAACAAATTAGCGTAAATTTTATATCAAAATGCTGTTTTAGATATTGATCTGAAGAAGGAAAAAAGGCAAACTGAAGTCATCCCTGAATCGTATTCATATCTCGTAATTCGTAAACAAAAGAAAACTAAACTAAAACCACTTATTACTTACACCTAGCAATAAAGATAACTACAAAAACAAGATGCACAAAATGCTTTTGAAACACTGTCTGTAGAAAAAAACTTCCAGGCACAGGTTTGAACGCCATATAACTAAAAAGAGCTCTGTTCCTTAAATAATATCCGTTTCCCTTAGCTAAAACCATAAAAAACCAAATTACTAACGTGGGAACAAACAACAGCGTCTTTTTGTTAAAGCCTAAAATACGAAAAATTTCATCCGAGCTTGCCGAGTATTCAACCAAATAGTTTTAATTTTATTACATTTCTCCTAAAATTGAGGTAGGTAGGATTTGAAAATTTCTATTTGTTTGCAGAATTTTCAGTAGATTTCTAATATTGTATCAGTTTTATTGTAATCACATTATGAAGGGTCATTTCAGATAGACACATTACTTTCAATGAAATGACCACTCTTAAGATCATATCATAAAAGAATGCTGGTAGGTCGCTGAGGTTTTTAATGAATGGCACTTCTTATAAAGAAGTTCCATTAGTTAAAAATCTCAGTGACCTATCAGCATTGTTTTACCATATTTTATCATTGTGTTAACGAAAAGATGGTCGCATACCTCATGCACGATTTTAAGTCGTTTTCGGAAACCACATCTTAAATTACAAGTTCCTTATGCGTGCTGTACCACAGTGTTCCAATAATGTGGCGGGCATCACTGGAATGACTAAATATCAAAACAGACCTAAAAAATCTTTGGGACAATTACATCAGCAGTAGGAAAAGATAAAAAATAAATAAATAAAAAATAAAAAAATAAAAAAATTTGTCATATTGACTAATTAACCCACTTTAACACACAGAAACAAAAAATTTATTCAAAATAATATTCTCATTTACAGGAATAGACATTTATTGAACTGATATCTATAAACAGAATTTAGACGGCAGAGGAAACTAAACAATAAATTCGCTAAACATTACTCAGTTTCTCAATTAACTATTTTTGCCACTGTACTGAATTCGACGTTTCCTACAGCAGTAATTGA
The DNA here is from genome assembly GCA_026315105.1 of Locusta migratoria. Classification (NCBI taxonomy): domain Eukaryota; kingdom Metazoa; phylum Arthropoda; class Insecta; order Orthoptera; family Acrididae; genus Locusta; species Locusta migratoria. The sequence continues at coordinate 186,202,738 of CM048746.1, forward strand.
TAGTACTAGGAGGTAACGTCTGTAAAAATAACCACTTATTTAGATTCTATATGTGATTTCTTTTCATTTGGACTGATCTTGCAGCCAGTAGAGTCAAGACACCAAGGAATTAAAAACATTAGTTATCTGTGGGCAACGAATTCAGGCCTGAGGGCAATGGTCTGGGCTACTACATCTTTTTAAATTTTATGTGTCTTTATTTTATGCGCCCGAGTTACTTCATTTTTATTTTTTTTATTTATTACTCTTTTTAAATTTATTTTTTTGGGAAGGTACTGAAACTGTAAGACTCTTAATTGGAAACATAACAGAAATATACAAATGGAGAAACTTCCACTCCTTCGGAGGTAGAAGAAACCCAAATCCTTTGGGTTGAAATTCCATTGCCCAATAAAGTACAACAAAGATATATTCCATTAGTGTACCTCAGAAATGAAAATCAAAACGATGGAAAGGAAAGAAGGTTCTGCCGAAAGAGAGGTCATTACTGCCCCCCACGGGGAAAGGGGGGGGGGGCTTCACTAGCTTTGTAATAGTCTGCAGGTAACAAGAAGAAGAGAACACGAAGCGACCTACTCCGGTGGGTCTGAAAAGAGAATGGAATCAAATTCCCCGCAACATGAAGTGAAGAAAAAGAAAAACAAAAGGATGCGTGCATGGCAGTTTCTATACTTCACATTACTCCAATCAGTGGCACATTCTCAATTTCGGTGTCTTAAGGCCCGTTGGTGGCCATGGATAAGCGCCAAAGTAAGGTACGGTGGAGAGTGTGTTATAAGTGCTGAGTATTGTCGCCAGTTGATGAGAATTTCACGAATAAGTCATGTACTCCACACCGTCCCCTAGGCGGAGGGTGATCATTGGAAAGGCGAAGAGCCCCAGTAACCATAGAGTAAAATTATGCCTGGTTCGTGGATGCAGCTTTGTTTTCGGCAGGGTAAACCATTTCACAGTCAGGCTCAATTGGGTGGTTGCGTTGATGAGGGCTATCATTGCCTCGGCGTATCTCCCATACAGCGACAATCGGAGACACTGGATCCAACGTTCACGCGTGTCAGGCGGGAGTGAATGGATATGGTAAGAATTTTGATCTGACGGGAGGCGTTCTAAGGTAGTTCGTGCAGTTGTAGTGAGCTCTGTGTACAGATAGCGTCGGCCTAGTTATCAGGATACCCGGGTTTGTCACGGCGGAGCGGCCGAGCCCCTTGAGGCGCTATGCTATGATGCGCGAGGTCGTTCGAATCCCCCCTCGAGAACGGATTCTGTGCCGTCCTTAGTGTTAGCTAGTTCATAAATAGTCTGTAAGTTTAGGGACTGATGACCACGCAGTTAAGTCCCATAAGCTTTACCAACATTGGAAGACCACCGATAATTGTAAAATTAATTCTAGCTGAAAGGAGCCAGTTAGAAAGTTTACTTTAAACATATAGCTCTGGCCTTAAAGCCAGCTAAAGGTTTCGCGTGAACTACTGACTACTTCCTGCAACATAATCTTGTTCCCTGGCCTAGAATTTAGAACTGACTCAAACTTTACTGTAGCAGCTGGAAGACAAAGAGACGGTGGCCAACATACGTCGTAGATCACGAGAATTACCCACAAACATGAATATACAAGCCACCCGAACTAAAGCATTTTATGAAGGTGGCTGTGAGAACATTTATGGCGCAACGGAATTCAAACATGACAATTTGCATCTGAGTTTGTTCTCAGCACTGATGATAAACAACATTACATAAAAAGGGAGGGTATTCATAAACTAATATTTATAAGAAGGATAACATTTCACTGGCAATAAATTATTTGTTCAGTTCAAACATGAGCAAATGAGGGAACCAATTTTGCTAAACAATAATAATGCATCCCCATTTAAAATGAGTTAAAGTAATCTGAACTGAACATCGTCGGAGTGTGGATTTACAATCAACAAGCATTCAGCCACTCACACGCGCGAAGCAAAGCGAAACTCACCCAACTCAGCGTGCTGATACGAAGCAGAAGCAGGCGCCACTATCGTAGGCGAAATTCCGCAAACCAGTATGTGCCACGACTCAAGGAAAATAAACTTTGTAGGTTGCTCTGGTCTGTCTTTCTTTACTTGAGATGGTACGCGATAATAGCGAGATTAATTTTTATTGAAATCAAACCGGGAGCATGCAGGCTTACTGAGACACACGGCACGTGACTGCTACATTACATATTCGCACCTCACTGATGGATGGAGAAACCTCTTTGGTAGCATCAAAAGCAGAAGTTAGTATCGACTACCGATCGACACGAAGCCAGAGATGCAAAGCGCGCGGCCAGCAGCCGACGACGAAAATTCTCATACATACACTCACTGCCATGCTGGAAGATACTCATAAATGCACATACAGAATAAAGCAAGTACACAATTTCACAGGGACAGTGGCGTCATTGAGAAACCGTTCATATTGCCACATTCATAGACACAGTGATAAATTTTTAGCATAATAAAATCTCAGCAATATTACAGAAACTAACATTTAAAAACATGAAATGAAATGCTTTTCCTCATGCCTCCCAACGAAAGATGTTCTCGTTTAGCAGAAAAGCCCGTCTAGTGAACTTAGATAATTTACAAAGTTAAAAACCTATGCAAGAGGGCAGACAGCCGTCTTTCAAAATTTGAACATTTGAAGACCAGGATTTGAATATCGTTCGGCCACAAATCTGCAACTTTCTCGATTGATAAAATTCATTTCCTTCTAGTAGCTAATACCTTTAATTCGTTTGCCTCTTATTTACTTACATCGTGTCGTAGTCAGCTCTTTAGAATCAGTGAGAATTGAACAAATCGAATGTGACGGGGTGATTTAAACTGCTGGAATTGAGCCTCCAGGAATCGATATCTATGCTAATCAGTTTCTCACAATATTGCTATCGGCACAGTTTCTTCTTTTAATGTCACGAAATAAGAACAAATTGACCAAGTATAAGAAGCAGAATTTCGTTACTCTTACATATGTTGCTATTCCTGTTTACTTGTTTGTTTCCCGACTACTTGCCAATCTTCGAGCGCGACACACCGTCTGCAGTAACGTTCACGGCGATCTTCGGCCGGCCTTGTCCTACATTGTAGAGCTGTGTAAAGATCGATGATCCATACCGAGTCACGGATTTTTGTGTCGTTACTAGCAGGATCCAGGAGGCAGTTCGACGTCGGCCATGATTCGCTTACGCCACCAAAACACACGAGCACGATTTCCAATTAGGAATAAACCCGTCTTCCTTACCGTTTGTTTACAGCGCCATTTCCTGAGAAGCATGCCAACTGCTTCGCGGACCATTTCCTCTCTACTGCGTAGTTGTTCACTCTGCTTTCCCCCGTGGAACTCTGTTGTCTCTCAGTTCGTATGTTGCTCAATTCGATCTCTTTTCAGTTAAGCAACTGAAAATTATTTCGCGTTTCATCTCTTTAATAACTGAAAGACGCTTGGTGCTATTTTCCCCTTGTTTTTCTATCAAAAAGTGGCTTAAGCCTTTCGTGAACAACGGGACAGATGTGTTCCACACACAAGTTCACAGGGATATTCAAGTCTTTGAGCCGCTGCGATTTAGTGCTGCGTGTGTCTACTGTTATGAGCCAATAAACTCATTGTTTCGCATCTAATGCGACTGATATCCCTTAATTGCTTGAGTTGTGCATTAATTGCTTGTGTTTTGGCAGTTTGGGGTAGTTTTTCTTTTCTGTAATAGATGAGCTCAATAAGGTATTTATTGATTTTTTTACATAGTTTTCTAGAAATATACAGATGGACGATAAACAATGAGGACAGGAAGAGGATAGAGGCTTTAGAAATGTGATGCTACAGAAAAATGCTGAAGATTAGGTGGGTGAATCGCGTAACTAATGAGGAGGTACTGAACAGAATTGGGGAGAAAAGGAATTTCTGGCGTACCTTGTCTAAAAGAAGGGATCGATTGGTAATACACATTCTTAGACATCAAGGAATTGTGAATTTAGCGTTGGAGGGAAATGTGTGGGGTAAAAACCGCAGAGGAAGACCAAGAAAGGGATACAATAAGCAGATTCAGTTCTTATGTGGAGTTGAAGAGGCTTGCTCAGGATAGGGTATTGTGGAGAGCTGCATCAAACCAGTCTCCGGACTCAAAACCACAACAACAACAACATACAGATCTATGCACGTATTTAGATTCGTTTCATAATTTTTCGTTATGGTTAGTGTGAATAGAGTGATCTGTTGTTCACACTTGTAACTACATTTTTACTTTTATTTATTTTAATCGGAGCTCTAGATCGACAGGTACAGCAATGAGAAAGATATGCTATGTCATTCAAATGGTGCGTGGTCTTTCTCATTTTCTTTTGGGCTTGCTATAGTAAACAGATTTATCATATAGAGATGATGTAATGGATGTTTTATTCACTTTCATATTTTGAGGGTTTGTTTTTGATTGTATCTCCCTAATTTGTGAAATTGGATTGTTCCTATACGATCTTCTTCTATCTCTGAATCAAGAATATTATCTATTGTGGTTAAATCTGAATCTATGTTGTCGACTACCTTTCTAATCACACTACATATGCAGGGTGAATCAACTAACACTTGCACCGCAAATATTGCGGAAACGGAAAGTGCGACTGATGTGCGGTTTTCACAGAATGGATTGAAAGTCAGGGGCTCGTATTTTTAGCCAACAAACAGATTGTAATATTACTAAGATAGTTTTTTTTAAATGGAACAATGGTTGTTTCTATGATGCCCTGAAATTTTTCACGCCAGCTGTGTACAAAGATTTTTGAATGACATTTTTATCATGTTTTGTTTGGCAGCTACAACCGTTCAAAGTTTCGAGAGCGGAGGCTGCGATAGCATAGCTGACTGGCCGAGTGGGTAGCCCCTGGGCACAGAGTAACTTGTCTGTGCCCTGGGGCACGGCCGACTGTCTCATGGCCATCAGCCAGTCAACTACGCTGTCGTAGCCTCCACCCCCAAAATTTTGAACGCTTGTAGCTGCCAAACTAGACGTGATAAAAATGTCATTCAAAATTCTTTGTACACAGCTGGTGTGAAAAATTTCAGTGCATCATACAAACAACCATTGTTCCATCTGAAAAATTGTTTGTTTGCATAAAAATACACTTTCTAGGTATTTTTACAATCTTTTTATTCGTTAACAATATGACTCCTTGACTAGCAATCCATTCTATGAAAATCGCACATCAATTGCAGTTTCCGTTTTCGCAATACTCCTGCCTTGAGTTAGTACTTCTCCTATTCCTTCTCTCTCTATCCATCTCCTCTTTTCTGCAAACATGTTATATTTATCGGAGAATGTATAATAAATAAGGCTGCTTGCGTAATGTACAAAATTTTAAATGCAATATCTAAAGAAAGAATGATAAAATCAAAATACAAATGGCATATAAAATTCCTTTGATCTCATTTTTTTGGTTATACGTTGTTCAATTGTATAATTTTTCAGGTATATATTCATTTGTATAACTGCTTTATGTCTGTAAAATCTGTTGCGAATACAATAAGTAGTAAAGAAGTAACAGATTAAAACTTTGTGCATGGTGGTGCGGTTTTCCATGAACGTTACTGTTTATGTGCTTATATCTCATGTACTACGTGTCATACTGTGATACAATTTCGAAGGTATATTCAGCTGTGTGTATACTGTCTGTAAAATTTCCTGCGCCTATAATTTCTAGTGTATAAATTATAAAGTGTGACGTCACACCGTATGCCGTAGTTTCAGTCCGTGCACAGCAGAAAAATAGTAAGCGAGAAACATGTTTATTTCATCATTTCACTGTGGTTGTCAGTGAGAAATAATATAATAAAGGATTGAAAATATCTTTAAAGTTTGTTGAAAGTTGCTAAGTACTCTCAATTTCATACAGTGTATGAATAAATGCTCGTCGCATTTTGTCGCAGGTTTTTGCGATTCCTATTGTTTATGACGTCATATCTCCTGAACTAAGTGTCGTATGTGTTTATTAACCCTGCAGAAAATGTTACTTCCCAGTAAGGAATATGTTTGTGAAATATGGTTGAAATCGGTTCCGTGGTTTAGGAGGAAATGTGCAACATTGTTGTCTGATGTAGCAGTTTTTCTCGCTTCTCATTGTTTATGAAGTCATATGTCGTGAGCTACGTGTTGTACGTGATCCTTGTACTTCGGCGACCGTCCTCATGGATAGAAGCTTACGGTGCAAAATTTCATAAAGATTGGAACAAAATTGTAGATTTGTATGCAATACGCGCGCGCGCGCACACACACACACACACACACACACACACACAAAAATACACGGACACTCTGTTTTATACATAACGAAGTAAATATAAGAGTTCACCAAAATGCAACTGTTTAATTTCATGCTAGTTATTGGATAGAGACGTTATTAGAAGCGAGAAAGCGCAACTGAACAGATGAGGCTGTCTATTTAATTACCACTATAGAGACTGCGTTTGACAACTGTTTCTGTATTATCTTCAAATAATGCATGCTTGGAAAAGCGTGATACTCGGATGTAATAAGAATGTAAAACTGCATGACAGAAGATCATCACTAGTCGCAGAGATAGGCTTAATATTCCAAGCTTAGACGGACATAACTATTTAGCTAAAGGGGACTAAACATTTTCATTGGTGGGAACACGTTTTCAAAATACGAAGTGAACTTTAATTGTTACGGATAAGTTAAGTCAGGCGTAACAGAAATATTAGTCCACTACTTCCCATCCATTCCACCGAACGGGTTTTATCATCCGTGAATCATGCGGCACCATTTTCCGATACACCCATAAATAAAGCAGTAAAAGGTCCATGAATATCGATTAATATCACTTACTTCACGCCTGATATGGAACGCTTCCTGGTACACTATCTTATGTCGTAAGAAATCGATTGGTTACGTCATCAGAAGTTGTCCTTTTATCGAGAAGCCCGAACGACTTGAAACAGCCATTTGCAGTAGTGATTACTTCGTTTTACGGTTGGGACATATTCGTAGTGGTTCATTAATGCTGTAACATAGGCAGCTATGGCTGCAATTAAAACGTCCATTGAGGAACTTATTGCTGTTTGCCTTAGATCGCGTAGCGGTGATACAGCAGTTGTCTTACGAAGCACTGGTATGTTAGCGGTTGCTTAACAGGTTCCATGTGGTCAGTAGTGGTTACATCAGCAGTTCTGTGAAGTGGTACCGAGGCGAATATCGATAACAAAGGGAAAACTAATCGGTGATATTCGATGTATGCTTAGCGAGGAGATCAAATATCAAGATCGACAATTGTTTAGCTGCCTCAGAGTGACTGTTCTTTAGCACGACCCGGGAGACACGTGTAGCTTAAGGCATGCTACGGACGCGAGCAGTCTTTGTCCCCAACTACCCCAAATACCTAGGAGTTACAGTGGACAGGACGCTGTCTTATAAGGAGCACCTGACAAGGACAGAAGGTAAACTGAGTACAAGAAATAACATCATCCATAAAATGTCTGGCACAACTTCAGACTTTACAGCAGCCGGCCGTATTGACCGGGCGGTCTGCGGCGCGCCAGTCACAGCCTGCACGGCCGCTACGGTCGGGGGTTCGAAACCCCCTCGGTCATGGATGTTTGTGTCGTCTTTAGTATAAGGTAGTTCATAAGTAGTTTGTAAGTTTAGGGACTGATGACCCCGTAGTTAAATCCCTTAAGCTTAAGAAACATTTGAACATTTGGCTTTACAGCAAATACACTTCACATATCAGCAGTTGGGCTATTATACTGGATGGAAGAATACTGCACTCCCATATGGATTAATGGTCCACATACAAACAAGACTAATGCGGTGCTAATTGATACCACGCGCATTATCAGCGGCACGATTAAATCCACCCCACTTTATGGCTGCCAACCCTGAGTGATATTCCACCACCAGAGATACGGGGAAAGAATGCTTCTCTTAGAGAGTACAATAAGATAAATAACCAGTCCCAGTTCCCCATACACAACGATGTAGCTGACCTGGAACGCAGAAGACCAGCATTACTCTCCGCTAAAGAGTTGACGAACTCCAACTTTGATGGCACTGTCTCTGGAAATAATATTGTCAAAGACACTGCTCACAAAAATGTCAAATCTTCTTGACCACTGAGAAACCGTCTGGTTTCAGCCAACCACGCAAAGTGTAGGCAACACTGAACAGCGTACGTATTGACCACGGAAGAAGCGCTGGCCCTTCGACTTGTTCACTTAATTCAGCGAGGGTTGTAAGTTTGCCAGACGGACTTGCCACTTGTCGCCCCATCGTACCCCTCACGTGCTCGATTGGAGACGAATTCGGAGATCGTGCTGGTCACAAAATTTTGCTACAAATATCTAGCAAAGTGCATCGATTTCACGCACAGTTTGTGGGTGAGCTTTAACCTGTCGGAACAAGACATCACCTTCCTGTGGTTAGAATGGTAACCTTCAGCCCGTACCGAGTGCTGGTCAACTCTCCCTCCACAAACACAAATGGCGAGCAAGATTTGTAGCTTACCGCACTTCAGATCATAAGGCCTGGGGTAAAGCCAGTGTGTTTTTGATGAAGCGCTCTACAAGACAGCGCTCGCGAGTCTACGTCTACGCGCGAAAAAAAAAAAAAAAAAAAAAAAAAAAAAAAATCTCTTGCGTGCGGGCAGAATGTGCGTTCATTGCTGAAGATCAAGATTCGCCATTCCATGTTGCTTATATGGAAACATCATCAATATGCTTAGATAAAGCAGTCAATATACCAGCATTATAAGACGTCACGTTCTTATAATAAACTAGCTGTAAACCCGGCGTTGCCCAGGTGTTTATTTATCCTACACTCTTGTAGTCCACATCCCCTTCCCCCTCTCTCTGCATCCACCAATTTCTTTCCCATCCCAATGATATTCCTCTTCGTTTAAAGGTCAGTGTGCAAAACTTCATAAAGATTGGAGGACAACTATGCTTTTTGTAAAATTCCGTAATTTAAATACCCTCCACCACGCACCGAAAGAAATTTTATGCAGACAGTGACATTACTCTTGTTTTTACGGTAAAGTGTGCAAAATTTCAAATATATCGTAACAAAACTATAGATTTCTATGCATTAGAAACGCAGGGTCACACTGAATAACGCACTTTGTTGTTCCCAAATATTCCAATTTTATTTCATACAACCTTTGTTCTGAGACTAACGAAAACAACAAAAAGAGGATCTGTGAAATCGATTGAGCCGTTCTCAAGTTATACATACACCCCATATATATAACTAATCAATAAGAAACTAAGCCCAAAGCACCTCAGCCTAATGAGATACTAATTGAATAGGGACTAATAATTAACCCCTTCAGTCCGGAATAATTTTAAAAAATATTATAAAACATATTCTTGCACTTTTCATGCCTATGTAACCCTATGTATTGTATGTTTGAGCAAAATTAAGAAGTTTCATACTTGGTTACCAAAATAAAAGGCGTCAAATAAATTGGACACCGGATCTGGAAGGCAGTTAAAGATGTAAAATAAGAAGTCAACAGTTACACATGTCACTCTACATTTATGGCGGAACTTATTCTGCAAAGTGGAATTTCTGCAAATTTCATAAATTAATACGTAAAATAGTTTCAACTACTGATATCAAATCTGACGCACAACGCAATAGGTCCGCCATGTTCACTGCTCATTGTCGCATACCATTCTTGTGACAGATGGCAGCAAGAAGTACGAATCTAAAAGAGACAGATGTCCAGTAAACATGTCATTGGCAGTTTGGAAAACATGGTTTGTCTGATTTGGAACAAACAGCGAACTTATAATTATTTAAAGATAAAAATAACAGTCTAGTTCGCAAAATTTGACAATTTATTACTACAGGTAACCGGTTTCGCGGTTTCGATCTAAGATTAGATCACCTTCAGACCTCTATAAAACACAATAAAAGACGATATGCTATAGAGGGAAACAGGTACTCCATTAATAGCTATGATAAATTTGCAAACAGGGTTAGAAAATTACTTAAAACAGTAAACCTCGTTGTAGATGTTCAGGCGCGTGCGCTGTGCGTTATAAAGGATTAGCCCCGCCCATTGCCTGAAGCATCAGCACATCATAAACCAATGAGGAACGTCATACAGTAAAAGATAAGACAAGAAATGTATATATAAATAATCCATGATGGGTATAAAAAGGCATTTCGTTAACTGTAACACATAGTTGCCTTGTCTATAATAAAGAATATATGAAGCATTAGACAATAAAAAGAAGTTGTCTGACTAGGAAATACCTGCCATCTATTGGCAGTTGATAATAATAACATTCAATGGAAGACAGAGTGTGAGTCATATGGCATCGACAAGTTTTGGGGCATTTTGCCTTGTACGTGCTAACACCGATGCTCGCTGTTATCATGGCCTGTCTCCACGGTGACGGACGGCGTCCCCTGGCCGTTCCATCTCTGGCACGTCATCTGCTTCGCTGCTGTACGTGCTAACACTAGTCGCCTCTGCTATCGCGGCCTGTTTCCACGGCGACCGAACGCATCCCTGGTAGCTACATCTTTGGCACGTCCTCTGCTTCTCCACTGGCACGACTTATCGATGTTTCCACGACGCCGTATTTACGGCAACCATCGTCATCGCTGTATTTTATCTTTGACTCACACTCTGCCTTCGATTTGAATGTTATTATTATCAACTGCCACTAGATGTCAGGTATTTCCTAGTCAGACAACTTCTTTTTATTGTCCAATGCTGCAATTATTCTGTATTATAGACATGGCAACTATGTTTTACAGTTAACAAAATGCATTTTGTACCCATTATGGATTATTTATACATACATATACATTTCTTGTCTTTTACTGTATGACGTTCCTCATTGGTTTTTGATGTGCTGATGCTTCAGGCAATGGGTGGGGTTTATCCTTTATAACGCACAGCGTTCTCTCGCTGGTTAGCAGTGGCCGCACGCTCACCGCCTGAACATCTACAGCGAGGTATACTGTTCTACGTAATTTTTTAACCCTGTTTGTAAATGTATCATAGCTATTAATAGTGTACCTGTTTTCCTCTATAGCATATCGTCTTTTATTGTATTTTACTGAGGTATGAGAATGATCTAATCATAGATTGAAACCGGTTACCTTTAGTAATAAATTGTCAAATTTTGCGAACTACACTGTTATTTTTATCTTTAAATATGTCACTGGGTCTCTCATCATTTTAATAACTGAGATTTGAAATCGTATAGTGTTCTAAAATTAATACAAAGTTGGTGTCCAATATATTGGACGCAAGGTCTGAAAGGGCTTAAAGAGCTATTAAAAAATAAACATTGAAACAATTATAATAAAACGATTAATATTATGCTCTGACGGCACAAGTCATGCCACGCACGTCGTTGCTGTAGCGTGAATAGAGGACGGTCTAGGTTCGTGTCCCTAGTCCCACCGCTAGTAACCAGTTGGCGACAGTTCGTGTTGATACTTCTGATCTCACAAACCATGTTATCTGTGATGTGTTAGCTGTGCGATCTGCCACTGCTGCCTTTACAGCACGACGTTTTTTTGGCGGATGTTTGTACTGCGTGGACGTCCTATGGGCGTGAGGATGTCCGCGTGACCATTGCAACGAGCATCGTTGCATAGTTGGCGAAGAACGTTCAATTTGCGTAACAGTGCTCCGGAAGGACCATCCCGCCATAAGAAAGGACACATTTTGACACCCTTCGAACTCGCTCAGTTGGTAATAAAAAGCACGAGTACGCCCTCGTTGTACGGGTCTGTTTGCTTTATACGTCTATATGACGCTGTCCCTTTATGACTGTAAATGGCCCGTGTTAAAGGCTACACACAGATGGCGCACTTGTAGCTTTGTCAGTAAACAGTCTGTTGGCGGACGACGGTGAAAACTTTATCAGTTTATTTACTCGTGTTCATGATCGTGATGTATTTGCTGCCGTTAGAACCAACTGGGGGCCGTATTCGGGCTGCTTGGTGCAAGTCTTTCTGGGTGGCGTCACAGCATCTTGCGCGTCGATGATGATGGAATGATGACGAGGACGACGCAACACCCTCTCCAGTAGCCGAGAGAATCTCCGATCAGGAATGAAAGCCGGCCGCGGTGGCCGAGGGGACTGAGGCGCTTCAGTCACGGTCTGCACGACCACTACGGTCGGGGGTTCGAATCCCCCCTCGGGCATGGATATTTGTGCCGTCCTAGTTCTTAAGTAGTTCATAAGTAGTTTGTAAGTTTAGGGACTGATGACCCCGTAGTTAAGTCCCATAAGCTTTACAAACATTTGAACATTTGAACAGGAATGAAACTTTGGTCCCCTGCTTGGCAACGCGTCACGCTGAGCACTAGACCGTGGAACCGTACGGAAGTACAGTGGAACGTGTGAATGAGAGATTCACACGTCTGGACGGGTGGTTCTCGGTCCCCACTCTAATTGCTGTATGGCATCATCTTCATACCGGACAGCGTTGACGGTTGTCGTGTGGTCGTGATGTGCGCTGACTCCTGGCCTACCGGCAAGTAGGCGTCTTCCCTACGAACGCCGGAGTTCCGGTGTGCAGGACATGGAAGACCTCCTAGGTACTTCCTCTGCGTCCGTTGTTGGTTGTAGCGCAGGAGTCGAACTCGGAGCTACACTAGAGTCGACATCTCGCCGGTTGTCAGCTGATGTAGAAGATTGCCGGAGTTCTACAACAGACTTGTCCCGACGTCAGAACATGTCAGGAAATCGAGTGCTTATGAACTTAAGTGCTGGAGTACCGGGTGATCAAAAAGTTAGTATAAATTTGAAAACTTAATAAATAGCGGAATAATGTAAATAGAGAGGTACAAATTGTCACACAGGCTTGAAATGATATGGGGTTTTATTGGAACAAAAAAAAGTTGATAATAAGAAGCACGAGTACGCCTTCGTGTACGACGATGTCCGACAGATGGCGCTTCATCTGATCAGAAGAGCAATAATTAGCATAACAAATTAAGACAAAGCAAAGATGATGTTCTTTACAGGAAATGCTCAATATGTTCACCATAATTCCTCAAAAATAGCTGTAGTCAAGGAATAATGTTGTGAACACCACTGTAAAGCATGTCCGGAGTTATGATGAGGCATCGGAGTCGGATGTTGTCTTTCGGCATCCCTAGAGATGTCGGTCGATCACGATACACTTGCGACTTCAGGTAACCCAATAATCGCACGGACTGAGGTCTGGGTACCTGGGTGGCCAAGCATGACGAAAGTAGAGGCAGAGCACACGATCATCACCAAACGAAGAGTTCTTTCACGCGTCTAACAATACTTTTTTTCCTAATAAATTCCCATGTCAGTCCAAGCATGTGTGTCAATTTTTACCTCTCTATCTACATTATTCCGCGATGTATTAAGTTTTGCCGGCCGCAGTGGCCGAGGGGACTGAGGCGCTCCAGTCACGGTCTGCACGGCCACTACGGTCGGGGGTTCGAATCCCCCCTCAGGCATGGATATTTGTGCCGTCCTTAGTGTTAGTTAGTTCATAAGTAGTTTGTAAGTTTAGGGACTGATGACCCCGTAGTTAAGTCCCATAAGTTCTACAAACATTTGAACATTTTTTAATTAAGTTTTCAAATTTATACTGACTTTTTTTTATCACCCGGTATATAAAGCGTGTGTGGAGCAGCTGATACTTCCCCTACGCACTAGTCATGACCACATCGGCCCTGGCATACGAATGTGTCGGCGTTTTTTATCTTGCCGTGTTCACTTAACAGGTTAGCTGGTGGTTCCAGAAGGCTCCGGATACGCGTTGTTGCGTTAGACATCAGCATTGTTTCCTCACATAACGAAGTGACGTGATACTGCAAGCTCGTACTGTTCCATTTAACTTCCACTGATGCGTGCTATTCAGTCCGGCGCGTGTGCGTCCATTCCTGTCAGCTCGACCCAGTAAGAATGACGCAAAGTAGCTGCTGTTCCCCTTCCCCGTTCTGTCGACACTGCCATGTTTCTATAGCAACCAAGACTTGAAAAAAATTTACCGCTAGAGAGCTGGTGTACAACACTATGGAGGCGGACGAGTATATCTACTGTCCCCTAGGTTCAATGAACCGTCATCGAATCAAAATCGACGTCGTCTTTCTTGGTGTACTATTATTTCCGGCAGCGTATATAAAGAGCTACTAAGAACTGTTTCACGGTACAGTAGAGTCTCTATTATCCGACCTAAACAGACCGCGGCAAGGTAGGAAAAGGGGAAGGTCAAATAACACGGACAATAATAAAAAAAAAAAAAAAAAAAAAAAAAAATAAAAAAAAAAAAATTGAGAAATTTATTTGAACCTAGAATTGTTGTTAAATACGTGAATATAACCTTCATATACATTAGACGGCAGTCAAAGAAAAATGATAAGGTAGTACGTTACACAAAAGTTGGCCAAATGAGTTAAAAAATTAACAGTACGAATCAAATGTTACTGAATAGATATTTACTTACGTCCAGCAGCTCACTGTTGTATTTGTGAAAGACTTCATTGAACAACAAAAACATATTTAAATCTGTGTAAAGAAGTTAGTATGTCTTGTTTGCCTGCCTTTTTTTCCGCTTAATCACGTAGTTTCTTAAGGACTGAAACCTTGGTAGACGATGTTTCCTCCAGCTGCTGTGCACCCATTTCATCGTCTTCTTCCTTTTAGTTAATCATGTTGACTATATCTTCATCTGTAACTTCAAATTCTTCATCATTACCAATCCATTCATTTACTTCATCTTCTGCGGCATGAGCACATCCCAGAACTTTTCATAACAGTGAAAGCGGGGTAGTATTTTTGGGTTCGGTCTGTTGTAGATTTTTATCATCTGGAGAATTTTCTTGATTTGCCTGTAGCAAAATTTTCCAGGATTTTGCAGTTGTATTTGCCCCAACACTCTCCCAAGATTGGGCCACATCATAAGCTACGTCTTTCAAATTAATACGGCGCAACGACTCTACCGTGTATTCTCCCTAGTCCAAAGCATTAATTAAAGAGGAAAACAAGTTTCTGCGGAAGTTTCTCTTCAGTATCTAAGGTTCCTTTGTCCATAGGCTGACATAAGGGTGAGACATTACAGGTAAAAACATGTCCTTTATAACCTTATCTTCAAGTTCATCTTCATTAGGATGAGACGTGGCATTGTTGTTGTTGTGGTGGTCTTCAGTACGCAGACTGGTTTGATGCAGCTCTCCTCGCTACCCTGTCCTGTGCAAGTCTCTCCATCTGAGAATACGTTTGGCAACCTACATCCTTTTGAATCTGCTTGCTATATTCGTCCCACGATCTCCCTACACGGTTTCTACCTCACACGCTTCCTTCTAATGCTAAGTTGACAATTCCTTGATGTCTCAGAATGTGTCCAACCAATTTATCCCTTCTATTAGTCAGGATATGCCACGAACTCCTTTTCTCCCCGATTCGGTTAAGCACCTCCTCATTAGTTACGTGATCTACCCATATAATTTACATCTTTCGTCTGTAGCACCACTTTTCAAAAGCTTTTATCATCTTTTTATCTGAACTCCTTATCGTAAACGTTTCACTCCCATACAATGCTACACTCCAGACAAATGCTTTCAGAAAGGACTTCCTAACATTTAAATTAATATTGGATGTTAACAAGTTTCGCTTCTTTAGAAAGGCTTTTCTTCCCATAGCCATTCTGAATTTTATATCTTCCTTATTTCGGCCCTCAGAAGTTATCTTGCTACCCAAATAACAAAATTTATCAATTACTTTTATTGTCTCATTACCAAATCTAATTCCTTCAGCATCGCCTGATTTCTTGACATTGCATTCCATTACCTTCGTTTTTCTCTTGTTAATGTTCATCTTATATCTTCCTTTCAAGACATTGTCCATTCCATTCATTTGCTCTTCCAGATCTTCTGCGGTCTCTGACAGAATTACTATGTCATCGGCAAACCGCAATGTTTTTATTTCTTCTCCCTGCACTTTAATACCCTCTCCAAATTTCTCCTTCCCTTCCTTCACTGCTTGCTCAATGTACAGATTAAACAACATTGGGGAAAGGCTACAACCCTGTCTTACTCCCTTCCCAACCTCTGCGTCAGTTTCTTGCCCTTCGACTCTAATAACCGCTGTCTGGTTTTTGTATAGGTTGAATATAGCTCTTTTCTCCCTATATTTCACCCCTGATACCTTCAGAATTTGGAAGAGTGTATACCAGTCGACATTGTCAAAAGCTTTCTCCAAATCGACAAACGCTAAAAATGTAGGTTTCCCGTTTCCCTTTTCTTAGCCTATCTTCAGTGCGCAGACTGGTTTGATGCAACTCTCCACGCTACCCTGTTAAAAATAAAAATAAATGTTGAAATGTTTGTAAATCTATCGGACCAAACTGCGTGGTCAACAGTCCGAAGCTTACAAACTACTTAAACCTAGGTAAACTAACCTAAGGACAACACACACACACCCATGCCCCAGGGAGGACTCGAACCTCCACGGCGAGCAACCGCGCGCTCCGCAGCGAGACGCTTTAGACCGCTCGGCTACTCCACCGCGGCACTCTACCCTGTCCTACGCAAGTGAGTATTGCCTCCCGTGTTCCTACATTTCTCCTAAATCCACACTGATCTTCAAATGTTTGTATAGTCTATGGGACTTAACTACGGGGTCATCAGTCCCTAAACTTACAAACTACTTATGAACTAAGACTAAGGACGGCACAAATATCCATGCCTCAATCCCCTCGGCCACCGCGTTCGGCCAACTGATCTTCCCCGAGGTCAGATTCCACAAGTTTTTCCATATAGAAGCAATAATGCTTTGGGAGGCAAATTGATCGCTTTCAAAAAGTTATCAGTTTGTGGCACGAAGTCGTTAAAAAGACATTCTAAAAAATGTCTGGGCTCATTCAAGCATTGTTTTGCGTACAGTCCCGGCGCGGTAAAATTGTCGGATAACACGGAAGGTCGGATAACCGAAGATCGGATAATAGGGACTCTGCTGTACTACACATAGAACTCCCCATGTTATCGCCGCATATCTGACCCGAGGCGTGACATTCAGCCCCTGTAGTGTCCCCCGCGAGGCGACTCGGCGCTGTTAACAGACGCACTTGCCGGCGCCCGAGTGGATCTTTAGCCTGTCGCTGGGCCGCTAACCTCGTAGGACTAGTATACGCCTGGGGAACGGGCCGCCATAACGGGTTACGTCAGCGGGAACTGCGAGGCGCGCGTCGCCCATTCATGCAGTGAGAGTGGTCTAAACTGAACGCTGGTGTCCGGCGCCCGGGTGCAGTACCAGGGGTCACTGGAGCAACACGGCGACCGCTCCGCACACGCCTTTACTGCCGCAGTCTTTTAAGGCCCGTAGTAATTCTGAGTTTTACGGCTCGCCGCGGGTGTGAGTACCGGCTGCGGCTGACCCGAAACCGGCCGAGGTGCGGACACACGAGACCCGAGCAGCCATTGAGAGCGCGGGAGGCAGGCTGACGCAAAGGTGCCGCCGCAGCCGTCATAGTCACGTGTGGCGCTGACTCAGCAGGACGCGAATAATACGCGACCCACACAAAAGGCCTGTACTGCTGCGGTTAATTGTTCCGCCGAGGGTGTTTGTCGCAACTGCAGAGTATGAGCACGATCACACGAATGACACGGCACCAGCTACCTCGTTGTAGATTGTGCAACGACGAGTGTCCTAGATAACTATGTGATCAAAAGTATCTGGACAGCTGGCTGAAAATGGCTTACAACTTCGTAGGATCCTACGTCGGTAATGCTGGAATTCAGTATGGTGTTCGCCTACCTTTAGCCATTATGATAGCTTCCACTCTCGCGGTCGTATGTTCAAACGAGTGCTGGAAGTGTATATATATACAGGGTGAGTCACCTAACATTACCGCTGAATATATTTCGTAAACCACATCAAATACTGTCGAACCGAATCAACAGACCGAACGTGAGGAGAGGGGCTATAGTAATTGGTTAATACAAACAAAAAAAAAAAAAAAAAAAAAAAAAAAATGCACTCGAGATAAATGAGTATCATCTCCGCCTTTCCAGAGTTCGAATACACCATGGTCACAGTTCCTACAACACTACACTATCACAGACGTCTGGTAACACAGCGTACTACAGTTAGTCTGTGTGCAAAGACGAATGCGGAATAACAATAGCAGCAAGCGCTACATACGGACACTGCGACAGCTAGACCAAACCACAACAGTGCACTACAGCCACACTCGTAAACACGGTCGTCATAGTAAACATATGCCTGCAGATGCTGCTCGCCGACCGTGGCCCGTGTTACAACACGCAACTGAATGACGGAGGTTTCAAGCGTCAACAATATCTCCGGATGAAATTAACATTTTACAATGCAACAAACGGCACTGATTACGTATTTGTTTATATGTTCAGTTGTGCTAACAAAACTAACGGGGTTCCATTAAAAAAACGTAGGTTTGTGTTAAAAAACATACTTCTGTGCATTTTTATGGTTTGTAATAACCAATTACACTAGCCCCTCTCCTCACGTTCGGTATGTGGAATCGGTTCATCAGTATTTGATGTGGTTTACGAAATATATCCAGCGGTAATGTTAGGTGACTCACCACAGCGTTCGTTTTTAATGAAATAAATCGTAATTTGCGATCACTTATGGCTTCACTGTACTAGATTTAGATGTAATACCAATATGCGGCGAATGAAAATTTGTGCCCGGCCGGGATTCGAACCGGGATCTCCTGCTTACTAGGCAGACGTGTTGACCACTCCGCCACCGAGGACACAGTGACCTAACCGACTGCAGTGAATTCTTCCCTGCACGTCTCCCGCCTCACCCAAATCTCCATTCGCCACACTGTCTCCTTCCTATTACCACAGCCGAGGCTGGGCTTCTGACGACAGTTAATTGTGTCTCGATACCTCATGGGCTGATCTTCCTGATGCGGGAATACAGTATTGTGGCTGCGAGCATTACAGAATTAAGAGGCTGTGGTAATAGGAAGGAGACAGTGTGGCGAATGGAGATTTGGATGTGGCGGGAGACGTGCAGGGAAGAGTCATCTGCAGTCGGGGTGGTCACTGTGTCCTCGGTGGCGGAGTGGTTAAAGCGTCCGCCTAGTAAACAGGAGCACAAATTTTCATTCGCCGCACATTGGTATTACATCTAAACTTAGTACAGTGAAGCCATAAGTGATCGCAAATTGCGATTCATTTCATTAAGTGCTGGAAGGTTTCACGGGGAACGGCAGCCCATTATTCACAGAGTGCTACACTGAGGAAGGAAGGAAGGAAGGAAGGAAGCTTGGAGTTTAACGTCCCGGCGACAGCGTGGTCATTAGAGACGGAGCTTACCCTCGGAAGGTTTGGGTAAGGACGTGGAAGGAAATCGGCCGTGCCATTCGAAAGGAACCATCCCGGCATTTGCCTGGAGTGATTTACGGAAATCACGGAAAACCTAAGTCTGGATGGCCGGAGGTGGATTTGAACCACCGTCCTTCCGAATGCGAGTCCAGTGCGTTACCACTGCGCCACCTCGCTCGGTACTGCTGCACTGAGGAGAGATATCGATGTAGGTCGGTGCAGGCTGGCACGAAGTCAGCTTTTTACAAAACATCCCAAAGGAGTTCTATAGGATTCAAGTCAGGACTCTGTGCAGGCCATTTCCTTACAGGGATGTTTTTGTCGTCTATACACTCTGTCACAGGCCGTCCTCAATCGTGTAGAAAGAAGCAATCGCCATCTACGAATTTCTCTTCAGCAGTGGGAAGCAAGAAAGTGCTTAAAACATTAGTCTAGGCCTATTCTGTGATAGTGCTACGCAAAACAACAAGGGATTCAAGCCCCCTCCATGAAAACCACGACCACACCATAATAACACCACCGCCTCCGAATTTTACTGTTGGCATTACACACGCTGCCAGGTGGCTTTCATCGGGTATTTGCCATAACCACACACTGTCATCGGATCGCCACAATACATTCCGCGATTCGTCACTGCACACAACGTTTTTCCAGGGGTCAATCGTCCTATGTTTACGATCCTTCTTAGACGTTTGGCACTGAAAAATGTTCAAATGTTTGTATAGCTTATGGGACTTGACTACTGGGTCATCAGTCCCTAAACTTACAAACTACTTATGAACTAGCTAATCCTAAGGACGGCACAAATATCCATGCCCGAGGGGGGATTCGAACCCCCGACCGTAGTGGCCGTGCAGTCCCCTCGGCCACCGCGGCCGGCCATTTGGCACTGACCTGCGTAATGTGTGCCTTATGGGCAGCAGCTCGACCATGAAATCTAAGTTTTCTCATCTCCCGCCTATCACAGTACTTAGAGTGCTTCAAATGTTTGTAAATCTAAGGGACTTAACTGCGTTGGTCATCACTTCCCAGGCTTGTAAAGTACTTTAACTTAAAGCAACTTATGATAAAGACAACAAAAACACCTTTGTCCACCGTAGGCGAGTAACCGCGCGCTTCGCAGCAAGGCGCCTTAGAACGCTCGGCCACTCCAACGCGGCACTTGGAGTCGAGCCTGATGCAGTTTGGA
The DNA here is from genome assembly GCA_026315105.1 of Locusta migratoria. Lineage (NCBI taxonomy): Eukaryota > Metazoa > Arthropoda > Insecta > Orthoptera > Acrididae > Locusta > Locusta migratoria. The sequence goes on from CM048746.1 coordinate 186,223,273, forward strand.
ATTTCCTGTGTGATGGTCTGGATAAATGCCTGATTATTACACTGTACGAACCTCTCCAGTAGTCGGCGGTTTGCCGCGGCGGAGTGGCCGAGCGCATTGAGGCACTCTGCTCGGATGTGCGAGTCCGTTCCCCGTCGAGTGTTCGAATCCTCCCTCGGGCATGAATGTTTGTGTTGTCTTTAGTATAAGGTAGTTTATAAATAGTAAGAAAGTTTAGGGACTGATGATCCAGCAGTTAAGTCCCACAAGCTTAACAAACATTTGAAGATTTTGACCATTTGTCGGCGGTTTCTGTAAGTCAACAGACAAAGTCGGCCTGTATGTTTTTGTGATGTAAGTGTCCCTTCACGTTTCTGCTTCACTACCACATCGGAAAGAGTGCATCTGGGGAAGTTTAGAAGTATGGAAATCTCGCGTATAGAATTGTGACACAAGTTACACCCTATCACCTGACTACGTTCGAAGTCCGTGAGTTTCGCGGAGCGCTCCATTCTTAAGAGAGGTATACAGTATACAGGCTTGTGAAATAAAACTAAAAATACGCCACGACAAGACTAATTACAAAAAAGAGAGCAAGCAAAGAAACGACGCGAGAAGTAAGGGAAGAGAGACCCATGTAAGACAACAACAAACAAAAAAAAAAAAAAACAAAAACAAAAAAAAAAAAAAAAATAATATGGTTCGGACATGTTAAAAGATTGAAAGTTGGCAGGATACCAGGCAAAGGTTATTGAGTGACAGATGGTGGCAATGTGATTAGTTAAAGAGGGTGACAAATGGATCGTCAGAGTACAGGAATATATGGAAAAGATTGCAAGACTAGGACGTGTTGGAGAGAGAAACATGATTTAAGTAAAGGAATAAGTGGTGAGGTTTATGTTCCAAGAAGACTTACAAAGTGATTTATAAAAATGTGTAATTTGTAATTTTTATCTTAGACCATAATGAGCTGCAGTTATTCATTCATCAGTCTCTATGTATATAAATGTCCAGAATTGAGTACAATACAGACAGATATCTGCATGCTACCAGCTTCCGTCACCCGTGGCAGAAAACTTGAGATCTGAAGACATTGTTATGTAAGGGAAGACGTCTCAGACGCTGAAAACAAGCTCAAGGATCTGAGCCAGTAGTTGAAGGCGTCCAAGCAAAACGGCTGCAGGAGGTGCGAAATTTTGCAAGCCATCTTTCCAAGGTCTTGTAAGCAGAAGACCCCCGCGGAGGACACAAGGAAATTTGCGTTCTTGCCACGGTGTGACCAACAGGAAAGATCTGCCAGCTCATAAAGAGGCATAAAATCGAATCTGTCTTCAGGGCTACAGCACGAATTGGCAAACCTATGAGTCATTGAAAGACGATGCAGGCCTCAGAATACCAGAAGTGTATAACATACCATACGTGTGTGGACAGTTTTATATGGGACACATTGTGCGATCTCTTCAACAGCGCCGTGTACAGCACGAGGGATACTTTCCTCTATAATATACTGAGAAATCATTGTTAGCAAACCATACTTCACAAAACGGACACAGAATCCTATCTGAAGAAAGATCTGTCTTTACACAGATAAGTTGTTTCTGGGACAGCGACAGATGATATCGAATTCAAAATTGATGATCTCATCTGCAATTAAGATTATTTAGTGATATAATCCACATACAATACATTCTTTAGGAGATACGGCGTCAAAAACATTTAGATACACAAAAAATTTCCGCATCTTGTGATGCGTGAAAAACCAGCATTATTCATGGACTTTTCGAGAATGTGCGCACTTAAAAAAATTAAAAACCATTTCAAACCTTTACGAAACTTTTTCTCAATTTTCTCTCAGTTAAGATTATTTAGTGATATAATCCACCTACAATACATACTACAGGAGATATGGCGTCATAAACATTGAGATTTAAAAAACAAGTTGCACATCTTGTGATGCGCGAATACCGAGACATTATTCATGGACTATCAGAGAATGAGAGCTATTGCTGTCAGCTTAGCTCTAACAAGCTGGCAGCACGCCATGAACTGAAGCTCGGCGGGTCAGCCGATTCAATCGCTAGTAGGCGTTATATCGCGACAAACACGAGACTGTACATAAAAAATTATCGAGCCTAATTTTCATCTTCTCTTACAGAGGTCGCAGCGAAGCTGAGAACCAGCAAAGTATTCCTACGCCGGCTCACGATTGACCAGCGATTGCCTTTTAGGGATCAACCAGGCGACTCGCCAGTCTCGCCTCCACCAAGCAAACAACAGCCTCGTGGAAGACTCCCAAGAAGAAGAAGAAGAAGCCCGCTACGGAAGATGTCACTGAAGATCGTTCGACGCCGTGTCGAGGAACCACTGTGGCTGCTCCAACGGACTTCTGTAACCATCTTCGAAGTAGCGACCAGTGTAAATAGTGTAGAAGAAGTTAAGTTGTAATACATTTTCAAGAAGAAGATTGTGTTTACAATAAGACTACTTACACACTTGTTAAAAAGCTTTTCAAACCTGTACGAAAATTTTTCTCGCTAATTAATTATGAAAGGGAAGAAGTTTATCACTCGATTTTTTCTGCAGTTCATTTAGTAAAATTACTGCATTTGGCATGACGTTGCAATTTATTATTTCTACACTGATAATTTTACTACCGACCTATGTATCAGACAGTAGACATATACATCACTGAATGTACTTCCGAATTATATCACAGTAAGATACATACTAAACCAGTGGCGTAACTGTGGGGGCGGGGATGAGGGGGATAGAACCCCCCCCCCAGAACCCGAAAAAAAGGAAAGAAAAAAAAAAAAAAAAAAAAAAAAAAGAAAGAAATCGTATAACAGCAATCTGGTAAAGATAAAGATTTGAAACTTTGGGTGTTTTACCATAAGCTTTCATTGGAAGGGAGTGACTTACTTTCTTCAACGTGAGTGGTAGATGGTAGTCTGTCTGGAAACTGACTAAAATTTTGCTCGGCAAGCAGATCTATCCCCCCCCCCCCAAAGCCAAGCCCTAGTTACGCCACTGTACTAAACAATGGAATGCGTGAAAAACGACCTTGTGACGCATGATATAGTAATTTACTACGCCTTTACTACCATCTATTCACAATACATTTCGCATTTTCCAAATGTACCTGTCTATGTTCCGGGTAAATTATATTGTTGTGGGACATATTATTCAACAGATATCCTCATAAGGTTGAGCTGCAATAAAACGAAACTGTATGTGGACAGAGAATCAGCTGAGAGGCGATCGACAGAAAGGAAAGAATCAGATCGAGTAACAGAATAAACACATAGCGGGATCGGAGACTAGTTAGTGTATATGGCACTGACGTGAGCCCAGTTCCTTCATGAAATGGCAGCAGCAAGCATTTATCAGTGACCGTGTGACAATGTCCAAAAAGAATTCAATCGAAAACTCGTGGATTTTAAACCACTAGACATGTATGAAAACCCAAGAAAATTTTATCAAGAAGAAACTATCATACAAAAAATTTGTAAATGGCGTATGTTTAGGCCAAATTGTGATATATCTATATCTATAAAAATCGGTGTGTGTATATACGACAGTTAGAACTAAATAGTGGCAACTATTTATTCACAACCGATACCAAAGCGTTACAGGTTTGCACCTGTTACTGTCCTTCGAAGTAGTCACCAGCGTTGTGTAGAATCCTTTGCTGGTGATGTGGAAGGCGTAGTATACCGTTAGCAGAGCCCGTTCTGTTGATGGTGTTAACGGAGCGGTCTATTGACTATCGAATCTCTGGAACAGTTCTAAAGCTAATGCCACGAAATGGTTCCTCCATCTTCGGTATCAAATCAAACTCACAAGGACTTGTCCGGGGAGTATGGTGTATGGTAAACTACTTCCCAGTCGCATCGACAGAATAGAGCAGCCACAGCTTGCGCTGTATGCGCCCACGCATTGCGTGCATAGTGATGAGTGACTGCGCAGGAAGTGTTGCTGCTTCTTTCGCAAAGCTTGTCGCAGGTGATGCTCCAAAAACGAACAGTTATACTGTACATTGACGGTCTGCTGTGAAGGAGCGCAATGCGTTAGAATAACACCGTCGCAGTCATACACGGCAACCGCCATAACTTTCACCATACTGTGACTGTGACGCACGTTCGCGGCGACCCAATCCTCGTATGGTAACGACACTGCCATTTCACCACCGTCAGATTCGTCGAACACTTTCAGTGCTTCAGCGGAGCTAAGGCGTGAAGTTGAGGTCGTCAGTGATGGTTAAAACTGCTTTCTTGATTTTAAATCGTCGAATACCAGTTTGTCCGTCTACGTAATAGAAGAATATATACAACAAGCCATTTGCGTTTTATACAGCGCGTCACAACTGCAGTGGAAACGAATGAGACGGTGTTTAAACAAGCAGTGTAACGTAATTTAATTTTCAATACCTGTTATGCTCATCATTTTGTTATATGTAAAGCTGACAGTATTGAAGTGGAGTAAAATTTAAAGAGTTATAGTACATATGTTTCATTTTGTAATATTATTCCCTCCTCCACTTCCCTAGCTCTTCAAATTTCACATTTCGTGGGACTTGTTGTTCCTTCATTGCACAGCACTTCACGTTCGGTCATTAAGCGGCCGCAGTGAAGCGGGCCGAGTGAGGAACAACCCGAACGCGCGAATGTTTAAAAGCTGTACTTCGAGGACGCCTTAACTGCGGTGTATCTGAATAACGGCCCAAATTGTCAAGTGATGTGGATTTATGGAGTTGACATCTAGCTCACGTATTTTTTTCTCAAGAAAATATGAGCTCTAGTTAATGATGTTTCCTTGTTACATGTTTTTGAGAATTTAGAAAAGTCATACAAATAAGATAATGCAATTGTGATTTATTTTTAACCAATAGTATGACACTACAATACAATTTTCTGCCAGTCAACAGTAACTGCATACAAATTTCATACAAATCATGTTGCTTTTTGGTGTGGAAAATTTCAAGCAAGGCTTCCAGACTGAGTGCAACGTCACACTGTTTGCATTCGTACCATCTATTGATGCATTTGTTACTAAACATTTGTAGAACATATAACGTTGGCCAAACCCGTAGAATTAACGTCGCAGTATTAAACATAAGGAGAGGCATTGAATTATGGTGTCGCCGGGATTCGAAACTGGGAACTCCTATTTTATAGGTGCTTTAGACCACTCACCTAACACAGTATTGTATGCAAAGTAACTCCAAGGACTGTCTTAAAGCACGTCTCCCTCCACACCATATACTTTAATTCTGACTCATGTTCCGTGTGAAATGCGTATCAAATTGCTAGGGCTCTCCTACACTGGAGTAGCACCTCAGCAAAGAACGCGAGTAGGAACAATCCCGCCTCGTTCCTCATGCCGAGGTGATAGAAATATCAACAAATAATACAATTCCTTGAGACAACATTGTCTCGTTATACCAAAGGTATTAAACATAAGGAGAGGCGTTAAATTAAAACTTATGCTGTGGCCGGGATGTAGGAGAGCCTTGGCAATTTGATACGCATTTCGCACGGAACATGAGGCAGAGTTGAAGTATACGGTGTGGAGGGAGACGTGCATTAAGACAGTCCGTGTAGTTATTTGCTTGCAACGCTGTGTTAGCTGAGTGTGACTGATAAATGCACCCACTGTGGACTGATCGACAGCTTATGCCACAGGTTCACGTGCGGCGGCCATCTCACTAACTGGAGATGGGTCCAGCAACGGCTGGGACTGTTAATACGCAGTGCGGCTGCAAGTTATTCCCCTGACACACTCCTCTGGCCGGACAGAAAATTTTTTCCAGCAACCAAAAACAACACCATTATGTGGATGTTAGGGCATTACGTAGCTTACAACGTCAGCTACACCAGCGAGGACAATCTGATTAGCTTTGAAGCCTATATGAAGACAGCGCAGTGGCACACTAAAAAATACCCTAATGTGAAAAAGTTCTTCGGCAACATGTTAGACATCATATTTGAGAAACAAGGAGTAGGTTAAAGTTCAACCACGGAGAATGCACTCCCCAGGATCAAGGAATTTACTTAAGTTTTTTGTTCAACACAGAAGATGATAAGACAAATTGTAAAACTTACCTTTTATTTTTTTTTCTGTGTGTATGAGTATTCTACAGTTGAATAAAAAAAAATAAAAAAAATTAAAAAAATAAGAAAGTAAAAAAAAAAGAAAAAAAATTAAAATAAAAAGAAAAACAAAAAAAAGTGGTCTGAAGCACCTACCTAGTAAGTAGGAGGTCGCGGGTTCGAATCCTGGCCACAGCATAAATTTTAATTCAATACTTCTCCTTATACCTTTGGTATAACGAGACAATGTTGTCTCAAGGAATTGTATTATTTGTTGATATTTAATGTCGCAGTGTTTTGCATTAAATTAAATGTAGCGGCCCGTAAATTTCACGGGTCTGGTGATTTTCGCTCGATCCTAAGCCGGTAAATTTTACGGGTTTGGCCGTTAGAGTGTTGAACAGTTAATCTTAGGCCAAGTCACACAGCCCACGCTGACTGGAGGAAGTGTAGAGAGCCTGTGGGAAAGAAGGCGTGCGCTGTGACGTCACGGCTGGCGCCTCGCTTTCGCGCTGATGCAACGCGCAGGCGCGGGCGCGGCTGATCGCTCTAGTCGGCCAGCCAGTGCAGCTTTCGTCGCCGCCGGCTCACATTTCTTTTCCTTTACCGGCTGCTGGGTTTTCGCCCAGCTAGTGGCGATACCGCCACTCTTCTTGCTTGTGATGCTCCAGCTGCTACAGCGTATCAGAGCTACCCTGTTTGTAGCAGACTCCTATTAATATTCACAGAATATATGACATCAACTGCGATTGGGCAAAGCTGAAAATGTGTACCCAGCCGGGATTCGAACCCGAGTCTCCTGCTTTCTAGGCAGTTGCGTTGACCCCTACACCACTGGGGACACAGTGAACACCGCACCTGCAAGGACTACCTAAACACGCCTCCCGTCAGATACAAATTCCCAGCTTCACCCTGCTGCCTCCCGTCAGATACAAATTCCCAGCTTCACCCTGCGGGGAATTTGTATCTGACGGGAGGCGTGCTTAGGTAGTCCTTGCAGGTGCGGTGATCACTGTGTCCCCGGTGGTGTACGGGGTTCTTTCGGAACAAACGCCACATGTATATATAGAATCCTATTAGACTAATACTAATAAAGTTAATCGAGCGAGATACGGAAAAAGAGGTTAGGATTTGTTGGGCACGTCATGAGGATGGACGATGAGAGGTTGACTAAGAAGATATGGAATGCAACATGTCATACGGCGAACAACTGGGTGAAGGAAGTCAGAGATGACTGAAAGACTGTAGGAATAAAAGAAAGGAATCTGCAGGCACTGATTCAGGACAGGGAGAAGCATAAACGGTTGGTGGACGGTCACAGGTGGCCGGACACCAATATCAAAGTCATCATAACAGAAGAAGCGAGAGAATGAAGACGTGCTGGAATGAAAGAAGACGTGATAAACAAGCCACACGTGATATTGAAGGTTCCTAACGAAGCAGAAGAAGAAGAAGAAAGTTTCGCAGCCGGATTCCGTCGACTTCTTGCCACGATATTTCGGCTGACAACCGTTCACCCATCTTCAGGTGAGTACGTTCAACTCAAGATTGGTAGTTCTCGACGACGCCTTTATAGGAAAAATTGGCGCGGAGACGCATCTAGACAAGGCTTGGGACCCAGTGATTTCTGAGTAGAAACATTTTATCCAGGACGACGCTTCTAGCGACAATTAAAATTTTATACATCTGACATTTAATGTATGAGTGCGCATTCCGACAAAGGGTAGACATGTACTGTATTTTGTAACGCCCCGTCTAGTCTAACGTAATTAAAGATGTTGAAATGTTATGATTTTTTTAGCACTTTCGTCTCCTTTCGAGTTAGAAAAGATCGTAAGTGTTACAGAATACGGTATTAACGTAATATATTTAACGCATCTAACTATGAATTCCTAATAATATTCTAGAGCAAGAAATATACCTTCCAGGATGTGTGATATGCAAATGATTAGCTTTTCAGAGCAACAACGCTGGCACCGGTGGCGACACCTACAAAGTGCTGATATGAACAAAGTTTCCATCCGATTTATCAAACACAAACAGCAGTTGAGCGGCGCGTGGCTCGGTGAAACGTTGTTAGGATGCCTCGTGTAAGGAGGAGAAATGCGTACCAGCACGTTTCCGACTTTGATAAAGGTCGGATTGTAGCCTATCGCGATTACGCTTTATCGTATCGCGACACTGCTGCTCGCGTTGTTCACGATCCAATGACTGTCAGAAGAATATGGAATCGGTGGGTTAGGACGGCAATAAGGAATGCCGTGCTGGATCCCAACGGCTTCGTATCACTAGCAGTCGAAATGACAGGCATCTTATCCTCAAGGCTGTAACGGATCGTGCAGCCACGTCTCGATCCCTGAGTCAACAAATGGGGACGTTTGGAAGACAACAACCGTCAGCACGAACAGTTCGACGACTTTCGCAGCAGCATGGACCATCTGCTCGGAGACCATGGATGCGGTTACCCTAGACGCTGCATCAAAGACAGGAGCGCCAACGATGGTGTACACAACGACGAATCTTTGTTCACGAATGGCGAAACGTCATTTATTCGGATGGATCCAGGTTCTGTTTACAGCATCATGATGGTCGCATCCGTGTTTGGTGACATCGCGATGAACTCACATTGGAAGCGTGTATTCGTCATCGCCATACTGGCGTATCACCCTGCGTGATTATATGGAGTGCCATTGGTTACACGTCTCGATCACCTCTTGTTCGCATCGACGGCACTCTGAACAGTGGGCATTACATTTCAGATGTATTACTAACCGTGGCTTTACACTTATTCGATCCATGCGAAACCGTACATTTCAGCAGGATTATGCACTACCGCATGTTGCAGGTTCTGTACGGGCCTTTCTGGATACGAAAAATGTTCGACTGCAGCCCTGACCAGCAATTCTCCAGATCTCTCACCAATTGAAAACTTCTGGTCAATGGTGGCCGAGTAACTGGCTCGTCACAATACGCCAGATGAACTGTGGTATTGTGTTGAAGCAGCATGGGCATCTGTACCTATACACGCCATCCAAGCTCTGTTTGACTCAATGCCCAAGCTTATCAAGGCTGTTATTACTGCCAGAGGTGCTTGTTCTGGGTACTGATTTCTCAGGATCTATGCACGGAAATTGCGTGAAAATGTAATTACATGTCAGTTCTAGTATAATATATTTGTCAAATTAATACCCGTTTACCATCTGCATTTCTTCCTGGTGTAGCAATGTTAATGGCCAGAAATACAATACATTGCTTCTTGAAAGACACTATCCACTCTTTTCAAACACTAAACGTAAATGTAGACCAGATGTGGCTCAAATTCAAAGAAGTAGTATCGACAGCAATTGACAGTTTTATACCAAGTAAATTAGGAGGAGGTGATCCCCCTTTGTACATAAAACAGGTCAGGACACTGTTGCAAAAACAACGGAAAAGGCATGCTAAATTTACACGAACACAAAAATTTTGTACCAAATAAATTAGTAAAAAAAGGAGGTGATCCCCTTTGGTACACAAAACAGGTCAGAACTCTGTTTCAAAAACGGAACAGGCATGCTAATTTTAAACGAACACAATATCCCCAGTATTGGCTAATCTACACGGAAGCTCGAAATTTAGCGAGGACGTCAATGCGAGATGCCTACAATACTTTTCATAACGAAACTCTTTCTCGAAATTTAACTGAAAACCCAAAGAGATTTTGGTCATGTGTTAAATATATAGGGGCAAAACACAAACAATCACCTCACTACTTGATAGTAATGGCGATCCTGCCGATGATAGCGCTTTTAAAGCAGAGTTATTAAACACAGATTTTCGAAACTCATTCAGTAAAGAAGACGAAACTAATATTCCAGATTTCGAATTACAAACAGAGGCCAGAATGACTAACGATGCAGTAGATATCCTTGGAGTAGTGAAGCAACTTAAATCACTTAACAAGAACAAGTCTTCTGGTTCGGACTGTATACCTGTTAGACTTCTATCTCATTATGCTAAAGCGATAGCTCTTTACTTAACAGCCATATACAACCGCTCTCTCAAAGTAGGATCTGTAGCAAAAGACTGGAAAGTTTCACAGGTCACACCTATATTCAAGAAAGGCAGTAGGGGTAGGCTAACCCATTAAAATACAGGCTTATTTCATTGACGTCAATTTGGAGCAAGGTTTTGAAACATATCGTGTATTGAAATATTATTAATTATCTCGATCAGAATGATCTATTGACCCAACGTCAACAAGGATTTAGAAAATATCGTTCATGCAAAACATCTAGCTCTATCGACAAGGGATCTCTAATTGATTCCGTATTTCTTGATTTCCAGAAGGCTTTTGACACTGTACCTCACAAACAGCTTTTAATCAAATTGCGTGGCTGTGGTATATAGCACTAAATTTGCGACTGGATAGGGGATTTCCTGTCAGAGATGACACAGTTTGTACTAATCGATGGTAAGGCATTGACTAAAACAGAGGTGATATCGGGCGTTCCACAGGGTAGTGTTATTGGTCCTCTGCTGTTCCTTATTTACATATACGATTTGGGAGAAAATCTAAGCAGCTCTCTTAGGATGTTTGCAGATGATGCCGTCATTTACCGTCTAGTAAAATCATCTGAAGATGAAATCCAACTGCAGAACGATCTAAATGAGATTTCTGAGTAAGATATCATCAGTATGGTGTAAAAATTGGCAATTGACTCGAAATAATGACAAGTGTGAAGTTGTCCACATGAGTACGAAAAGAAATCCGTTAAACTTTGTTTACAAGACAAAAAAAAAAAATCAAACGTAAAGTTCGTAAACTCCACAAAATACCTAGGAATTACTATTACTTCAGACTTAAATGGGAAATAACACGTACATACTGTCATAGAAAATGCGAACCAGAGACTGCGTTTTATTGGCAGAAGCCTAAAACATGCAACAGAACTACAAAAAAAAAACTGCATAACTACGCTTGTCCGTCCAATTTTGGATTATTGCTGCCCAGTGTGGGATCCAAAGAGGGCAGCTCGTTTCGTATTGTCACGATACAGGGGAGACAGTTTTACGGAAATGATACAGGATCTGGGATGGGAATCATTACAACGGCGCTTATCACTGCGGCGTGGGCTTCTTACGAAACTCCAATCGCCAACATTCTCCTCCGCGAAAATATATTGTTGACTCCCACTTACGTACGTAGAAATGATCATCAGAATAAAATACGAGAAATCAGAGCTCGAACGGAGAGATTCGGGTGTTCTTTCTTCCCCCGCGCTGTTCGAGAATGGAATGGGAGGTAAAAGTATAATGGTGGTTCGATGAACCCTCTGCAGTCACTTAAATGTGATTTGTAGAGTATCCCATGTAGATGTAGACAATACATTTAGGAACATCACATTTATAAGATAAGATATAAAACAATACATTTTACAGTAGTTTTGACAGACGTAATAAAACATAAGTGCAAACTTCACAAAACAAACTGAGAGTTTCAAGGACATAGAGAAGGTCAAAATGTAAAAAAAAAAAAATTTTAAAATTTCTCCTTCAGTTTCAAGATGTGCTTGTTCAAGGTAAACATGGGAGCTACACCAGCTCTTTGATTAGTGCTGGATGCCAGTGACTTTTAGGTAGTCCTTGAGTAAACTGTACTTAAACTTGTCGAATGGATTAAGTAAGACAGTGACACTTCTGGGGAAGGGGGAATTCTTCGCAACCAGCTTTCTGTAGAATACACTTTGTGCGGCCGTGTACTTGGTGCATGTCAGTATAGTGTGGCTGATATCCACCACAGCCGTTGGATCTTTGTCACATTGATTAGAAGTGATGATTTTTGAACGGTGTAGGTGGGCAGGGTCTCAGAAACGACTTATCTTGCGGCGAGTAGTTCAGATCATGGATAATTCTTTGGCAGAATTAACTAGTTGTCTAGAGAAATAATGTACTCAAGTAGGAGAAAGGAATAAAGAAACAAAGTTATGTACATAATATGTATTGATATCCAGAAGGCTTTTGACACCGTACCTCACATACGGCCTTTAATCAAATTGCATGGTTATGGTATATCGCCCCAAAATTTGTGACTGGATAGGGGATTTCCTGTCAGAGAAGACACAGGTCGGAGTAATCGATGGTAAGACATCGACTAAAACAGAGGTGATATCGGGCGTTCTACAGGGTAGTGTTATTGGTCCTCTGCTGTTCCTTATTTACATAAACGATTTAGGGGAAAATCTAAGTAGCTCTCTTAGGTTGTTTGCAGATGACGCCGTCATTTACCGTCTAGTAAAATCATCTAAAGATCAAAACCAACTGCAGAACGATCTGAATAAGATATCATTATGGTGTAAAAATCGGTAATTGAGTCTAAATAATGAGAAGTATGAAGCCGTCCAAATGAGTACGAAAAGAAATCCGTTAAACTTTGTTTACAAGATAAATCAATTAAAAGTGAAGGCCGTAAACTCCACAAAATACCTAGGAATTATTATTACTTCAGACTTAAAATGGAAAGAACGCGTAGATAATGTCGTGGGAAAGGCGAACCAAAGACTGCGTTTTATTGACAGAACCGTTAAAAGATACAACAGAACTAATAAAGAGGCTGCATACACTACGCTTGTTCGTCCTTTTTTGGAGTATTGCTGCCTAGTGTGGGATCCATATCAGGTGAGTTTGACGGAGGACATCAAAAGAGTCCACAGAAGGGCCGCTCGTTTCGTATTGTCACGATACAGGGGAGACAGCGTTACGGAAATGATACAGGATCTAGGATGGGAATCATTACAACAAAGGCGCTTATCGCTGTGGCGTGGGCTACGTACGAAACTCAAATCGCCAACAATCTCCTCCGAATGCGAAAATATATTGTTGACTTCCACTTACATAGGTAGAAATGATCATCAGAATAAAATACGAGAAATCAGAGCTCGAACGGAGAGATTTAGGTGTTCTTTCTTCCCGCGCGATATTCAAGAATGGAATGGAAGATAAATAGTATAAAGGCTAGATTACACGATGACACTAGGTTGCGACACTGGTTGCGTGACATGAGTTGCGCGCAATTGGTTTCGTGTATGTTTGTCGACACAGCGCCGAAACTATACAGCTCAGTTTCGTTGTATTGTGAGTGCTGTAGTCGTCGTAAAATAAAACTTTTGGCAGCTGTAAGAGTTGTGGTGGAGCTGTTGCTTGCCTATGTGAAATCCCTGCATAAGACTAAATTAAAAAAGAATAATAAACGTGTTTGTGTTCGTTACTGGATTAAAAAACATCAGCCCGGTTTCTCAGCAACGTTGCTGAACGAAATTGTCGTTGAAGACCCTAGAAGTTATTGTAATCATCTTAGAATGTCATCAGAGCAGTTCACATTTCATTTAAACAGAATCAGTGATGCAATACGGATACTATTATGCGTGAAGCATTGTCACCAGAACTGAAATTACATTACGTTCCTCGCCAAATAGGGATTCATATTCGTCTGCATCGTGTTACAAAAACCACAACTGCTTAACAAGGAAAACGCGGGCTGTGTAGTTTACCAGCTGGGAATATGGAAAATTTACAATACTGCTGGATTAATTGATGTAATGCTGCATGCCGGCAACGATAATTATTCATAGCAGGCTGCATTAAGAAGAGAATGGTTAACTAACCACTTTCTTGCAGAGAGGTCTGTATCATGGAAATATCAGCACGTTTAAAAGTATTTACAAAATATGTGAATTTAAAACTATCACATTTAAAAAAAAATAAAAAAAAACGTCTGGCGTTGACTTCACTCCAAAAACAGAAGTAACTGTACCGTAGTACTTCAAATGTTCAATGTTCCAATGTTTGTAGAACTTATGGGACTTAACTACGGGGTTATCAGTCCCTAAGCTTACAAACAACTTATGAACTAGCTAAGACCAAGGACGGCACAAATATCCATGCCCGAGGGGGGATTCGAACCCCCGACCGTAGTGGCCGTGCAGACCGTGACTGGAGCGCCTCAGTCTCCTCGGCCACCGCGGCCGGCTGTCACATTTTAAATAAATATTTACAAAGAATTGCGAATGTAAAAACTATCACATTTTAAGCAAATATTCTAAAAGAAATGAATTCAGCTTAACAGGTGTGTATAGCCTTTTCTTACTTGTACACATAAAAAAAAATAAATAAATAAATACGCCGCTGCTTATTCCACAAATTTTCATCATTAAAATACCATAAGCACCTATGCATCGCATATATCTCCAAAATCGAAAAATTTCTTCCGTTCCCCACTTAATGTTGTATTTTGCTGTGTTTGGGTTATCACATAACCTAAAAACTCGCACAAACATTTTCGCCAAAGTTGGAAGGTACCGAAACTGTTTAGTTTCGCCAACGAGGCGCGTGCACGCTTGCCGCGCATGCGCACTGACCAGTAACGCAGTTTCATGAAACGTGCTGCCGTCATGTAAACTAGCCTTAACGGTGGTTCGATGAACCCTCGGGCATGCACTTAAATGTGATTTGCAGAGTATCCCATGTAGATGTAGATTGTCCATCAGCCCATTGTCGGGGCAATTCAGTAGTTACTTTTCAAAACACAGCGGTTGCATAATACAACAAGCGAAACCGTATGAATTGTCATAAAAACGATATATCCATTTTACTGTCACGTCACGATTTTCGGCCGCTCAAATCTCTTTCAGACCCCCAAGAGCACGGACATCTCCGCGTCAATAAATTTGCCTCCTGGTGGGTACCGGTGGCCCAGGGCATTGCCTCCGCTAGGATGGCGTCGGTAGCAACGGCGAGACGGATGCAGCGCTCTGAAATACTGCGACCCGCGGCCTCCAGTTGGCAGACAGGCGCTGAAAAGCTGCGCAGCATTCTCAGCCGCGTCGTAAGTGGACCGAAGTATCGAGGCTCCGTCGGCACTCAACAGGAGCGTCGACCCCGCGGGCAAATAGCTTTGCTGGCTGCATCCACCGGCGGCTGCTGCTGCTGCAGAGCGCAGGCCACCCAGCGGCTACTTGTCACGGCTCACCTCCAGGGACCAGCCAACTGTCTACAACTTATGTTTTTGCAGTAACCGGGGGTAATGTTTACTGTAGATTAGCGGTTACCAATATTATTTTAAAGTGGGAATCACCAGGAGTCCCGGGTTCGAATCCCGGCCGGGCACAAATTTTCATTCGCCACAGATTGGTATTTCAACTAAACCTAATACACTGAAGCTATAACATCGCAAAATGCGATTTATTTCATTCATTTGAACGCTGTAATTCGTCAAAAATATGTATAATTGTGTACAAGCCGAGGCTGGGCTCCTGACGACAATTTATTGTGTCTCGATACCTTGTGGTCTGTTCTCCCTGACGCGAGAATACAGTATTGTGGCTGCGAGCATTATAGAATAAATAGGCTGTGGTATAGGAAAGAGACAGCGTGGCGAATGGAGATTTGTGTGTGCCGGGAGACGTGCAGGGAAGAATCCTCTGCAGTCGTGCTGGTCGCTGTGTCCTCGGTGGCGGAGTGGTCAGCGCGTCTGCCTAGTAAGCAGGAGATCCCCGCTTCGAATCCCGGCTGGGCACAAATTTTCATTCGACACAAATTGGTATTTCATCTAAACCTAATACAGTGAAGCCATAACATCGCAAATTGCGATTTATTTCATTCATTTGAACGCTGTAATTCGTCAAAAATATATATAATTGTATACAAGCCGAGGCTGGGCTCCTGACGACAATTAATTGTGTCTCGATACCTCATGGTCTGTTCTCCCTGATGCGGGAATACAGTATTGTGGCTGCGAGCATTATAGAATAAATAGGCTGTGGTATAGGAAAGAGACAGCGTGGCGAATGGAGATTTGTGTGTGCCGGGAGACGTGCAGTAAAGAGTCCTCTGCAGTCGTGCTGATCACTGTGTCCTCGGTGGCGGAGTGGTCAACGCGTCTGTCTAGTAAGCAGGAGATCCCGTGTTCGAATCTCGGCTGGGCACAAATTTTCACTCGCCACAGATTGGTATTTCATCTAAACCTAATACAGTGAAGCCATAACATCGCAAATTGCGATTTATTTCATTCATTTGTTACACCACGAAGACGACGTGCTACAGACGAGAAATTTAACCGACAGGAAGAAGACGCTGTGACAAGCAGATGATTAGCTTTTCAGAGTATTCACAAGAGGTTGGCGCCGGTGGCGACACCTGCAACGTTCTGACATGAGAAAAGTTTCCAACCGATTTCTGATACACAAACAGCAGTTGACCGGCGTTGCCTCGTGAAACGTTGTTGTGATACGCTTTATCGTATCGCGACATTGCTGCTCGCATTGATCACGATCCAATGACTGTTAGCAGAATATGGATTCGGTGGGTTCAGGAGGGCAATACGGAACGCCGTGCTGGATTCCAACGGCCTCGTATCACTTGCAGTAGAGATGACAGTCATCCGCACGGCAGTAACGGGTCGTGCAGCCAAGTCTCGATCCCTGAGTGAACAGATGGGGACGTTTGCAAGACAACCATTTGCACGAACAGTTCGACGACGTTTGCAGCAGCATGGACTATCACCTCGGAGACCATGGCTGTGGTTACCCTTGACGCCGCATCACAGACAGGAGCGCCTGCGATGGTGTACGCAACGACGAACTTGGGAGCACGAATGGAAATACATTTTTTCGGATAAATCCAGGTTCTATTACAGCATCATGATGGTCGCATCCATGTTTGGTGACATCGCGGTGAACGCACATTGGAAGCGTGTATTCGTCATCGCCATACTGGCGTATCACCCGGCGTGATGGTATGGGGTGCCATTGGTGACACGTCTCGGTCTTCTCTTGTTCGCATCGACGGCACTTTGAACAGTGGCCGCTATATTTCAGATGTGTTATGACTCGTGGCTCTATCCTTCATTCGATCCCTGCGAAACCCCACATTTCAGCAGGATAATGTACGACCGCATGTTGCAGGTCCTTTACGGGCATTTCTGGATACGGTAAATGTTGGACTGCTGTCCTGACTGGCACATTCTCCTGATCTCTCACGTCTGGTCAATGGTGGCCGGTCAACTGACTCGTCACAATACGCCAGTCACTACGCTTGACGAACTGTGGTATCTTTTTGATGGTGCATTGGCATCTGTACCTGTACACGCCATCCCAGCTCTGTTTGACTGAATGCCCAGGCGTATCAAGTCCTTTATTACGGCCAGTGGCGGTTGTTCTTGGTACTGATTTCTCTGGATCTATGCACCCAAATTGCGTGAAAATGTAATCACATGTCAGGTCTAGTATAATATATTTGTCCAATGAATACCCGTTTATCATCTGCATTTCTTCTTGGTGTAGCAATTTTAATGGCCAGTAGTGTGTAATGTAAAACTTTATATGTAGGTCAACCACAGTCGAAAGATTCCATAGGACAGTTCCGCTAAGACTGTTAATTATTTTACTGAAGGTCTCACGACCGGTTTCGCAATTTAAAATTACATTCTCAGGTGTTATCAGTTTACAAATGAATAAGAACTTGTAACGAAGCATGTTGTGATTTATTCCCATTTGCCTGCATTGCTGAACCTCCTCATACCAGTGTATAATAATAGGCACGAATGTAATTAGTCTATTATCCTTTTTTCCCCAAAACTTTTGTTACTCTTTTTTCTAACGTGACAAGCTGAAGATATTCCCTAAGTATGTAACCGCTATGTAATCCGCAAAATTGACTCCCAGCACCCGGTCGTCTCCCATCTCATGCTGAATCCCGGGCCTCTGCCTCGCTTTTATCTAGCTATCTCTCCCTCCCTTCACCTCCACACTCTCCACGTCCTCTCTCAGGGTAACTTCCGTCACCTCCTCCTCCCGACTCCCTCCTCCCATTCATGTCCCTCCCACGTCCTTTTACTCTGTGCCTCCAAAATGTTCAAATGTTTGTACAGCTTATGGGACTTAACTACTGGGTTATCAGTCCCTAAACTTACAAACTACTTATGAACTAGCTAACACTAAGGACGGCACAAATATCCATGCTTGAGGGGGATTCGAATCCCCGACCTTAGTGGCCGTGCAGACCGTGACTGGCGCGCCGCAGACCGCTCGGCCACCACGACCGGCTCTGTGCCTCCCCTGCCTTCCCCATCTCCTGACGGTAATCTGTGCTTTCATATTTTAAGTGCACTACTTGGTGTTGTGATAGTAGCAGTTTTCCGTGTTGCAAATGGTTTTAAAACTTCAGCAACCGACGATTAGGCGGAATATTGTATTGCCGTGTGTTTTTAAACAGTGCATTCGCAGTCTATTGTTTTCCACTTCAGTGTTTTTAATCTCCATGGCTTTCAATATCCGAATATGTGTGACCGTGGCCTTTTAAATAAAATTATATATGTTCAAATCTCTCTGTTTGATGTATTTCTTCTCCATTTTATCTCCATAATATGTTTAAATTCTGAAATTTATTTTCACCATTGAATGATAAGTTCAACTTGGTAAAAAGGTTTGTACCATTGGCTGAAGAGCGCCACTGAACCTGCTGCCAGCCTTCCAACCAAGTGGCTTTAACTCCCCTCCCCCCCCCCCCCCCCAAAAAAAAAAGAGTAGTACCAGTTAACAGTCGGTACGTTCACACTGCTTACATCATATCTCATCCTTTATTGCACCTCCACCGAGCGAGATGGCGCATTGGTAACACACTAGACTCGCATTCGGAAGGATGGTGGTTCAAATCCACCTCCGACCATCCGGATGTAGGTTTTCCGTGATTTCCCTAAATCACTCCAGGCAAATACCGGGATGGTTCCTTTGAAAGGGCACGGCCGATTTCCTTCCACATCCTTACCCAAATACTCCGAGCGTAAGCTCCGTCTCCAACGACCACGCTGTCGACGGGACGTTAAACTTCAAGCTTCCTTCCTTTTATTGCACTTCCAAGGTATGATCACGACGATCTACTGACCCAAGGTGAACACGGATTTAGAAAATATCGTTCATGCGAAACACAACTAGCTCTTTATTCACACGAAGTGATGGGTGCTATCGACAAAGGTTCGCAAATCGATTTCTTAATTTCCAGAAAGCTTTGACACCGTACCTCACAAACGGCTTTTAATCAAATTGCGCGGTTATGGTATATCGCCCCAAATTTGCGATTGGATAGGGGATTTCTTGTCAGAGAGGACACAGTTCGTAGTAATCGATGGTAAGGCATCGACTAAAACAGAGGTGATATCGGGTGTTCCACAGGGTAGTGTTATTGGTCCTCTGCTGTTCCTTATTTACATAAATGATTTAGGGGAAAATCTAAGTAGCTCTTATTTTTATGTTCTTTGCAGATAACGCCGTCATTTACCGTCTAGTAAAATCATCTGAAGATTTAAACCAACTGCAGAACGATTTGAATAAGATATCACTATGGTGTAAAAATTGGCAATTGACTCTAAATAATGAGAAGTGTGAAGTCGTCTACATGAGTACGAAAAGAAATCCGTTAAACTTTGTTTACAAGATAAATCAATCAAATGTGAAGGCCGTAAACTCCACAAAATACCTAGGAAATACTATTACTTCAGACTTAAATTGGAAAGAACACGTAGATAATGTCGTGGGAAAGGCGAACCAGAGACTGCGTTTTATTGGCAGAACCCTTAAAACATGCAACAGTACTACAAAAGAAACTGCATACACTACGCTTGTCTGTCCATCTTCGGAGTATTGCAGCCCAGTGTGGGATCGGTATCACCGGCCGCGGTGGCCGAGGGCACTGAGGCGCTTCAGTCACGGTCTGCACGGCCACTACGGTCGGGGGTTCGAATCCCCCCTCGGGCATGGATATTTGTGCCGTCCTAGTTCGTAAGTAGTTCATAAGTAGTTTGTAAGTTTAGGGACTGATGACCCCGTAGTTAAGTCTCATAAGCTTTACAAACATTTGAACATTTGGGATCCGTATCAGGTGGGTTGTACGGAGGACATCGAAAGAGTCCAAAGAAGGGCAGCTCGTTTCGTACTGTCACGATACCGGGGGGACAGCGTTACGGAAATGATACAGGATCTGGGATGGGAATCATTACAACAGCGGTGCTTATCGGTCCGGCGTCGGCTACTTTCGAAACTCCAATCGCCAACATTCTCCTCCGAATGCGAAAATATGTTGTTGACTCCCACTTACATATTCAAATGTTCAAATGTTTGTTAATCTTAAGGGACTTAACTGCGGGGTTATCAGTCCCTAAACTTACAAACTACTTATGAATTACTTACGAACTAGGACGGCACAAATATCCATGCCCGAGGGGGGATTCGAACCCCCGACCGTAGTGGCCGTGCAGACCGTGAGTGGAGCGCCTCAGTCTCCTCGGCCACCGCGGACGGCCCCACTTACATAGGTAGAAATGATCATCAGAATAAAATACGAGAAATCAGAGCTCGAACAGGGAGATTCAGGTGTTCTTTCTTCCCGCGCACTATTCGAGAATGGATTGGGAGACAAATAGTATAACTGTGGTTCGATGAACCCTCTGCCAGCCACTTAAATGTGATTTGCAGAGTATCCCATGTAGATGTAGATAATCTCTCGGCAAATTATGTGATGCTTGTCAGCAGCAGTGATATATTTTAGAAAGGCAGCTCCTTGGAGAGTTTGTGCTGGCGAGGACCACCTTGATGTCAGAGTGTGTTTGTGTGTGCGCGCAGCCTGACCCCGTGGCGCTGTGGGGGCAGCAATTACCACTAATTAGACTATCGCCGGCATCGGCACCGCCAACAGCTCTCGGCCGCCGGTGTTTACCGTAGCGCACTTATTTATGGCATGAATAATGCATGCACTCGCTCGCGTGCACCGGAGGAAAGCGAAGGGGGGAAAAAGAGACGAGCGAAACCTAACTGCGAGCTGTAACTCTTTTATCTCGGGCCGCACGCGCGGACACCCATGCTGGGTGGCGACAGCGGCGGCCTCCCCGCTTGCCGGCGATTTATGCAGTCATTACGTTTCATTACATTAATCGCGCTCTCTCCCGCCAGCCAAGTAATGACGTTAGGGGACGTTACGAATGGTAGCGCGAGGGGTGACGGGCGCTGAAGGGCATAAATCAACTGTTTGACTTATTCTGTGATGCCAGTAGATGGTCAAAACAATTAGGGTAGAGCTTTCCAAACTGGGTGTCGCGACACCCTGGGGTGTCGCGTAGTAGTATCAAGGGTGTCGCGAGAACAACAAATTTAGTCTCTAAACAAGAAAAAAAAAAAATACCGACATGTATTTCCACGCCCAATCAAACCACCATCCAGCGCAGAAGAACTCTGGTATCCGCTCACTGACGATTAGCACCCAGCGACTAAGTGATGAAGACAACAGAACAGCTGAGCTCAACAAACTAGAAACAACATTTCTGGCAAATGGCTACAGCCATAGAGTGATTCACACCGCCGTGGACACAAATAAAAGAAACAGCAGTAGGCAGGAAATCAATAAAAAGCAGCCAGCAGCACGCTTACCGTATGTAAAAAACGTCACAAACTGGATTGCTAAACATCTTCGCCGGGTTGGAGTCCAGCCTTTCTTCTATAGTAGTCACAAGATCAAGGATGTACTTGGTTCCACAAAGGACAACATACAGGCACTACACGCATCAGGAGTAAACAAGGTGGAATGCGAGTGTGGGGAAGCACACATAGGTGAGACAGGGAGGGGAGTGGCAACACGCATAGGCGAACATGAACGCTACATTCGGTTAGGCCAACACAATAAATCTGCAGTAGCCGAACACCAGCAAGATTGCTGTAAAAAGATAAAATTTAACGATGTCAGAATACTCGCCAAGCAACCAGGGATGGTTAAACGCAAGATAAGGAACATGAATAGAGAATATGGACTCAGGCTTGCCACCTCTTGGCTACCAGCCCTCACAGCGAAATAGGCCGCATTGACAACACAACACGCGAGCGTCACTAGTAAGCTACTGCCGCCGCGCGGCCCACGGCCAGCAGGACAGAAATGGAAGCCCTCACCCCATTCGCCGATGAACACCAATCATGTCTCGCTATGCAAGAAGCAACGGCTAATCCACACCCCTTCCACCTCAGCATCCTATCAAAATAAAGTTCCATTCTTCCGCCAAAAATTCACCAATAACATCGCTTATTTAAAAAAAAAAAAATATAAATATCAGTATACCCAGATGAAGGCCACTGTAACGTTGGCCGAAACGTCGGTTATTTAAGTAATAGGCTTACATCATGACGCGGTACAATACCCAGAAAACTTTTATGTGATCTGACTCTGGCCGCGGAAGCCTACCTAATTATAACACAAAATATCCTTCTCTTCATACCACCCTGAAGACACGCCTGCAGCTAATCATCCTTCGCCGGCCGCGGTGGCCGAGGGGACTGCGGCGCGTCAGTCACGGTCTGCACGGCCACTACGGTCGGGGGTTAGAAGCCCCCCTCGGGCATGGATATTTGTAGCGTCCTTAGTGTTAGCTGGTTCATAAGTAGTTTGTAAGTTTAGGGATTTATGACCCCGTAGTTAAGTCCCATAAGCTATAAAAACATTTGAATCATCCTTCAAAATGTTCAGATGTTTGTAATTCTATCGGACCAAACTGCGTGGTCATCAGTCTGTAGCTTACAAACTACTTAAACCTAGGTAAACTAACTAAGGACAAACACACACACCCATGCCCCCAAGGAGGACTCGAACCTCCACGGCGAGCAACCGCGCGCTCCGCAGCGAGACGCTTTAGACCGCTCGGCTATTCCACCGCGGCGAATCATCCTTCTCTTCATTCAGTGCACCACACATCACGCATTAAAAGGAATGATCTGTCACTCGATTATCCGGACCTCAGTTATAGGGATTCGCGATTATCCGGATTGTCAACAGTGAGTAAATATCTTTGTTGTTCGGTCCGAGCATGTACAACATTACCCGCCGGAACTACACACCGCATCCCACACCAAATCCCAGTTGCTAGATTCCAGCAAACTGCGCATGCGCAGAGCTGCTGCTGATACTCGGTAACAGCTCTTCCCATGCGCAGTTTGCTGGAACTGGCAGCTGCTAGAACGAACCTTCACTGTAGTCTGCTTTTCTTCTCAAAAAGCTGCACCTGAGCGTTTTTTAATGGATTTATCACAGCCACGTCACCTTCGGTAGCGTTTCTTACAATTAAATGTCAATCAATGACACAGTGGTTGTAAAAGCTGTCACAGATAGTAAAAGCCGTCACAAGACTCCACTGTCTAAAGTTATTCAGTAGGGATGTTTAGTATGGAGTATGGCCGGGTGATTAACTGAGATTAGTATTTTAAATGCAGTAATCGTTGGTTCGAATCCTGGTATGTGTTAATATTTTTTTTTCTCTGTTTCCTCTATGTAACAGATTCTGGGATCAGAAATTACATTCATATTCTTGTCACAAATATTTATCAATTTTTTCCGAGTATGTCGGGACTTCCGAGGTCGTGGTGAAGCAAGAACCTAACAAAGAACTTAAATTATAATTCATCACTTGTCATCCTATTAATTTCTGAAAATAATGTGATAATATTGAACAGAAAAGGGAACAGCCACTGTGCTGTCTAAATCAGAAATCCGAGCAGCTAATTTCCAGATGCCGTTTTCAATCGATCCAGAAAAACCGTATCTGGCCCTGACATGTATACACGACAGCGAAAACCAGTTCCCAAAATACAGTTCTCGTGTTTCGGAAGTTGAGTCGCATTGGAAGAAACAAGTATTACTGTGTCAGTGAGGCATTGTTGTCTGCGGTGTTACTCTGTTGCACATCTCCCTAGTTTCTAATGTTTCCTTTTCTTGCGATGAATGTACGTAATTACTGCAGTCAGGATCAACATTAAACATGTCAATGCGTACGAGGATTTCAGTTTCGTTTATAAACTACATTTAAGCGATACTTTATTTCCGCCCCTCCCCCCGGTAGAACCATCTAAATTCTACCATATGTATTTATATTAGTGAAAGGGTGTCGCGCAAAACTATAAGCTATAAAAGGGTGTCGCCATGAGGGAAAGTTTGGAAAGCACTGAATTAGATGATCAGTTGAGCTATCTAGGTTCTGAAGTAATGCCTCAGCAGAATGAACTGATATGGTTACGTGTCTTTCTGTCGGTTTCTACGGAGTTTTCGTTCTAATTTTACTCCGCTAGAGCGGCCATTTTATTAATAAATATTTTATCTGCCTCACAACAGGCCGCAGTAATCAGTTTTAAAATTTTCTTTCACAACACAGATTTAAAGTATTCAGAATTTTATAATAATTTTTTGGAGTAATATTTCAAGGAGAAAATAAAAATAACGGGTGTGGTGTGTATCACCCGTTTATGAGAGACACACAGTGATTTAAATAAAGTTTACAAAATAACATAGCACATCAGGTACACAACAAGGCTCAGTAATCAGTCGAAACTAGTGGTCGGAAAGGTCTCCCAGGACTACTCAATGTCGTTGTCTGATAAAAGAGGGTTCAGCCCCAGTAGATGTGCTCCAATATTATCCTACTTCCGTATTCATGCGCACTATCAGCGTGTGAGTGAATGATTAGATTAGATGCAGCGTGAAGCACCCGCGATGTCTTGCAGATGCGTACCTCACAAACGGCTTTTAATGAAATTGCGTGGTTATGGTATATCGTCCCAAATTTGCGACTGGTTAGGGGATTTCCTGTCAGAGAGGACACAGTTTGTAGTAATCGATGGTAAGGCAACAACTAAAACAGAGGTGATATCGGGCGTTCCACAGGATAGTGTCATTGGTCCTCTGCTGTTCCTTATTTACATAAACGATTTGGGAGAAAATCTAAACAGCTCTCTTAGGTTGTTTGCATATGACGCCGTCATTTACCGTCCAGTAAAATTATCTGAAGATCAAAACCAACTGCAGAACGATCTATATAGGATATCACTACGGTGTAAAAAATTGGCAATTGACGCTAAATAATGCGAAGTATGAAGTCTGTCACATGCCCTCGCATTGGTAATGCCCTCTAAAAAGAACACGCCTTTTGCTGGATCGATTTACGGTAATCACAAACAAAATTCCAAATCTTGATGACCGGGAAAAACCGACGTCCTTCAGAATGTACGGCGCCACGTCAGTCGTCATTACGGAGACAGGCTATTTCGATTTAACAATGAACACTCAACATGTGTTTTGTAACAAGAGCAATCAAGTGAAATGTAAGTTTTGTTTTCAAAATTATTTATAGAAAGTGTTTGTGAAGTTTAAAGTGTTTAACTAGTTGTATGTACACAGGTGCACAAAATAATGTGAAATCCTCGCTGTGTAATTCATCATGTTGTAAGTTGGCACCACTGCGTATGTGTTAACACTGACACGTGAACGGAGTGCTGAATTGAAGTACAGTACGAAGACTTGGTCGTTACATTGCTGTATATTATACACGAGCGGTGAACCCGGCGTTGCACAGGTGTTTATTTATCCTACACTCTGGTAGTCCACATCCCCCCCCCTTTCTGTATTCACCTCTTTCTCTCCCATCTCTCTGTTCGTTTCCACCTTTCCATCTCTCGGCAAAGTTTTCTGCAAGGTACCTTCTGTCACGTACCATACAAACATTTATTAAGCCGATGATCTTCCTCTTTGTTTCAGGGTCACATGTGCCAAAATTCATAAAGTTGGAGCAAAACTATGCATTTTGTAAAATGCCTTAAGAACCCTCCATCATGCTCCGAAAGAAATTTTATACAGTCATTGACATTTCTCTCGTTTTTGAAGTAGAGTGTGCAGAATTTCATCAATGTCGGAACAAAACTAAGGATTTCTATGCAATAGAAACGAAGGGTCACGTTGAAAAACGAACGTTGTTGTTCTAAAATATTCCAGTTTTATTTCATACATCCCTTGTTCTAACGAAAGCAACAAAAAGTCGTTCTCAAGTTATAGCGCGACCAAGGTATTTAGGGATTCATTTTTATGTTGCAAAGTGCCCTCTCCCAAGCACCGTATGAAACTTAAGGTAGACGGTTACCTTCCTCTTGGTTTGAAGGCCAAGCGTCCGAAATTTCGTGAAAATCGGAATGAAACTGTAGATTTCGTGAGTCTGTAGGAGAAGTATGCTCCGCCATGCAGCTATCACAAAATACTTTCCTAGCTGACGTTTTCTACCTATAAACTACATACTATATTTCTGCCAAATTTCAGCTTCATAGGTCATAGGTGAAGTAGTTTTCTTGATTTCGTGTTTAGTCAGTGAGTGAGTGGCATTTTGCTTTTATGTAGATTAAGAAACCAGATTGCTTAATTTTGGATGCAAGAGAATTAAGGGAGACTTGGAGACAAAATAAATGCGAACTTTATTTGATACAAAGTCACGCCGGACGCGACAGTTTTACGGCATCTACAGCGAAACTGTTGTGAGCGGTAGACTTCTTTTCTATTCATCATTTTGTGTGTGTCGGGAAAGGGGGGGGGGGGGGTTCAGTTACAAAACGCTTCATAAACCTCCGAAATTACATGCAAACTGTGTTGCAGCTCCCTAACTACACCCATTTTCCAATAACTGACGCATAAATCTCGGTGTTCTCACGACGTGGACTCTCATTATTTATGACGTATATCTCCTGAGCTACTTGTCGTGATCTTTTGTTTTTGGTTCAGGAATATTCGTGTACAGTTCACCAAAGTTTCATTGTAATCGAATGAATGGTTTATGAATACACAGAGGACATACAGACAAACATTGCCGGCCGCGGTGGCCAAGCGGTCTGAGGCGCGCCAGTCACAGTCTGCATGGCCACTACGGTCGGGGTTCGAATCCCCCTTCAGGCATGGATATTTGTGCCATTCTTAGTAATAGCTAGTTCATAAGTAGTTTGGAAGTTTAGGGACTGATGACCCGTAGTTATGTCCCATAAACTATACAAATCTTTGAACATTTTTGAACAGACAAACGTTCATTTTTATACATACAGATTTAGTTCTGCGGCGCTCAACACAAATGATAGGTGAAACACGTCATCTGTTAGACTTCGACAGAGGCCATCTCGATGATGTGCAATTAGAGGGAACCTCTACGTTGAAAAGAGGCTGCACTGTTTAATGTTTCAGTAGCGACAGTATTCTCGGTAATGACGACGTACACGAGAACAAGGTATACGTTATTGGCGCAGAGGAATAGTGGACATAACTCGGAATTAACTAACATAAAACAACCACGGTAAAAACGACTGTAAATTTCAGTACTAATTTGAGTAATGTTTCCATTAAAACAGAACGCTTGGATCTTAACATTTATGGAAGGCTTTCACTAGAAATTTCTTAATAACGAAAGCCAAAGCAAAGCTGCGTGGTAAGTGATCCCACGATCATAGAACCCGAACTCTTGATGATTTGAAGTATGTGGTATGGTATGAAGAGTCATCGTTTACATTGCTTCCTACAAACAACCGTATTTACGTATGGAAACCCCAAAAGAAGCTTACTATACGGCATGCTTGCTTCCTACATACAAACATGTGGTAGGTTCCGTCTTGATTTCGGAATCTTTATCGTGATATTCAATTATTTCAGTCGTTGCCCTCACTTGCCTGATGGCTGTGAGAATATCTAAACATCCTCGACAACTGTTAGCCAGCAGCAGTGGCCGAGCGGTCTGCGGCGCGCCAGTCACAGTCTGCACGGCAGCTACAGTCGGAGGTTCGAATCACCCCTCGGACATGGATGTTTCTGACGTCTTTAGCATGTATGTTTCGGGACTAATGACCCCGCAGTTAAGCCCCTTAAGCTTAACAAAGATTGAACATTTTTACTCTCAGTAATGTATTCTTAACAAACACTGCCATATCCCAAAACGATAGTACACCCACACAGATAGCCAAATAGATTCCATGTGTGCTTTGTAAAGCATCATAAAATTATCATATGACAGCAACAGTGCCATGTCTGAACATAACTGAATTGTTAACGGGAGTCTTCGAGCAGAGAGTGAGGAGCAAATTTACAGCTCCAACATTAATGAAGTATTTACGAGGCATGGAACTTTAACAGTGGCAACACTCCTGTGGATACACTATGAAGTGGAATCTACTGTTGTCGGTGATGGCACACGCTGTTGACTACCTACCTTACCTTCAAATGGACTCGCCCGTCTCATGTCACCGGCGTGTGGACAATCGAGGGAAAAACAGTAATTTGTGAGCAAGCGGTCTAACGTAACGGTGTCAATGAAGGTGGGCAGACTGTGGCAGACATGCATTGGGCAGGTCGTCCTAGAGTCTCTGAAGAAGAAGTGCATACTGTTGCCGCGTAAGTGGACAGTGATCGACGACAGACGATTCATGAAGTTCAAATGTTCAAATGTTTGTACAGTCTATGGGACTTAACTACGGGTCATCAGTCCCTAAACTTACAAACTACTTATGAACTACTTACGAACTAGGACGGCACAAATATCCATGCCCGAGGGGGGATTCGAGCCCCCGACCGTAGTGGCCGTGCAGACCGTGACTGGAGCGCCTTAGTCTCCTCGACCACCGTGGCCGGCGTTTCGTGAAGTCACACACGAAACCGGATTAGCGCTTACGACTAGGCTTCGAATCTTGAAGGAACGCCTGAGCATGCGAAAAACTGCTACACGATGGGTTCCGCATGAACTAACGGAAATTCAAAAATGGATATATTACGACGCTGCTCAGAAGCACTTCGATCGCTATGAGCGCGAAGGAGAGGCTTTCTTACGCCGTATCGTAAAACTGAATGAGAGATGGACCGCATCGTACGAGCCAAAACTGAGATGCCCAACCAACGAATTGCGTCATTATGGGTCGCCGGAAAGTCGAAAGTACGTTGGAGCCCCAGTGTGGTGGAGGTTATGGTGATTCACGTCTATGACTGTGATGGCGTTATCCTAATGCATTACATTCTCCATGGCAGACCATTATTGCACATTATTATTGTTCGTTTTTGGAACACCATCTGCGATGAGCTTCGCAAAAAAAGCGGCACCACTTTGTGCGCAAACTACCCATCATTTTGCACGAGAATTCGCGGGCGCATACAGCACAAGCTGTGGCTGCTCCTCTGTTCGGTCCATGGAACTGTAAAGTACTGTACCATCCACCATACTCCCGGACGTAAGTCCTTCTGACATTGATTTGATTCCAAAGATGAAGGAACCACTTCGTGGCACTCACTTCAGAACTGTACCAGAGATTATACAGGCAGTAGACCGTTCCATTCACACCATCAACAGAACAGGCTGTGTGAATGGTATCCTACGCCTTCCACATCGTTGGAAACGGGCTGTATACAATGCTGGTGACTACTTTGAAGGACAGTAAAAGGTGCAAACATGCATCGTTTTTGTATTGCTGGTGAATAAATAATTGCCACTATTTATGTTCCAACCCTCGTATATGTGGCGACTTATGTAATATACCGATGGTGGGCAACGACCCTTTCTTCTGTGTGGGGCCACTCCTAGCTCCCTACTCTTACTAGAATCAGTTTACAACATCCCTACTCTTACGAGAATCAGTTTACAAAACTACGAGTTTGAGTAATACTGGGCAGAGTAAAGTTAAGAATGTGTATCTGACGAGATGCGTTGCTAGGTAATCCGAGCAGTTGTGGTGACTGCTGTGTCTCCAGTAGTCTAGTGGTCAGCGCAAATGACTCGAAAGCAGGACACCAGGGTTCGTATCCCAGCTGGTTACACATTTCCAACTTCACCCATTTCGCAGTTAATGTCATACATTTCGTGAATATGAACTATTGAAGTAATTGGCGGATGTTTAAGTAGCAAAACGGATAAAATTCTATTGTAAACTATAAAGACTCCTTACGAACCTGTTCTACGAAGAGCTGCAGCTATTTTCTAAGCCCTTGGTGGGCCATCTCCTTACTAATAGGTATTCTTTCTTAGATGTTCATAATGTTCAGTGTCCTTCCCACTATTTTAAATTATTTTTCAGCAGTCTTGTGATTGGTTTCCTTTCTTGAATTTTTTGAGAATGCAAATAAATTCCCGACTTCCATTTTTTGTGTTGATTTATTCATTGAAAAATATGTTATCCACTGATTTAAAACGAAATCTGCCATGTTTCACAGTCGTCATATTCCTTTTCAGAATCTGGCAACATTTTGTGTTGTACTGCTACTGTCAGACCCATATGTTTTCGTTCCACTTTTAAAATCTTCAGTCCCTTGCAAACAGTGTCGCAATTGTTCCCGTATCACTACTACTGCTAGAGGCATCAGGTTTCACCCCGCGCTCAGCGGACACGTAAACACAGTCAGATGTTTCCACCCCTGTTGTGCAATGGGCGCTACGGAAACCTCCCGTTGTTGTTGTGGTCTTCAGTCCGGAGACTGCTTTGATGCAGTTCTCCACAATACCCTATCCTGAGCAAGCCTCTTCATCTCCACATAAGAACGGCAACCTACATCTGTCTGAATCTGCTTACTGTATCCATCTCTTGGTCTTCCTCTGCGGTTTTTACCCCACACACTTCCCTCCAACGCTAAATTCAAATTCCTTAATGTCTAAGAATGTGTCCTACCAATCTATCCCTTCTTTTAGTCAAGGTATGCCAGAAATTTCTCCCCAATTCTGTTCAGTACCTCCTCATTAGTTACGCGATCCACCCACCTAATCTTCAGCATTCTTCTGTAGCACCACATTTCAAAAGCCTCTATCCTCTTTCTGTCCACACTGTTTATCGTCCATGTTTCAGTCCCATACAAGGCAACACTCCATACAAATGCCTTCAGAAAGGACTTTCTTACGCTTAAATCAATATTCGCTGTTAACAAATTTCTCTTTTTCAAGAACGCTTTCCTACCCATTGCCATTCTGCATTTTATATCCTCTGTACTGCGACCATCATTTGTTATTTTACTGCCCAAGTAAAAAAAGTCATCTACCTCCTTTATTGTTTCGTTACAATAAGTATTCTTTCTTAGATGTTCATAATGTTCAGTGCCCTTCCCACTATATAAAATTATTTTTCAGCAGTACTGTGATTGGTTTTCTTTCTTGAATTTTTGACAGTGAGAATAAATTCCCGACTTCCATTTTTGTGTTGCTTTGTTCATTGAAAAATATGTTGTCAATTGATATCGAACGAAATCTTCTATGTTTCACAGTTGTCATATTCCTTTTCAGAATCTGGCAACATTTTGTGTTGTACTGCTACTGTCAGACGCATATGTTTTCGTTCCACTTTTAAAATCTTCAGTCCCTTGCAAGCAGTGTCGCAATTGTTCCCGTATCACTACTACTGCTAGAGGCATCAGTTTTTACCCCGCGCTCAGCGGACATGTAAACACAGTCAGATGTTTCCACCCCTGTTGTGCAATGGCCACTACGGAGACCTCCCATTTTGGGATAATCAGCTGGGCCATTCTTCGCGTAAAAGAGATAAATTCTTTGTGATAGGCTCGCGAGCTTTCGGCGGCCCCGAGCAAAACACGCCCCCCTTCGGGCCGGAGCGTGGTCCGGGCTCTTTTGAGGGCTCAGCGCGCAGTGAATAGGACAGCGAGACGACGGGGCTTTGTGCTGCGCAAGAAAGGACTCAAGGCCACTGGCGCCAGGTGGCGGTCCTGCGTCCTGCCAGCTCCGTACTCCACAGCTCTGGACACCAAAAGTTCCTCGCGGGGTCGCCATATTGGCGCTGGAACACACGACGTACTGCCAAATTTTTATATACACGGTGTTACAAAAAGGTACTGCCAAACTTTCAGATAACATTCCTCACACACAAAGAAATAAAATATGTTATGTGGACATGTGTCCGGAAACGCTTAATTTCCATGTTAGGACTCATGTAAATTGAAATAATTCGTACAGACAGTTGTCAAAATACCCAATTGTTTCGTTAGTATGTACTGTAATTCCTCGATTCACGTCATCAACACAAATTTTCTGTGAACGCTTGGGCAGGAATTGTTGGTGATGTTTTGATTGAACATCCTGTTCTTCCACCTACGCTCACTGAAGCACGTTATCATGATTTGATACGGGGTACTATACCTGTGCTGCTAGAACATGTGCCTTTACAAGTACGACACAACATGTGGTTCATGCACAATGTAGCTCCCGCAAATTTCCGTC
Source organism: Locusta migratoria (assembly GCA_026315105.1). Taxonomy (NCBI): domain Eukaryota; kingdom Metazoa; phylum Arthropoda; class Insecta; order Orthoptera; family Acrididae; genus Locusta; species Locusta migratoria. The sequence continues at coordinate 186,255,397 of CM048746.1, forward strand.
GACGTGTTCGTAAGCTTCTCAACAACAGATTCGGTGACCGGTGGATTGGTAGAGGCGGACCAATTCCATGAACTCCACGCTCTCCTGACCTCAACCCTCTTGACTTTCATTTATGGGGGCATTTGAAAGCTCTTGTCTACGCAACCCCGGTACCAAATGTAGAGACTCTTTCGTGCTAGTATTGTGGACGGCTGTGATACAATACACCATTCTCCAGGGCTGCATCAGCGAATCAGCGATTCCATGCGACGGAGGGTGGATGCATGTATCGTCGCTAACGGAGGACATTTTCAACATTTCCTGTAACAAAGTGTTTGAAGTCACGCTGGGTACGTTCTGTTGTTGTGTGTTTCCATTCCATGATTAATGTGATTTGAGGAGAAGTAATAAAATGAGCTCTAACATGGAAATTAAGCGTTTCCGGACACATGTCCATATAACATATTTTCTTTCTTTGCGTGTGAGGAATGTTTCCTGAAAGTTTCAAATCAAATGTTTGTAAAGCTTATGGGACTTAACTACGGGGTCATCAGTCCCTAAACTTACAAACTACTTATGAACTACTTACGAACTAGGACGGCACAAATATCCATGCCCGAGGGGGGATTCGAACCCCCGACCGTAGTGGCCAAGCAGACCGTGACTGAAGCGCCTCAGTCCCCTCGGCCACCGCGGCCGGCCCTGAAAGTTTGGCCGTACCTTTTTGTAACACCCTGTATAACGCACTGTGCCCGTATGTTTGTTTGTGTGTACGTAGCCGGCCGCGGTGGCCGAGGGGACTGAGGCGCTTCAGTCACGGTCTGCACGGCCACTACGGTCGGGGGTTCGAATCCCCACTCGCCGCGGTGGAGTAGCCGAGCGGTCTAAAGCGTCTCGCTGCGGAGGGCGCGGTTGCTCGCCGTGGAGATTCGAGTCCTCCCTGGGTCATGGGTTTGTGTTTGTCCTTCGGTTAGTTTACCTTAGTTTAAGTAGTTTGTAAGCTACGGACTGATGACTCTCTCTATATAAAAGCGAAAAGACACTCATTCAGACACTCACTCACTCATTGACTAAACAGGAAACGAAAACTACTTCACCTATGAAGCTGAAATTTGGCAGGAATGTAGTTAATCGACAGAAGACGTCAGCTAAGAAAAGATCTTGCGATAGGGCCGATAGTTCAGGAGATACGACGTCATAAACAATGAAAACTTCCCCGTATTGCGGCACGTGATACTGTGACTTTATCTGTCCACTATTTGAGAAGAAGAGCACTTCACGACTTGCAACAAACTTCAAACATAATTTCAAACTTCAAGGAAACTTTTTCTCGCTGACAAACCCAGCAAAATGATGAAAGGAAAAAAGTTTTTCGCTTACTACTTTTTTGGCGTTCATGAAGTAAAATTACGGCATTTGGCATGAAGTTAGAATTTATTACTCTTAGACTATAAATTTTATTCACGAGAAATGTTACAGATAGTATACACACATACCACTGAATGTAAGTTCGAAATTTTATCATAGTACGACACACAGTTCATGCGATATGGAGTAATAAGCTATTAGGTTAATCAAAACCGCCACATCACGGATGACGTTTTGATTTGTTACGTCTTTCCTACTAAATCTATTCACGATGTATTTTGCAAACGTTTTACATAACCACCACTGGATGTACCTTCGAAATAATATCGTATTATGGCATATAGTTCAGGTGCTATGACTCAAAGGCATTGAAATACATGAAACTTCGCCCTAAAAAGCATGAGGTTGTAATTTACTACGTCTTTACTACCATACCAATTTACAACACATTTCTCAGGCAGTTTCCTTATATTTCTCTCTACGAACCTGGTAAATAATGTCTTTGTAGGACCTATAATTCAGGGGATATCTCTGTATATATAAAAGCTAAAGGTCACTCACTCACTGACGAAATACGAAATCTCTAAACCTACTGCTACTATGAAGCTAAAATTTTGTCGCTATGTAGTTTAAAGGTAGAAGAAGTTAGCTAAGAAATTATTTACGATAGGACGGAATGAAGGTGCATGGCGGAGGATACTTTTCCTACAGACTGACGAAATCTACAGTTTCATTCCGACTTTCACGAAACTTTGCACGCTCGACCTTCAAGAGGAAGGTCACTGTCCCATGGGGGAGAGTATCTTGCAAGATAAAAACGGATCCCTAAGTATGTTGGTCGCCACATAACTTGAGAACGGCTCGACCAATTTCACATATGCTTTTTTTGTTGTTTTCGTTATTCTCAGAACACAGGTTGTATGAAATACAACTGGAAAATTTGAGAACAACAAAGTGCGTTTTCCAATGTGACTCTGTGTTTCTATTGCACACAAATTTATAGTTTTGTTCCGATATTTATGAAATTTTGCACACTTCAGGATAAAAACAAGAGGAATGTCACTGTCTGTATGAAATTTCGTTCGGTGCACGGTGGAGGGTACTTAACATACGAACTTTGACAAAATGAATAGGTTTTCTGAGATCTTGTTGAATTTTTGCACACACGACACTTATACCAAGAGGAAGGTCACAAGATACATACATGTTCGTATGCTACATGACAGAGGGTGCATTGCAAAAAACATTGCCGAGAAAGGGAAAGGTGGAAGCGAACAGAGAAATGGGAAAGAAAGAGATTAATTTAGATAGAGATGGGAAGGAGTGGTGGACTACGATAGTGTAGAATAAATAAACCCCCGGGCACCGCCGGGTGTACAGCTAGTAGCTTATAAAGATAATAGCGGAAACTCCGCGGCATTTACATTCGTTTGTTTTGCAACACCGCTAGCATTGCCATCTGTTGGTTCGATTTGTAGGCTATACTTGCCTTGCCATCTGTGATTCCGTATTTTATTCCGGTGCGTACCTAAAAAGGTTTACCTTGTTACGCCAATTAAGATATTATGTTAGATGATATATGATATATGTTGTTGTAATGGTCTTCAGTCTGGAGACTGGTTTGATGCAGCTCTCCATCGTACTCTATCCTGGGCAAGCCTTTTCATCTCCCATAAGAACGGCAACCCATAAACCATTTACTATATGCGTCTCTTGGTCTCCCTCTGCGATTTTTATCCCACACACATTTACGATTCCTCGATGTCTAAGAATGTGTCCTACCAAGCGATCCCTTATTTTAGTCAAGGCATGCCAAAAAGTGTCCGGACACCCCCGGAAACATACGTTAAATTGTGTTGCCACCATCTGGCAGGTACTCCATATCAGCGACTTCAGTATTCATTAGACACGTTGAGAGAACAGAATGGCCGCTCCGTGGAACTCGCGGGGTTCGAAAGTTGTCAGGTGATACAAAAATGCAGCAACTGAAGCAGGCAAAAAGGAGTACAGACGTTTGAGAAATGGGGTTGACAGAAAGTGCAGACTGGCTAATCAGGAGTGGCTAGAGGAGAAATGCAAGACCGTAGAATAATTTGCAACTAGGGGAAAGGTAGATACCGCCTACAGGAAAATAAAATATTAGTGGGGAAGACGAAATGGTCGACTTCGCTTTATTGGGAGAGTTTCGGGAAGGAGTGGATTGGTCTGTAAAGGAAACCGCATATAAAACACTCGTAGGACCACGTCTTGAATATTGCTCAAGTGTTTTGGATCCCCACCACACCGGTTTAAAGGAATATATAGAAGCAGTTTGGTGGCGGGCGGCTAGGTTTGTAACTGGAAGATTCGATCAAAAAAGGGGGAAAAAACCCAGTTTAAATGTTTGTTAAGCTTAAGGGACTTATCTGCGGGGTCATCAGTCCCTAAACTTACAAATTACTTATGAACTACCTTACACTAAAGACGACACAAAAATCCATACCCGAGGGGGGAATCGAACCACCGACCGAAGCAGCTGAGCAGACTGTGATTGGCGCGCCGTACACCTCTCTGCCACTGCGGCCGACTAGATTCGATCAATGCGCGAGTGTTACTGAAATGCTTCGGGTACGCAAATATGAGTCGCTGGAGGGAAGTCGACGTTCTTTTCGAGAAACACTGTTGAAGAAATATAGAGGACCGGAATTTGAGGTGGGTTGCAGAACGATTCTACTGTCGCCAACCTACATTTAGCGTAAAGAGTACAAAGATGAGATCGTACAGATGCATATAAGCATTTACTTTTCCCTCGTTCTATTTAGGAGTGGAACAGGAAAGTAAGTAACCAGTATTGGTACGGGGGGGCATGGATATTTGTGCCGTCCTAGTTCGTAAGTAGTTTGTAAGTTTAGGGACTGATGACCCCGTAGTTAAGTCCCATGGACTATACAAACATTTTGAAACTATTGGTACGAGTACCCTCCGCTACTCACCTTTTGGTGGATTTCGAAGTAAGAATGCAGATGTAGACATTTAATTTAGAGACAAGAAAAGCAGCGATATGAATATCAAGAACTCTGATGCAAAACCAATACTAAACAATGAAGGGAAATCTGAAAGATGGGAGGAATACATAGAGAGCCTACACAAAGGAAATAAGCTTGAAGGCAGTATTTTAGAAATGGAAGACGAAGGTGAGATAGGAGATACTATTCTGCGAGAAGAATTTGACAGAGCACTAAATGATTTTAGGGGAAACAAGGCCCCTGGAGTAGATGATGATACGTCTGAACTGCAATCATCATTAGGAGAGCCAGTCATGAACAAATTGTTCCACCTAGTATGCAAGATGTATGAGACGGGGGAAATATCCTCAGACTTCAAGAAGAATATAGTAATTCCAATTCCTAAGAAAGCAAGTGCAGACAAATGCGTAAATTACAGAACTATCAGTTTAATAAGTCATGATTCCAAAATAGTAACACGAATTATTTACAGACGAATGGAAAAACTGGTGGAATCCGAACTTGGGGAAGATCAATTTGGATTTAGGAGAAATGTAGAAACGCACGAGGCAATACTCACATTACGACTTACCTTAGAAGATAGATTAAGGAAAGGGATACCTACGTTTTTAGCATTTGTAGAAAGCATTTGCATCTGGAGAAAGTTTTTGAAACTATTGACGGGAGTACACTCTTTCAAATTCCGAAGGCAGCAGGGGTAAAATATAGGGAGCGAAGAGATATATTCAACTTGTACAAGAAGCAGACAGCAATTACTACAGTCGAAACGGTATGAATGGGTCGCAGTGGTTGGGAAGGGAGTAAGACGGGGTTGTAGCTCTTCCTCAATGTTGTTCAATCTGTACATTGAGCAAGCTATGAAAGAATGCAAGGAGAAAGTTGGAGAGGGAATTAAAGTTTAGGAATTAGAAAAGGTAATGGCACAATAAAAGTAGGAGGTGAGCTTTGTTATTTGGGTAGCAAAATAACTTCTGATGACTGAAGTATACAAGATATAAAATGCTCAGTTGTCATGGGAAGAACAGCGTTTCTAAAAAAGCGAATTTTGTTGACATCCAATATTAGTGTTCAGCTCGTCTAAATATACATGAACAAAAACTGACGCAACACATGGAATCAAAATGTTTTATGTAGCTCAATTCGAAAAGAACGGAGAATATGTGTCACAACTGGATTCTAACCACAGACTCTATGGTTGTCAGGCCAGGACGCTACCACCTGAGCTACACCGACGGATGCTGCAATTGAATTAATTATTGGTAGTTAAGTGTATTTGCATAACTTCAAAGTTGATTTTCTCGAGATTTTTTTTTTAGAATTGAGTCGAATGGCTTTGGCTGATTGTTATTTAAGTTCTGAACTTCACATACCATAAATATAAAAATATTCTAAATTCCGATACCCATGTGGTCTCCTTTTAAGTGCAAGTTACCTTAAGTAATTTATAAACTTGGGGACTGATGACCATAAGAGCATGGTCCGATAGGTTTACGAACATGTGAACATTTGAAGCCGGCCGCGGTGGCCGAGGGGACTGAGGCGCTCCAGTCACGATCTGCACGGCCACTACGGTCGGGGGTTCGAATACCCCCTCGGGCATGGATATTTGTGCCATCCTTAGTCTTAGCTAGTTCATAAGTAGTTTGTAAGCTTAGGGACTGATGACCCCATAGTTAAGTTTCATAAGTTCTACAAACATTTGAACATTGAACATTTGAAGTACTACGGTACAGTTACTTCTATTTTGAAGTCAACGCCAGACGCACGAAAATGATCGTGAAGAAGGCAGCGGATGACCGGCAGCCAATCACACGCCGGCACAGCGCCTCCTGGGGGGAGGAACCGAGAAGCGCGCCCTCTACAAGCGGCTATATGTAGGCCGACATGCGTGTGGAAGTGACTCCGAACTAGGCAATTACTATGATTCAGCGCAGCTAGCATCGTGCAAGAAGACGCAGTCGCAAGTACAGACATAAACCAAAGTTGAGTATTTTGCATACCTTAGTAGGCCTAAATAAAACTTGAATTATATCATAGTCACAGAATATATGACATCAATTGCGAATGGGCAAAGCTGAAAATTTGTACCCGGCCGGTATTCGAACCCGTGTCTCCTGCTTTCTAGGCAGTTGCGCTGACCCCCACACTACTGGGAACACAGTGATCACCGCACCTACAAGGACTACCTAAGTAGCCTCCCGTCAGATACAAATTCCCCTGCTTCACCCTGCCCACAATATTCAGAACCGTACTTATGAAACTAATTCCCGTAAGAGTGAGGGCCACAAACTTGCCCAGCCCTCCCCACTAACGAATCGATCGTTGCCTGTCACCGGCATAGTATATATATATATATATATATATATATATATATATATATATATATATAAATGTGGCTTCTGTTCCGAAAGAACAGACGTCACTCCTGATCCTGCAGTTGTTATTGTTTCATATGGACAGAATATATGACATCAACTGCGAATGGGCAAATCTGAAAATGTGTACCCAGCCGGGATTCGAACCCGGGTCTGGCTGGGTTCACGTTTTCAGCTTTGCCCATTCGCAGTTGATGTCATATATTCTGTCCATATGAAACAATAACAACTGCAGGATCAGCCGCCACATGTATATATAAAAACTTGTATTGCTCATCTGTATAGCTGTTTTAACTGTCCACGCATCCCACGCGTCCTGAGCAAATCCTTTCACGAAAGATAGGCCGACGAGGACAAAATAACTTCAAATATGTTGGTTGTTTTTGCTGTCTTAACTGTTAACCGGTACGTCGCTGACCTCGCGCGACGTCTCCTTGAGTAGCGTCGCGCCTTAATGCCCTGCCCCATTGTTCCAGCGCTCTCCCTCTCCAGCTCACTGGGCAGGCAGCTGCGGCCGACACGCAGTAGGCGTAACTCCCGTTTCGTTTCCACTGCACGCATTAACTTTCGCGAAACTCGAGTGGCGGAAAGTGCGCCATGTGCGGCTTCTCGGCGCGGCGATGCTAATCTGTCTGGCGTCTGGCGTCGACCGCGCTCAAGGACAGGACGGACGGCCTGCGGCTTTGGCCAGCACCTGTCACTACTGCCGCGCACACTTCCGCCGGATGCGGTACCGCGGGCTTACGGTGCCCAAAATGATTTCACCTCGAGCACGTTTCTTTGTGTCCAAATTTTAGTCCATGCACAGCGTAACAGTTGTCCTGCAGAACGATATTCCACTGTGAAGCAGTTTGCGCTGATACGAAACTTCCTTATCAGTGGCGGACTAAAGGCGAGGGCGGAGGGGTCAGAGTGCCCCGGGCCTCCGGTCTTGGGGGGCCTCCAAATACCTCGAAAACACTATTTTTTAGAGTGCTTGGCATCTCGTACTGCTGGGGCCTCCAAATCTCGAAAGGTTTTTTTTTTTTTTTTTTTTTTTTTTTTTTTTTTTTTTTTTTTTTCCAGACTGTGCCGTGGTCCTCGTCCTGGAAGGCCCCTCGAATACTTTTTTACAATAATACATGCATTTACAAGTGTTTAAAAACTGTCATTGTTCGTTCCGTTCTTATAAAAGATCATTTTATATGTACATTCATGGTATTTTTATCGCACGAGTTTTACGTCACGGAGACAGCACATATGCGAGTCGCAGCGCGGCCGCTTAATATAAACGCGGCTGAGGTTCAAATTCTCTTCTGAACCCCCTGGAGGCAGCATATGGGCGCTGCTGAGGCAGGGAGGGGCGAGGGGAAACGCCGCTTTTAACATTGGCGTTGTTGGAGCTGGTAGAGACGCCAGCTCCTGGCTACTCGAGCACTGGCGGTTACGCACAAATGGTCCCGAAGCAAAGGCAAATGAGCTAGTGCGCACCTCACTTAGTGCATGCACAAATCCTCCATAAAGGTAACATCCGCCCTTCCTATTTGTTTTCGGTGCAATGACGATTTATCGAAAACACGTTATGTGGCATCTAAGGCTTTCCCGGCGTAGTAAATCTTGATAGTCCTTCCGGGTATGCTGCCGGATACTAAGAACAAACTGGTCCGATATTTCGGCGATCCACCTGTCCGCCAACCTCAGGAACGCTGCTGCTGCTGAGTCCCGTCGAGTACTGAGGGTAGAGCCGTATTCTCCGTCCTAGGCCTATATAGGTCGCATTCGTCGTGTGAGGTCGGGCATTACGGTAGAGAAAAAAATAATAAAAAAACTTTCGACAATAATCATCGGCGCTTTCTTAATGGTCTCACTCTCGCAGTAACCATGTACATTGATTGTTTGGCGCCGTATTAAAAGATCAAGCATCAAAATGCCATTTCTTCCCAAAAAACGGTGCACATGACTTTTCGAGGTGTCAAGATTTGCTTGGGCTTAACCTTCGTTGGGGATGAAAAGTGCTTCCATTCCATTGATTACCTCTTAGTTTCAGGGGTGTCAAACAATACCCAATTTTCATTCCCCGTGACTAACCGAGAAAAAAAATGTTCAAATGTTTGTATAGTCTATGGGACTTAACTACGGGGCCATCAGTCTCTAAACTTACAAACTACTTATAAACTACTTACGAACTAGGACGGCACAACTATCCATGCCCGAGGGGGGATTCGAACCCCCGACCGTAGTGACCGTGCAAAAAAAAAATGTTTGTATAGTCTATGGGACTTAACTACGGGGTCATCAGTCCCTAAACTTACAAACTACTTATGAACTTACTAAGACTAAGGACGGCACAAATATCCATGCCCGAGGGGGGATTTGAACCCCCGACCGTAGTGGCCGTGCAGACCGTGACTGGAGCGCCTCAGTTCCCTCGGCCACCGCGGCCGGCACTAACCGAGAAAGAACCCATTACTTTCTTCATTGTAGCGTGTCAAAAACTGAAGTGCACTTCCCATCCGTCGTTTTGTGTGTTCTTCAGTAAGAGGTTTGGGACCCTGCGTGAGCAAAGTTATCAAAAGTTGAGTTTTTCGGTAATAATTTCAAGAATTAGTGAATTTGCGGTAAGTAGCGGTCGAAAGAAACAGATTGCAGTCGTCAGGCAGCTAGCTTGGACCTCGGTCAACAAAACCTCATTCAAACATTTCTCGATATGTATCTGCTCAAATGTTCAAATGTTTGTAGAACTTATGGGACTTAACTACGGCGTTATCAGTCCCTAAGCTTACAAACTACTTATGAACTAGCTAATACTAAGGATGGCACAAACATCCATGCCCGAGGGGTGATTCGAACTCCCGACGTGGACGGCCTCGCGCATCTTAGCATAGTAACTCAATGCGCTCGGCCGCTCCTTGAGTTTGAGTAATTAACGCGCATGCTCGGAACTGCGATAGAAATAGAAAGGAAACTCACTTTGTAGACGATCCTCGTACTTCAGATAGAGTGTGGTGGCGAACTGGTTAGCACAATGGACTCGCATTCGGTAGGACGGTAGTTCAAATCCACCTCCAGCCTTCCAGATTTAGGTTTACCTTGGATCCCCGGAATCACTCCAGGCAAATGTCGGGATGGTTAGTTTGAATGGGCACGACCGATTTCCTTCCCAAGCCTTACCCAAACAATCTATGCGTGAGCTCCGTCTCCAATGACTACACCACGTGACGTTAAACCCTAACTTCCTTCCTTCCAACAAGTAAAGATGATTAAGGTGAACTATCTGTAGTGAACCTAATAGTGGTGATTGGGAGGGAAAGTGTTTTAAGAAGCGATAGATAGAAAAGCTTGATAATTTTCAATGGAAGTTGTACAGAAGAAGTGAAACGCAGAATATACATGGGAAAGAAAGCGTTTGGTATAGTGGAAGATTTACTGACAGCCAGGAGCATACCCATTAATCTGCGGAAGATTTTCGCCAAATGTTTCGCGTGGAGCGTGGTATCTTATGGATCTGAAACAATGACAGATAGAAAAAAAAAGGACGAAAATATTTAGAGAGTTCTGAAATTTGGGTATTGAGAAGAATGGAGAATGTGAAATTGACTGTAAAATTGAGAAATTAGGAGTTATTGAGCAGGGCAAAAGAGAAAAGGAACTTGATGAGGATGATATAGAAGAAGAAAACATCTTGGGTGGGCCACATATTACGCAGGAACTGTCTACTGCAGAGGATAATGGAGAGAAAAGTGGAAAGAAAAAAGAGGGAGAGGAAGAACGAGGTTTGGAATGCTAACAGATGTGAAGAAAGGTAGAAGTTACCAGTAAATGAAGGAGAATGCCCAGGTCAGAAAGACATGGAGGATGTCCAGTTGATACCTGTCTGGGGACAGATCTACTGAAAGAAGAGAGATAGAAAATCCACACATACAGAAATTCACGAAATATAATCACGTAGTGCGGCTCGCTATCGCAGTGGTAGATTGCCGGACTATGAATTCAATGGTCGTGGGTTCGATCCCAACCAGGTCTTGGCATTTTTATCTATCACTTTCCACTTTTTTTCATATCTGGCAGTGTACGTCCCCCTATAACTAGCTGGGAAAGTCAGTTCGAAGTCTTATTGAACCCATCATTGGTGGTAGAAACGGGACAGCGGCTGGTCAAGAGTCTGAAGGAACTGAGATACCAACAGCCGTATGTATAATAAAATATTTATTGTATCACAACCAGTTTCGGCATTCCACTATGCCATCTTCAGGTCCCTACATCGGAGCATAATATTCAAAAGTGGGAATACTAAAACTGGATTCGTGGGCTTCTGTCTCTTAGGGGGAAACAACTAAGAGACCGAAGTCCACGAATCCAGTCCAGTGCACGAATCGTAGTGGGAAACAACAAAGAGACAGAAGTCCACGGGCCGCGGAGGAGTAGCCGAGCGGTCTGAAGCGTCTCGCTGCGGAGCGCGCGGTTGCTCGCCGTGGAGGTTTGAGTCCTCCCTGGAGCATGGGTGTGTGTGTTGTCCTTAGGTTAGTTTACCTAGGTTTAAGTAGTTTGTAAGCTACGGACTGATGATCACGCAGTTTGGTCCAATAGAATTACAAACATTTGAACATTTTTTTTTTCCGAAGTCCACGAATCCAGTTTTATTATCCTTACTTTTGGATATTATGCTCCGATGTAGGGACCTGAAGATGGCATAGTGGAATGCCGAAACTGGTTGAGATACAATAAATATTTTATTATACACACGGCTGTTGGGATCTCAGTTCCTTCAGTCAGCTCGGAGGTCGGAAGAAGGCAGCTGCCGGCCGCAGTGGCCGAGGGGACTGAGGCGCTCCAGTCACAGTCTGCACGGCCACTACGGTCGGGGGTTCGAATCCCCCCTCGGGCATGGATATATGTGCCGTCCTTAGTTGTAAGTAGTTCATAAGTAGTTTGTAAGTTTAGGGACTGATGACCCCGTAGTTAAGTCCATAGACTCTACAAACATTTGAACATTTGAAGAAGGCAACGGCATACCACCTCCAAACAGGACCATGATTAGTAAAGCACTGTGGTGTTCAAACAGATCTTCGGATTGTTGACTGCTTTACCTTTTTAGACTAAATTATATGAAAATCACACAGACATACATAAAAATACACACACGTAAATATGTAAGAAGTTAGAACTGGGGTGAGAAATGAACGAAGAGATCAGAGGAGCCGGCCGCGGTGGCCGCGGGGACTGAGGCGCATCAGTCGCGGTCTGCACGGCCATTACGGTCGGGGGCTCGAATCCCCCCTCGGGCATGGATATATGTGCCGTCCTTAGTTGTAAGTAGTTCATAAGTAGTTTGTAAGTTTAGGGACTGATGACCCCGTAGTTAAGTCCCATAGACTCTACAAACATTTGAACATTTGAAGAAGGCAACGGCATACCACCTCCAAACAGGACCATGATTAGTAAAGCACTGTGGTGTTCAAACAGATCTTCGGATTGTTGACTGCTTTACCTTTTTAGACTAAATTATATGAAAATCACACAGACATACACAAAAATACACACACGTAAATATGTAACAAGTTAGAACTGGGGTGAGAAATGAACGAAGAGATCAGAGGGGCCGGCCGCGGTGGCCGCGGGGACTGAGGCGCATCAGTCGCGGTCTGCACGGCCACTACGGTCGGGGGCTCGAATCCCCCCTCGGGCATGGATATTTGTGCCGTCCTTAGGATTAGGTAGTTCATAAGTAGTTTGTAAGTTTAGGGACTGATGACCCCGTAGTTAAGTCCCATAAGTTGTACAAACATTTGATTTAGATCAGAGGGGGAGAGAGTAATGTAGGTTGAGGCTAGGGGGATGGGGAGGGGGAAGAAAGGATGTGTTGGAGGCAGGGCCGTCTTAAGCCATGCAGGGGCCTCTGGACACTCAGTGTTTTGGGACCCTTAAAGAGGATTAAATGAATGCATCAGAATGGTGTACATTTATTTAGTGACTTAATTGGTTAAAAAATTACAAACCAAATACTAATGATTAGTTCCACAAATTGGTCTTTCATTAAAATTAATGATTTCTTTAAAGATTTCCAGAATACAAAATAGTCAATTTTTGGAGTCTGTCTCTTTCTATGCAGATAACTGGCACACATATTAGGGGACCCTACAATAAAACAGAATTTTCCTTTAAATGAACTCATCAGAATGATGTATATTTATTTAGTGAATTTATTGGTTATTATGGTTAGAAATACACAAAATACTACCGATTACTATTTTGCAAATTGGACTTACATTGCTGTTAGAGGTTTCCTTCTGGATTTCTGAAGTCCATAATCTCCTATTATGTCTTCAAAGTCCAACTGTTGAAGGACGTCAATTTCTATGCACATGATTGACAAATTAGTAACTCATTTCTCTAGCGTAGTCGTTCGTAATTCTTTTACGATTCTCTTTACCTGGGAAAATGAACACTCCATCGTTTATAGGGAATTAAAACTTTTGTAAAATGTGTAAAACGGAGTTGGTGAGTACAGAGACAATGCTGCTTGTTTGCAATTCCGGCTGATATGAAAACCATAAACATTTACATCTCGATAAAAAAAGGAACAGTGAAAGAGTGGAATGGTACGGTTCCAAAGATTAAACGATCATCAGTGAATTAAGTTCCAAAAATGAACGGGCTTGTCCTTCTCTGTATACAACACGGTCCTTAGGACCCATTACACTCTGCAGCGCTCATGCATTCCCTAGGCGCAGCAGCACACGCTGCTACTGAGAACGGTGCAGCTGCTGTGTTGTGGGCAACTTTGATGCCGCCGCTACTGTGGCTGTTTGTGCTGACGTCTCGTGACATAAGCGCCTACCCGCTGCTTTTCCGGTCAACAGCAGCCCCGTGTATCTTCGTGTGAAGGGTGCTATTGGATACAAAGTTCCGGCAAGTTATATTTGAAACAGACTGCCACAAGGTCTACTACAACAGTGTCGCCGTGTGTTCTGCACCTAAGGCCCGCAATAACAACTATGATTTTGCATGCAGACAGCAAACGAAGTCACTTGCCACAATATATATGTCACGTTTCGAGACAATTTCTGTTTCTTTATAATGAATAAGTGCGATAAAAATTCACTTGAAAAGGTCATTGCCTAGGAGAAACGAGTTTCTCGGGGCCCCCATTAGGCAGGGGGCCCTGGGCATGTGCCCCTTGTGCCCCTATGGTAGAGACGGTAGTGGTTGGAGGGAAGGTTCGCATCTGCGCAGCTCTAATTTAAGTACGCCTGCAAAATATAAGATGAATACGAGCTGAGACAGTAACCTTTCAACCTGCAGAGCCACTGGTTACGCCGCAAGTGTCTTCTCCTACCGCCCCACCCCCTTCAATTCTCTGCGTTTCCGGATCTCTCTCTCCATCGACCTCGACACACCTCCGGAAGAGCGTCATGTGTCACGTGGAGAGCATGAATAAAGAAGAGACAGTGAACAGTATGAAATACTGGTGCTACTCGAGCAGCGTGAGAGGTGAGGAATAAAAGCACAACCCAGGGAAGCGGGGAGGGTATCGGCAAGGGTGATAGGAATGAGAAAGGAGGGGGCCGCGGACGGAACTAGAGGGTTGGAGGGTTAGGGGGGGGGGAGGAGGGGAGGCGGCAGGGATTGTTGGCACACCTGCGGCACGCCCTTTGCTCGCAACTCGCAACGACCTCGCAGAGCTCGGCGGCTGCAGGCAGAGCAGCGAGGACCGTTGCACCGAGCTGAGCTGTTGGGGAGGCAGCTGCAATGCGCAGACCCTCGCGGCAGGTTTCACTGTGCAGCGTGCACCTCTAACGGGGCAGGGTAGGGTAGGCAGCTCCTCGCTACACCGTCACGTCCTGCACTGGCGGATGCCGTGGAGAACACTGACGGATATTGAGAATGTTATGGTATAAAGCACCAGAGAGTTATTTATCAAATGCGTGCAAATGTTTATCACATAGTACACACATCAAGAACGTGTTGCATCATAACGATTCTAGTGGTTCACAGCAGTTTACATGAAAATGCAAGTTTCACCATCACAAAAATGTCATAATGTTGCTGGCCTTTTGTGTCATTTAGTTCAATATTCATAGATACTATAAGACAGACTTAAAACGTTCACTATTGGTTCTGTTTCTCACCAGCCTCCTGGCAACAATTTTAGAATAAGCTAAATTTGTGTGGCTCATTGGACTGGTGCAAGTAATTTAATTGGACACCATCTACATCTACATAAATACTCCGGAGGGTACACTGTACCACTACTAGGCATCCCCTTTCCTATTCCATTCCCAAATAGAACGAGGAAAAAAAGAATGCCTATATGCCTCCGTACGAGCCCTAATTTCTCTTATCTTGTCATTGTGATCACTACGCAAAATGTAAGTAGAAGGCAGCAAGATCGTACTACACTCAGATTCAAATTCAGGCCCTCTAAAGCCGGCCACGGTGGCCGAGGGGACTAAGGCGCTTCAGTCACGGTCTGCACGGCCACTAAGGTCGGGGGTTCGAATCCCCCCTCGGGCATGGATATTTGTGCCGTTCTTAGTCTTAGCTAGTTCATAAGTAGTTTGTAAGCTTAGGGACTGATGACCCCATAGTTAAGTCCCATAAGTTCTACAAACATTTGAACATTTGAGCCCTCTAAATTTCCTCAACAGAAACTCACGAAACGAACGTCGTCTTTCCTCCAGCGATCCCCAATTGAGTTGCCGGAGCATTTCCGTGACACTCGTGCGTTAGTCGAACCTACCAGTAAGAAACCTAGCTGCTCGCCTCTTAACTGCTTCTATGTCTTCCTTTAAACTGATCTGCTGAATCAGTCCTGACAGCCATTACTTTATTGATTACTTCAAATTTTTCCTGCATTCTTTTTTATTTGGCTTCATCACACTACCTATCTTGTTTCATAGCAAACTGATTTACATGTATGTACTCCTAAATTTCCCGGAACATTTTAGCACTTCTCTCCTTCATCTATCAATTCAATAATTTCGTTCGATACAAAGGTTTTCCGCAGTTATTTTGGAGGAGACTCTTGTTTGGGCAGCTGAACGGAGCAGTTGTCTCTCTTTTGCTCCTACATTTTTTTCCTAAGGAGCGGAACTTACGAGTTTTGGTGCACCTTTCGGACTTGTTTCGAAACTTGTACTTTTGCGCTGACAAGGGGAACACCAAGTATGGTAGTAACGAATTTTGACGAGTCGCAGGTATATTGTGCGAGAACTCCAGATCACCAAGCTTAAAGGATTTGTCCCAATGCGCCATAGTTTCCATGAAAATCGCGATCAAAGTCCAGCGCGCCTTTACTGAGTCATCCGGAGCACGTGAGCCAGCGTGGTGAAATTAGCAAGGCGTTTGACTGTCTCGCATACGACCCAACTTCAAATCCTGCTCGGATTTTTTTTCACACTTGTTCCTTATTTCTTACTGCAAAGATAAGGTTATCTCATGTAATTACAGTTACATGTGAACGATACACTACGAATGACTACCCGCCTGGCCGCAGTATAATAATCCGCTGGGACGGGTCAAGTGGGCGCACACTGCATTCGACGGTGTAACAACACTGGGGCCGGGGACTGTAAACGCAGCTAACTAGTACTGCACAAATGTTACACCTGGTAACTACAGACGGTTTACTGATCTTTCAGTCGCCGTAAAACTATGCTTCGAAATAACGAATAAAATAAAATAATCGTGCGCAATACAATAATATTGAGCAATTAACGTAAGCAATTATCATGACCAATTACTCAAGCATTAACATAAGAGTGGCTATTAAAGCATATAATTGTGCGCAATCAATCGTCGGACAAGGGAAAAAATGGTTCCAAGCAGGATTTGAACTCGGGTCGTATGCGCGACAGGCTACCGCCTTGCTAATTACACCACGTGCTACTCAAATCAAATGCTTAAATGTCTGTAAATCTATCAGACCAAACTGCGTGGTCATCTGTCCGTAGCTTACAAACTACTTAAACCTAGGTAAACTAACCTACGGACAAACACACACACACCCATGCCCCAGGGAGGACTCGAACCTCCATGGCGAGCAACCGCGCGCTCCGCAGCGAGACGCTTTAGACCGCTCGGCTACTCCACCGCGGCCACGTGCTACTGATGACTCAGTACAGGTATAGCTGTTACGTGCTGGACATTGATCGCGATTTTCTTGCAAACCAAGGCGTATTGGAACAAATCCGTTTAGCTTGGTGGTCTGGAGGAGTTCCCGCACAATATATATACTCACAATGTACCCCTTGTGAGTGTTGGCGAGCCGAGAACAAGGTCAGCCTTCCTGATACTGGATGCATTGACGCGCTAATAGTGATCATCACTGTTCTGGTATTACCTTTTCATTCAGTAATCACATCTGGTAATACATATTGGCTGCAGTAGCAAACAGAGCTGATCTTGTGGAATTGTAGGCATTGAGATCCACCGGGATCACAGTAGTTAAATACCGCTTCTGCAATACGATGCTGAATTACTTTTCGGGCCCGCGTCTTACAACTGTCAACGCACACTGTCACGGTCAGGCGCCCACACAGTGTCCCCCCTGTCGCCTCTATTTGGCGCAGTTTCGCCTGCACCCACTTGTGCGACATAGGGTTGTTCTCGTTATGGATCTTATGGAAGACGATAGATTAATTTTAGAAATCAGGTACCGTAAAACTGCTCTCGATTACGCCAATGTTTCCCAGTTAATGGGAGGTATTTAGTGTATCTTACATGCATTACAATAATCGTCGATTTACCAATCATTTACCAAAGAATGTCAGCTAGCTCTCAATGTAGAAAAATGCAAGGTGATGCGCATGAGTAGGAAAAACAATCGCATAATGTTCGAATACAGAATTAGTAGTAAGCTTCTTGATGCTGTCGCGTCGTTCAAATATCTAGGTGTAAAATTGCAGAGCGATATGAAATGGAACGAACATGTAAGGACAGTTGTGAGTAAAGCGGACAGCCGACTTCGGTTTATTGGGAGAATTTTGGGAAGATGTACTTCACCTGTGAAGGAGACCGCGTATAAAACGCTTGTATGAACAGTCTTGAGTATTGCTCAAGTGTTTGGAATCCGCAGCAGATCAGTTTAAAGGAAGATATAGAAGCAGTTCAGAGGCGAACAGCAAGGTTTGTTACTGGTAGGTTCGACCAATGCGCGAGTGTCACGGAAATGCTCCGGCAACTCATTTAGGGATCGCTGGAGGAAAGACGACGTTCTTTTCGTGAATTTCTTTTGAGGAAATTTAGAGAGCCGCAATTTCAAGCTGAGTGTAGTACGATCTTACTGCCGCCTACTTACATTTGGCGTGGTGATCACAAAGACAAAATAAAAGAAATTAGGGCTCGTACGGAGGCAATAAGCATTCTTTCTTTTCCTCGTTCTGTTTGGGAGTGGAATAGGAAAGGAAATGCCTAGTAGTGGTACAGTGTACCCTCCGCTACGCACCTTACGATGAATTGCGGAGTATGTATGTAGATGTAAATGTAGAGTGTTTATTCTTATTCTGTTTATTTTAATGTTTGTCTATTTTTACTTTGTGTTTATTGTATTTAATTTGCCTTTCTTTCTGATGAGCATTTGCCATCAGAAATTAAATGAGTTTGAATTTAATTTTCAGTTTACATTATTCAGATTAGTTTAATTCCTCTTACCACTATTTTAGATTCGTTTGATTAATCAGTTTAATTTGCGAATGAGAATTTAATTAATTGTTCGGTCTTTGGAGGGTCAGCCATGCCTACCATTCGATATCAAGTGCACTAAACTTGACATCCATTTGCAAACTCCACGCCTTTTTCTTCTACCCCCACCTTTAACCGTCCTTGTACTTGACTTTGCTGTTAAGTAAAACTATTGACAAAAATGTTTTATACATTCTGGGCATACATGTTGATATCATCTCTCTCTCTCTCCAGCCACGAGCCAAATCCAAACGTTGAATGATAGCGACAAAGGAATGTTCAAACAGAATCATTTCTTTTAGTTTCGGGACAGACATGTACATTGTACAGGAATGTGTTCAGTTTAATCACGTAGTTTGTCAGATCAGAAAATGGAATCACTAGCTATACGGAAATGACCCAATTTAGAAGTTAACACACATTGTCTTCGTCTAAAACAGAAGACCGCGAAGACTGAGGCTTTCAATCGTCGTAGTACTGTCCTATTTCTTTTCCCTTTGCAACTGTTTGCTTCCACACAGATTACACACTCGGCAATGCCTCATCACTCCTGAAGTTTGTTCTTACTTGCAAAACTGACAGACTACAACAGAAATGGAAAATGTTAAGTACTAGTTTACGTACTGTTCTTAATTGGGTCCCTCACGAACCTCTTGAGTGTTATTAGCACCTTCACTCAAAGATTAGAAATCTCAGGCTTACATGAGGATTTGAACACGAAAGTTGTTCTTCATGATCGTATTTAGCGACAAGAATAAGCTTCTACCCTACTGCTAGTTCTAGATCTACTCTAGTCGATGCGGAACACTGCATCGCGGGTTGCCTACATCATCTACTACAGTGTCACACAGGCATCTGTTATAACCAACTGCGTCAGTGCACAATCAACAAAAAAATCTGAATGTTGGACTGTTACTTACTCAACTTCACTCACAAAAGGCGAGTTCGTTTTATTTTACACAAGTAAAACAGTCAGGGAAGACTCTCTCACAAGAATGGACAAAGTTAAGACACATGAATACAAAGTGTCACACCTATAACTGCAAGAACAAAACTATATTTTCGTAGGTGTTTAAAAGGTATAGAACACTTTCTGAACCTTATCTTATGCCGCAGGAAATCGATAGGTTACGTCAACAGAACGACTCGAAACAACTATTTGTAGTAGTGATTACTTCTTTCTCATATTGGGAGATATTCATAGTGGTTCATTAATGCTGTAACGCAGGCAGTTATGGTAGAAAATAAAACGTCCATCGAGGAAGTTAATGATGTTTTCCCTAGATCCAGAAGGGGTGATAGAGCAGTTATCTCACGACCACAGACATACATTAACTAGACTGACAATGCCCTTTGCATTACTACCATAAAGGACTTGTAAACAACTACAAAGTCGAAAATAAAACAAAGAAATAGGACTAAAGTGACAGAAGTACGCCATCTTCATAGCTTTGACGTCTACATAGTGGTAATTAGAAGTATCTACAGTGTCATTACTGTATTTAGCCTATTAATCTGTCTCCAGTTGAATCAACATAGTCTTTTACTAGAATAGTATGCTCGCTATAAAAGTGTTTCTGTACGCAGCTATGGCTGTTTGTTCTTGATAAGGAGTGTCCGCATTCATTGAAGTGTTCTTACGAAAACTGCAGTCTACTTTAAACGTGGGCATATCTGATGAACAACATGATTCTACAACTAGTGTATAAAATTAAAATAGTACACAAATATTAACTCAACTCAACAACAATCAGAACTCGTTTAAGCCAGCGCGAAAAGATTAAAAGTGGCTTCACTAAAACCAGCGACTTTGCCAGTCTACTTAATGTATGTCTGTGCTTACGAAGCATTGGTAGGCAACTGATTGGCGTAAACAAGTTCCATGAGAGCAGCTGTAGGTTACCTCCTTAGATCTCTGTCGTGGTAAATGTGCGAACAGCGAAAACCTAGGGGGGAACTAACATCATTAGTTAAGTTTAGAAAACGGACAGCCTTATTTCTTATATATTCTCCAATAAATATAACATGTTTTTAGAAAAAAGGAGATGGACAGAAGAGAGAAGGGATAGGGGAAGTACTAACTCAAGGCAGGAATAAATAAATAATTACTCGGGCAAAGCCGCGTTTTTAGCTAGTCAATAGATAAAAGAACTTGATACTACTTTTTAACTTCTTTGCTGTACATTGCTACGTTTCTTAAATAGATTATTCCGCTTTTGAGTCTTTCCTGAAATGCAAAACAGTCGTTGAGCAAAATTTATTTTTGTGTCGGAAATCATGTAAAAATAGGATATTATGTTCCATTCATAAAATATATGTAAAAAACATCAACAAAAATAAAAATTAAAAGAAAGCTGAAGCCAAAGGAAGATAATTACATTTGTTTCCTTTGGGATAACATAGTTTTTACTTAAATTTATCCCTGTTATATAGATATTTCTTGAAGTTTGCGACTGTATTGTATGATATTTTAATGAGATAATTAAAACTGCATCAGTCACTTTTTACTAATATTTAATTAGCACGACACGTTTCGGCAGAATGCTGCCATCATCAGGTGCATTATACAGTTATTTATACGTGTGTGGTTCACTCTATGTGCCCGAGAGGTTATGGATCGAACAATAGACATTTGGTTAGTATTTTTCATAGTTTGGCACACAGAGCCCAATAATTGAATACCTCCTTGGAATAAGGATATAGCCATTAAATCAGTAAGTTTTCAGGAGAGTGGAAAATTATTTGTGGGATCTATTTCGTGATATACAGTATTGGAACTCGTTGCATATGCAAGTGTACAAATGTGTTCAGCTATTAAAAGCAATATTTTATTGTTATAACTTAAGGTTTTAAAAGTAATGGAAGTAATTGGAAGTGATACATTGGAAAAAGGATGTATGATTAGCAATATATTTCGGAGTATTTCTTACATGTAACATAAGAAACATATTGTACATGCACTTAGTATTCAAATTAAAGAAAGTAATATTAGAATAACAAAGAAAATAACAATGTGATTGAAGACGTCAACAAAATACTATGCCAACAAAATATTTCACAATATAGATGTGACTTGAAATTCGTTTTAAGCATGATTTTACAAAGTTATTATGGTTTGCAGGTTTCATTATTTAACTTATTTCCCTCTATTATCCTCAAGTGATTCACCATTCTTAATTTTCTACTGCAGTACTTGAATGCGTTTTGGAGTTAAAGCATAAACATTAGGCAAAGTCATTAAACATACTTGTACTTTCTTCCTATTGCGCATTAAGAAGTATTTAAAGCGCAATTTCCTGCGAGAGATACTTTCCTCAGAGTAACGTCTTTGAATATCACAAATCTCCATGCATTGTTGAACCAAGAATGACGATTGGCCATTGAGTGTCTTAGAATAAAACTCGGCGAACAGACGTTCCTTTCCATTGGCGTGAAGTATTTTGCATCTTTCATATTTACACTTGCATGCGTTTTCCTGAAAACAAAATTATACACAGTTAACTACCAGCTTATTTGCTACTTAGTTTGGTTATTTTAGTACTCGTAGACGACATATACATTGCTTTTCGCAGAGATAGTTATTCCCATTAGGGTCATACAGTGATATAACTAAAGCTTCTAAAACATGGTTTGAAGATGTTACATCCTTATTCCACTTAGCTCTGATTTTGGCTTCTTTGCAGCTTTTACAGTGCCTTCCCGTGATGTATATTCTTTTCCACTCTGCCTTAGGCACTTCCTTTTCACATCACTCCATTCATCTAAATTTATTTTTCGCCTACGACCTTTATTTATTTGATTTATTACATCTGGTGATGAACGAACACAAGCACTATCCGCCATCTCGACTGATGTTCCATCCTTATTCCATGGAGGGAATTCTTCAGCTGGTTGTAAACCAGCTTGACGTTCAGATACATGATACAAGACGGTACCGCAGCACAGAGGCTTGCAGATATATCTTATTTCCACTGAAATCACACTTTCCGAAAATTTGTGTGATACATCCTTATTCCAGGGAGGTATTCAATTAAATACTAATAAAAATTTACTGATGCAACATTAATTATTTCATAAAAATAACATAACATAGATTTGTTACGGTATGTGAGGGGTGGGAGAGGGTATCGCAAGATTTTTTTTTTTACTTGGAAGGGGATCGCCAGAACATTTTCACTTGGAAGGGGATCGCATATCCGATGAGGTTGCAAAACGCTGCGTAAGGTCGGTATTTCACTATCAAATTACTGGACAAAGAAAAATTGGACGTAGTGTAATGGGAACGTCGTCCAATATTTCATCAAATATAAGGCCTAGTCTTGGATTTCATCAAAGAAATCGCTCGTCTTCTGTTTGATGTAGAGAGAAATGTGACTGCTCAGAGCGCTAGTAGTATTGCAGCCTCCTTGCCGCTGCGGCTGTTTTATATGGAGGTAAAATGTCTGACTTAACATTGTAAACATGGCTAGTAGTGGCAATTTTGTGTAGAGTTTTCCAGCAACAGCAAAACTGATATGAATGCATAAATAAGCCTTGGCGTTGTACAACAGGCGACAAGGCTTATTCACACGGTCCGTCACGTCAATTGGCGTAGCCCAATACCCTGTGATGAAAGTAAGTTTGGGTTACAATCCGTGATGTAAAAAGTCATAATACACTATCGGAATTGAAGTAACACCCCTAAATCATATTTACGGCCAAAGCTGACTTTATAATGTATGATTTTTGCCAACTTGGTGTGCCCGTGGTGGGAAGTGAAACAACTTTCAATACATCGTCATCTGTTTGCAAGCAAAAATATGTATATATAAATACGTCAGACAATATTTGTAAGGAAATAAATAGAACCTATTTACTTTAACAAATATGTTTCCCCCCGTACATTGTTAATAACGTCATAAACAAGTTGGATTTTCCTCATTGTCAGTGCTGACATTTTCCATTTTAAAAGTTATTTAATGAAACTTCCTTTATCAACTTGCGATCTTATTCGTTCGCGTCAACCTTTCCTGACACTCTATTGAAAATTGTGAGGAATGGAGAGCTACAAAATCGGCTAATTGGCAATGAATTACGGCCCGGCTGTGCTACCGACAACAAAAAAGAAAATCCTCCCGTTTCCGTAATAAATTTTATTTATCTCGCCCTGACACCCACGGTTTCATCCAAGTGCGTTTCCTTTTCTTTTTTTCCCTCGTCCTGTTCTAAATGCAGACACAACGCAACTGTAGTACAAGACGCGTCCAGAAAGTAAGATCCCTTTCGATTTATCTCCGCTGCAGCGCTGCGACTGCAGTTCTGAACATGCGCTGTAGACGATGTGTTATCAAGGAGAAGAACGTGCGCCATTTGGAGATCGCTGTCAGTTACGTACGCTACATTGTGCTTGTTTGAGATGTTTGCTTTGATTGAAAATCCCGCCGCCTGCGAAATCAGGTCGGTGATTCGGTTTCTGAATGCGAGGAAAGTGAAACCAAGTGAAATTTATCGGCGAATTTGCGATGTTTACGGACCAAATGCGATGAGTGATTCGATGGTCAGAAGATGGGTCCGACAGTTCAATGGCGGGCCTAGTGATGTGCACGATGAAGAACGAAGTGTGCGTCCACCTTTGGTTACAGAAGAACTGGTTCACGCGATTGATGACAAGATCCAGGAAAACCGTAGGTTTACAATTAGTGCTCTAGCTATGGCCGACGTGCTGAAAGAAATTGTTTCCAACTAGTTGAAAACACAGGCGGCAGATTTCTATGAAGAAGGTATACAAAACCTGGCGGCACGCTATGACAAATGCCTGCAAAATTTCGGCAGCTATGTGGAAAAGTACTTTAAGAGTTGTAGAATTTTGTGCAATAAAAATTTCTTATGTATCTGTGTACAATTTCATTTTATTACCAAAGGCAACTTACCTTCTGGACGCGTCTCGTATCTTATAGGATAAGCCGTAAAGTGAGTATTGCCTCTCGTGTTCCTACATTTCTCCTGAACTCAAACTGATCTTCCCCGAGGTCGGCTTCTACCACCTTTTCCACTCTTCTGTAAATAATGCAGCATTAATTATTTTATAAAAATATCATAACATAGATTTGTTACGGTTTGTGAAGGGTGGGGGAGGGACACAAGATATTTTTTTTTCTTTTTTTTAAGGCATCGCTGAATATTTTCACTTGGAGTGGGATCGCATATCCGAAGAAATTGAAAATCACCGCGTAATGGAAACGGAAGTCGCTGTGCTCCAGTTCTGGTTCGGCGTGCCCCATTTGACGCCGGATCGGGCGGTCGCCGGGGCGACAAAGGCGTCTGCCGGGTGGGCCAGTGCAGTCGGCGTGAATGCTGCAGGCAGCGGCGGGGAGCGCGCGTGCTAACGGCTTCCAACGTCCGCGTCACGCGCGGCGCGGCTTTTTGCTCGCCTGCGCCTGCGCCCTCGCCATTGTGGCGTGCGGGGCGCGCATCTGCTCCCTCTCCCCGTACCGCCGCTGCCGCTACCGCTACGCACTGTGCGCCGCGCCGGCCTGGACAAGTCGCTACCTGTTGGACGTCTCGCTATCGCGTCGCGTGCCCGACCCCATTAGACGGTCGCGCCGCGGGCTGCCTATCACCAGGCGCCGCCGACTAGTAGACAACTGCTCCCACTTTTTTTTTTTTTTTTACTCATAACTTCCCTCTTTTTGTCTCCTAAGCATTACATTTGTACTGCAGCTGTTGTGCATTCCGGACACATGTCCGCATATCGTATTTTCTTTCTTTGTGTGTGAGCAATGTTTTCTGAAAGTTTGGCCGTACCTTTTTGTAACACCCATATATACAGGGTGTTTCACTAAGTGTGTTTGCCTCTGTAACTTATAAAATAATAGCTGACGGGAAATTTTAATGCGGTAGGTCAACACAAGAAATGTTACTGCGGAGCTATGAACATAGTTTATTGTAGTATTTTTCCAAAGACGTAAGCGAGGAAGACCACGACGTTCTTGGACAGACATGATAACTAGAATAATGTAACATCGCGGCATCGACAAGAAAGAAGCGCTGGATAAAGAGGCTTGGCAGAGGATAACAGAAATACAACAAGATGTTGGTATTAATTAATCTTTGTGTTGATTAATCCTGTAATAATAATCAACCCCCATGAACCACAGACATTGCCCCAAGATGGGGTGGCTTGCGTGCCTCAACGATACAGATAGCCGTACCGTAGGTGCAACCACAGTGGAGGGGTATCTGTGGAGAGGCCAAACATACGTGTGGTTCCTGAAGAGGAGCAGCAGCCTTTTCAGTAGTTACAGAGGCAACAGTCTGGATGATTCACTGAGCTGGCCTTGTAACACCAGCTAACATGGCTTTGCCATGCAGTTACTGGGAAAATACAGCCGTTACTTTTCCCGAGGACATGTAGCTCTACTGTATGAACATATGATGATGGCATCCTCTCGGGTAAAATATTCCGGAGGTAAAATAGTCCCCCATTCGGATCTCTGAGCGGGGACTACTCAGGAGGATGTGATCATCAGGAAAGACATTACTGGCATTCTACAGGACGGAGCGTGGAATGTTAGATCCCTTAATCGAGTAGTGAAGCTAGAAAATTTAAAACGGGAAATGGATAGGTTGAAGTTAGATATAGTGGGGATTAGTGAAGTTCGGTGGAAAGAGGAACATGATTTCTGGTCAGGTGAGTACAGGATTATAAATACATAATCACATGGGGGTATCACAGGAGTGGGATTGATAATGAATAAGAAAATAGGAATGCGGGTAAACTACTATGACCAGCACAGCGATCGCATTATCATTGTCAAGATAGATACGAAGCCAACACCGACAACAGTAGTAGAGATTTATATGCCAACTAGCTCTGCCGATGATGAGGAAATCGAATAAATATGTGAGGAGCTAAAGGAAATTATTCGGACAATTAAGGGAGAAGAAAACTTAATTGTTATGGGAGACTGGAATTAGGTAGTAGGACAAGGAAGGGAAGTTAGTAGGTGAATATGGTCTGGGCAAAAGGAATGAAAGAGGAAGCCGCCTGGTAGAATTTTGCACAGAACATAATGTAGTTATAACAAACACCTGGTTTAAGAATCACAAAAGAAGGTTGTATACGTGGAAGAGAGCAGGAGACACCGGGAGATACCAGATAGATTTTATAATGGTAAGACATAGATTTCGGAACCAGGTTTTAAAGTGTAAGACATACCCAGGGGCAGATATAGACTCTGATCATAACTTGTTGGTTATGAAATGTAGGCAGAAACTGAAGAAACTACAAAAAGGTAGGAAAATAAGGAGATGGGACCTGGATAAATTGAAGGAACCTGAAGTTCTTAAGAATTTCAGAGGGAGCTGTAGGCAACAATTGACAGAAACAGGGGAAAATAAAACAGTAGAGGAGGAATGGGTAAAATTGAGAGATGAAATAGTGAAGGCAGAAGAGGACAAAATAGGTAGGAAGGAAAGACCTACAAAAAATCCTTGGATATCACAGGAGATACTAAATTTAATCGATGAAAGGAGAAAATATAAAAATGCAGTAAATGAAACAGGCAAAATGGAGTACAGACGACTATGAAATGAGATTGACAGGAAGTGCAAAATGGCTAAGCAGGAGTGGCTAGAAGGCAAATGCAAGGATGTAGAAGAATGTATAAATAGGGGAAAAATAGATACAGCATACAGGAAAATAAAAGAAACATTTGGAGATAAGAAAAACAGCTCTATGAATATCAAGGACACTGATGGAAAACCAGTTCTCAGCAAAGAAGGGAAAGCTGAAAGGTGGAAAGAGTATATAGAAGGGCTCTACAAAGGAAATGAACTTCGAGACAATATTGTAGGAAGGGAAGAGGATGTAGATGAAGATGGAATAGCAGATACTGTACTGAGAGAAGAATTTGACAGAGCCCTGAAAGACCTAAGTCGAAACAAGGCCCCTGGAGTAGATGATATTCCCTCAGAGCTACTGAAGTCTCTGGGAGAACCAGCCATGACAAAATTGTTTCACCTGGTGTGTAAGATGTATTAGACAGGTGAAGTACCTTCAGACTTTAAGAAAAATGTTATAATCCCGATTCCAAAGAAAGCAGTTGCAGACAGGTGTGAAAACTACAGAACCATCAGTTTAATAAGTCATGGTTGCAAAATATTTACACGAATTATATACAGAAGGATGGAAAAGCTGGTAAAAGCCGACCTCGGGGAAGATCAGTTTGGGTTCAGGAGAAATGTAGGAACTCGGGAGGCAATACTCACTTTACGGCTTATCCTAGAAGATAGATTAAGAAAAGGCAAACCTACTTATTTAGCTTTTGTAGATTTGAAGAAGGCTTTTGACAATGTTGATTGGAATAAACTATTTCAAGTTCTGAAGCAAGCAGGAGTAAAATACAGGGAGTGTAAGGTTATCTACAACTTGTACAAAAACCAGATAGCGGTTGTCAGAGTTGAAGGGCATAAAAGGGATGCAGTGGTTGGGAAGGGAGTGAGACAGGGTTGTAGCCTTTCTCCAATGTTATTCAATTTGTAGATCGAGCAAGCTATAAAGGAAAGCAAGGAGAAATTTGGAGAAGGAATTAAAGTTCAGGGTGAAGAATTAAAAACATTGCAATTTGCCGACGACATAGTAATTCTGTCAGGTACAGCAAAGTACCTGGAAGAGCAATTGAACGGAATGGACAATGTGCTGAAAGGTGCATATAAGATGAACATTAACAAGAGCAAAACTAGGGTAATGGAGTGCAGTGTAAGAAAATCAGGTGATGCTGAAGGAATTAGATTGGGTAACGAAGCAATAAAGGAGGTAGATGAGTTTTGTTACTTGGGCAGTAAAATAACAAATGATGCTCGCAGTACAGAGGATATAAAATGCAGAATGGCAATGGGTAGAAAGGCGTTTTTGAAAAAGAGAAATTTGTTAACATCGAATATTGATTTAAGCCTAAGGAAGTCCTTTCTGAAGGCATTTGTATGGAGTGTTGCCTTGTATGGGAGTGAAGCATGGACGATAAACAGTGCGGACAGGAAGAGGATTGAGGCTTTTGAAATATGGTGCTACAGAAGAATGCTGAAGATTAGGTGGGTGGATCGCGTAACTAATGAGGAGGTACTGAACAGAATTGGGGAGAAAAGGAATTTCTGGCATACCTTGAGTAAAAGAAGGGATAAATTGGTAGGACACATTCTTAGACATCAAGAAATTGTGAATTTAGCGTTGGAGGTGGGGTAAAAACCGGAGAGGAAGACCAAGAGATGGCTACAGTAAGCAGATTCAGGCAGATGTAGGTTGCCGTTCTTATGTGGAGATGAAGAGGCTTGCTCAGGATAGGGTATTGTGGAGAGCTGCATCAAACCAGTCTCCGGACTGATGACCACAACAACAACATCTATAAATGTGAATGTCTGTTCGGTGTACGTTTATCACGTCTGAACCACAAGACATAAAGAGCTAAAAAAATTTTACAGTTACTAATGTCTACTCGGGGAACGCTTTAGGCAAGATTTTTTGGCGATCGGATAGCTATCTATATATATTATTATTAAATATATTTTATTATTATTATATATATTATATTATTATTATTATTATATAGCTATCTATATATATTAATGTGAATGTCGGTTCGGTGTAGCTCATCACGTCCGAACGACAAGACGCAGAGACTTAAATATTTGTACAGCTACTAAAAGTTACTACTGAGAAAGGTTTTAGCCACGGTCTTATAGCGATCCGATAAATATTTAGTAATTTGAAGAATAAAACGCGAAATGCGGAACAATA
Organism: Locusta migratoria; assembly: GCA_026315105.1. Taxonomy (NCBI): domain Eukaryota; kingdom Metazoa; phylum Arthropoda; class Insecta; order Orthoptera; family Acrididae; genus Locusta; species Locusta migratoria. The sequence continues at coordinate 186,284,559 of CM048746.1, forward strand.
ATTTCACTTTGAAAATTATATTTACTTCTTGAAAATGGTTTTATTGGTTGCATTGTTGCTTGATGGTTGATAATGATAAAAGAGTGGAGTATATTGGGATGGAAAGTTATCGGTGTGTATAAAATTCTACGTGCGTGTGTGTGTGTGTGGGGGGGGGGGGGGTGTTAATATTTCGCTCTGCAGCGAAAACTATAGAACCCAAACGAATGATCTGTGTTTAATTGTTGTCCGAAGTCTCCCGTTGTACGCCATAGCAGTTCCATGCCGATAGCTATAAGAGGGAGGAGGATTTGGTGGTTGAAAGTCATCAAATTATATTAAAAAAAAAAATTCGGACTGAAGGCCAGCGATGACGTTTGCGACTCTATAGCAAGGAGGTTACATACAGCGAAACGTGATGCCACAGATCATATCTTTGGTCTATGCTTGCTGCAATGTCTTCAGGTCTTTCTCTGTAAAGATAAGCATACGCATAAGGAAATATAATAATAAATAATTAAAGCATTAAAAAAGAAATTTCTTTTAATACATCTCTTTATAAAAATCGATTTGACGTTTCGCACATTACATCAAGTGTTATTATTACAATCATTATTGTTGAATTTCGTGATTGGGTTCTTCGAAACGAGTGCATTTTACGTGTGATTTGATCTACACTACTTATTTTCCTGATAAACGGTAAGTGCATAGACTTCTGCAATCTGATACTAATATTTTTAGTTCCGCTTTATCAGCGACATTTCCTCAAAAATTTACATCGAAACCTCATTGAAGCAACGATTGTGACAGGAACATCAGCCGGAAAAGATGTTTTTATACCTCCAATTCGTTTTATCCCTTCAGATATGTCGTTTCAGTTCAAAAGACTTCAGTTTCCAGTTCGTCTAAGTTTTGCCATGACAATTAACAAAGCTCAAGGACAATCATTAAACGTTGCAGGAATCCATTTACAGCCCTCATGTTTTCACATGGTGAATTATACGTCGCTTGCGCAAGGCTGGGCAACCCAAAAAATCTCTACATTTACGCTCCAAACAATATTACAAAATCAAATGTTTGTATAGCTTATGGGACTTAACAACGGGGTCATCAGTCCCTAAACGTACAAACTACTTTTGAAGTACTTAACACTATGAACGGCACAAATATCCACGCCCGAGGGAGGATTCGAACCCCCGACCGTAGTGGCCGTGCAGACCGTGACTGGAGCGCCTCAATCCCCTCGGCCACCGCGGCCGGCAGTAAAATATAGGGAGCGTAAGGTTATTTACAACTTGTACAAAAGCCAGACAGCTGTTGTCAGAGATGAAGAGCACGAAAGGGATGGAATGGTTGGGAAGGGAGTAAGACAGGGTTGTAGCCTTTGTCCAATGTTATTCAATTTGTACATTGAACAAGCTATAAAGAAAAGCAAGGATAAATTTGGAGAAGGAATTAAAGTTCAGCGTGAAGAATTAAAAACATTGCGTTTTGCCGACGAAATAGTAATTCTGTCAGAGACAGCAAAGGACCTGGAAGAGCAGTTGAACGGAATGGACAGTATGCTGAAATGTGCATATAAGATGAAGCAAAACTAGGGTAATGCAGTGCAGTCTAAGAAAATGAGGTGATGCTGAAGGAATTAGATTAGGTAACGAAACTATAAAGGTGGTAGATGAGTTTTGTTACTGGGGCAGTAAAATAACAAATGATGGTCGCAGTACAGAGGATATAAATTGCAGAATGGCAATGGGTAGAAAAGCGTTCTTGAAAAAGAGAAATTTGTTAACATCGAATATTGATTTAAGTCTAAGGAAGTCGTTTCTGAAGGCATTTGTATGGGGTGTTGCCTTGTATGGGAGTGAGACATGGACGATAAACAGTGCGGACAGGAAGAGGATAGAGACTTTTGAAATGTGGTGCTACAGACGAATGCTGAAGATTAGGTGGGTGGGTCGCGTAACTAATGAGGAGGTACTGATGGGAATTGGGAAGAAAAGGAATTTCTGGAATACTTTGACTAAAAGAAGGGATCGATCGGTAGGACACATTTTTAGACATCAAGGAATCGTGAATTTAGCATTGGAGGCAAGTGCTTGGGGTAAAACCCGCAGAATGCCCTAAAATTAAATTAAAATTAATTTGGACATTATTATCACCATATGTGTTGAGATATTGCAACACAGGCTAAAAGAAAAATTAATGTGTTATTTATTGTAAATCATTAAGCACTTCACATAATTTTATTTTTTTATTTGAATGTTGATTAAAAATGCTTGTTTCTAAAGAAGGTATTGCATTTCATTTCATCTTTCAAAACCAGTCTCATAGCACACTACGTGAAAGATAGCTTATCTATCTTAATCAACCAACACGCGAGCGGAGCCTCTGGTTTAAGCTAGTAAAAAAATAATTATGATTGAAATTTTGCTGTCGATGGAGCAATCAGTTTGTTTACAAACTGTCGTGGACGAGGGTAGGATCCGATGTTTTCTGGTCGGCTAGTAGCGGCGGGTTGGGGCCACGAAGACGCGACGCGGGTAGCGCAGCGGTGCGTGCGCGGCGTCACATAAAGAGGCGGAAGGGGATCTACAAGGAGGCGGGGGGGGGGGGCGCAAGAAAAGGGAGCCGGCCCTCACAAAATTAAGGGCAGCGGGCGGCAGCTGCCGCGGCCGCCGTCGCTCGCCCGCACCCTTTCATTATTGGCATCGGCGGAGCTGGGAACTCGTGCGGCCGCGGAGGCCTGCGATGAGTAGACAGGGCTCTGACCCCAGCGGCGCCACAAAGCAAACACCTGAGGGCCGGGAGGCAGAAGCACTGGCCGCCATTGTCAGCAGCTGCACCGCGCCCTAGCTCCACAACTGCTCGTTCCAGATACGATTCTCTTATCCGTTCTGCGCCCAATGATACAGGCCAACGAACCAGATCAGAAAAGCAATGTTATCGATATAAGACACCATATCTGTAATCGATAGGTATACAGGGTGTCCAGAAAAGGACTCCCTGAGAGGAATGCAGTAAACGGTATGTTTATTGTGAAAGCTGTAAGAAGTTTATACAGCAGTTTGAAATAATAGTTACATCTACATCTACATCTGCAAATTACATTTAAGTGCCTGGCAGAGGGTTCATCGAAGCACAATTATACTATTTATCTCCCATTCCATTCTCGAATAGCGCACGGGAAGAAAGAATACCTGAATCTCTCTGTTCGAGCTCTGATTTCTCGTATTTTATTCTGATGATCATTTATACCTATGTAAGTGGGAGTCAACAATATATTTTCGCGTTCGGAGGAGAATGTTGGCGATTATAGATTCGTAAGTAGCCCACGGCGCAGCGATAAGCGCTATTGTTGTAATGATTCCCATCCCAGATCCTGTATCATTTCCGTAACGCTGTCTCCCCTGTATCGTGACAATACGAAACGAGCTGCCCTTCTTTGGACTCTTTCGATATCCTCCGTGAAACCCACCTGATAAGGATCCCACAATGTGCAGCAATACTCCAAAAAAGGACGGACAAGCGTAGTGTATGCAGTTTCTTTTATAGTTCTGTTGCATGTTTTAAAGGTTCTGCCAATAAAACGCAATCTGTGGTTCGCCTTTCCCACGATATTATCTACGTGTTCTTTCCATTTTAAGTCTGAAGTAATAGTAATTCCTAGGTATTTTGTGCAGTTTATAGCGTTCACATTTGATTGATTTATCTTGTAAACAAAGTTTAACGGATTTCTTTCGTACTTATGTGCACGACTTCGCACTTCTCATTATTTAGACTAAATTGCCAATTTTGACACCATATTGATATCTTATTTAGATCGTTCTGCAGTTGGTTTTGATCTTCAGATGATTTTACTAGACGTCAAATGACGGCGTCATCTGCAAACAACCTAAGAGAGCTACTTAGATTTTCCCCTAAATCGTTTATGTAAATAAGGAACAGCGGAGGACCAATAACACTACCCTGTGGAACCCCCAATATCACCTCTGTTTTAGTCGATGCCTTACCATCGATTACTACGAACTCTGTCCTCTCTGACAAGTAATCCCCTATCCAATCGCAAATTTTGGGCGATATACCATAATCACGCAATTTGATTAAAAGCCGTTTGTGAGGTACGGTGTCAAAAGCTTTCTGGAAATCAAGAAATACGGAATCGATTTGCGAACCTTTGTCGATAGCACCCATCACTTCGTGTGAATATAGAGCTAGTTGTGTTCCGCATGAACGATATTTTCTAAATCTTTGGTGACCTTGGGTCAATAGATCGTTCTGTTCAAGATAATTCATAATATTTGAATACATGATATGTTCCAAAACCCAGCTGCAAATTGATGTCAATGAAATAGGCCTGTAGTTTAGTGGGTTACTCCTACTGCCTTTCTTGAATATAGGTGTGACCTGGGCAACTTTCCAATCTTTTGGTACAGATCCTTACATAAGCTGCTAACAGATGGCGCTGTAATCGCCGCACATAATGCCTACTATAAATAGTGATTCAAAGCCCAGAGCGATCAGTTCCACTATTGAAACGTGAAAGAACGTTACCGCACCGAAGGAAGAGATTAAAACCTTGTACTGCATTAAACAACGCGTTTATCTGGTGCTAGAGTACCACTGGTTGGAAGAGAGTCCTACGGCAACAAGGCGAAGTTTTCGAGCACGATTTAATGTTCCAAAAGTACCCGATGATCTAGTGGGCATGTTGGCCCCAAGCAAACCGCAGTTACGCCTGATAATATCGCCACAGTTTCTGGAATTATTCAGCGAAATCCAACGTCATCTGTCCGTAGAATTGCATCCGAGACTGGTTTGAAGCGATCCAGCATGCAGAAAATACTGAGAAAGAGCCTACACATGTTTCCGTTCAAAATTCAAACGCACCACGCCATACCCGTACGAGCTGTGCAAAAAAGGGTTGCCTTTCCTAATCATATGCTCACAATAATTGATACTGAAGGATTTGATGTTGGCTGCATCTGGTTTACAGATGAAGCACACTTCCACCTGAATGGATACGTGAATAAGCAGAACTGGCGATTTTGGGGTTCCGAAAAGCCATATTGGTGTGAAGCGAAACCCCTGTATTCTCCTAAAGTTACTGTGTGGGCTGCAGTATGCAGCAGAGGCATTATTGACCCTCTTTTCATTCGAGAAACGGTCATCGGTGCACGTTACGTTGCAATTTTGAGACAATTTGTCGCCACACAGCAAGCGTTAGAGGATCGACCAGGTACTGAATGGTTTATGCAAGTGGAGCCCGACCACATCGGACTGAACAATTGTTTCGCTTTCTTGAGGAATACTTCGGCCTCCATATTCGCCGGATTTGACTCCCTGTTTTACTCCGCTGTTTCTGTTCTGCCTCAGTTTCCGGAGAGTAAGCGTAATCAGCGCACTCACCTGAAGATGGCAGCCAGTTGGTCTGCCGAAATATTGTGTTTAGTTGACGATGCTATCCGGCTGCAGACCCGATATGAATATTATCAGTTATTACGCTGGAAAAGTCTACGCAACCACTATAGAACTGGCTCATGATGATGACCTCGTAGATAACATCGGAAGTTTAATAATGCTTTTTGCGGGTGATGCTGTAGTTTATCATGAAGTCACCACAAGGGAAAACGATAACGAAATGCAGAAGGATCTACTCCGTGTTGACGCATGGTGCAGAGAATATATATTGAGTTTCAACATAATCAAGTGTCAAGTGCTGCGTTTGCATAGAAAGAAAGATCGTTCATTATACAACTACGCAAAAGCAGAATAAATACAGTGGGCAGTCACTTCGACAAAATTTCTGGGAGTGGCGATTTCAGATGGAACGACCATATAAAATCAGGCGTGGATAAGAGAGATGCCAGACAAGATTCTTTGGATGAATCCTCAGGAATTGTTTGTAGTCCGTCAAGAAATGAAGCAGGTTACAAAACTCCCGTTCAGCCGTCGCTTGAGTATTGCTCATCAGTCTGGGAGCCGTACCAGGTAGGGTTGATAGAAGACATGGAGACGGTCGAATGGAGAGCAGCGCGCTTCGTTACGGGCTCGTTTAGTAAGTGCGAAACCGTCACAGGGTTAATTAGGAAACGCCAGTGGCAGACGCTGGAAGTGACACATTCCTTGTCGCGGTACGGGCTTCTGTCAAAGTCCCGAGCGCGTATATTCATGAAGAGACAAGCAATATAATGCCTCTTTCTAAGTATATCTCGCGAAGATACCTTACTTACTTACTTGTCCGTGGCTTGGGCCTTAGTGACCATGTGCCTGCTCTACACTCCTCCTCTATCGGTCCCGGTTGCGAGCCTCTTGCAACCAATCACCTGCTCCCAGTCTCAGGTCCTCAGTGTCTCTGTCAACATTGTCTTTCCATTTTGTCCATGGTCGTCTCCGGTATCTCATTTCAGCTACCGTTCCCAGCAACACATCATAGGGTATCCTCCCTTCGCTCATCCTTGCTACATGTCCAGCCCAGGTCAACCTTCTTCTCTTCATTCTTTTTATATATTTTTTCGAATTCTCCATTCTCCTGTTTGTGGATCTATCACAGGACCATAGATTTTCCAGAGGATTTTTCGTTCGAAAACCAGTAGTTTCTGTTCATCAGTTTTTCAGAGGGTGAGGCTTTCACAACCGTACATAACCACTGGCAGATACCACAAGGATAAAATGACAGAGATTAGGGCTCATACGGAGGCATACAGGCAATCATTTATCCTTTTATATAAAGGAAACGAATTTCCTCTACGAGTCCGCGATCTTCATTTTTTCAATAAGAATAAAAACCGTCCACATCGGTAAAATTATATTTACTGATTACGACGTTTCGGCATCTGCAATCATCAGACCTGGAAGATGAAATGAACAAGTGTTCGCTGTACGATCGAGTTATACTGAACATTTTAAACACAAAATTATTAAATGTTTTTACAAGGATATAATTGTTGTTGTTATAGTCTTCAGTCCGGAGACTGGTTTGATGCAGCTTTCCACCCTACTCTAAACTGAGCAAGCCTTTTCATCTTCTCATAAGAACGGCAACCCACATCCATTTGAATCTGCTTACTATATGCGTCTCTTGGTCTCCCTCTGCGATTTTTACCCCACACACATCCATCCAATGCTAAACTGACGATTCCTCGATGTCTAAGAATGTGTCCTACCAATCGATCCCTTCTTTTAGTCAAGGTATGCCAAAAATGTCTCACCAATTCTGTTCAGTACCTCTTCATTAGTTACGTGATCTACACACCTAATCTTCAGCATTCTTCTGTAGCACCACATTTCAAAAGCCTCTATTCTCTTCCTGTCCGTACTGTTTATCGTCTATGTTTCATTATGACATGTTTTATTATTGATGCTGTTACTTTACTGTGCCAGTTCAGAGGTTTTTAGGTGATTGTACAAGTGTATCCTTGTAAAAATGTTTTATAATTTTGTATTTAAAATGTCCTGTATAAATCAATTGTACAACGAACACTTGTTCCTTTCAACTTACAGATCTGATGATGGCCGATGCCGAAACGTCGTAACCAATAAATATAATTTTAGCGATCTAGACGTTTTTTTATTTTCGTTGAACTCATTTATCTCGTGAACCATTCGCGAACGGAATAGGAGGGAGTGACAACGGTACGCAAAGTACCCTCCGCCACACACTTTAGTATGAATGTAAATGTAGAAATTCATCCCATCTCCCCAAATTATAAGGACATTATGAGAATTCAAAGCGTTCCATTCCACAGACCAGCCGATGGAACCGTGGCAGAATGGATAATAAGCAGTCACATTGTAATATAAGAGGGGAAAGAATAATAAAAATGACATGCAAGACGGTAATCGATCAGTGACGTCCTGATCGTAATCTCGTGCTGATTTGCCTGTTTTTCGGGTGTATCAGTTCCCGTTCGCTGTTCACTGACAAAAACCTTTGCTAAGTCTTTTTACTACAGCCGGTGACCAGCTCTCAGATCGAACGCCCTGAACTACCTCGCCAGCATCCGATGAGCCACGTAGCCTTGACGGGACTCGAACCCGTACTTCCCTCTTTTCGCGACCCGCCGCCTCAGTCATTAGGCTGTCCTCGCGCGCCTCCCTTGTCCTTCAGACGTGCATGCACGCGACCTCACAAATTTGGAGTTGTGACAAGATCCGGCTTTGCCAGTTTCAGAAAAGGACTGTGGCAGGTTAACAAAGAAGTCGTCATGTAAGGAACGTGACATTAATCTCTTTAAAGACCTTGTGCCACTAATATACTGACAGCTCTGCTAGCAGTACCAATCATGCTAGACAATAGAGGCGCCAGACCAGTTCGGCGGAACCGCTACCGACGACAAAAGATTCGAGACAGCGACGCCCTCTGAGGCAATATTAGTACGCAACACCAGTTGCACGATAGCCCACGCCAAAACAGCCGCATTTGGAGGTCAGAATGCAACATGCCTAACGGCCAGGGCTCGTGTACAACCTAACATAAATGTATCTTGCCTCGCATACTAAGGGGCAGTTGTAACACTGTTGCTTTTACCCTTTAAAAAATGTTCAAATGGGACTTAACTACGGGGTCATCAGTCCCTAAACTTACATACTACTTATGAACTAGCTAATCCTAAAGCCGGCACAAATATCCATGCCCGAGGGGGGATTCGAACTCCCGACCGTAGTGGCCGCGCACACCGTGACTGGAGCGCCTCAGTCCCCTCGGCCACCGCAGCCGGCTACCCTTTAAAGTTTATGCCTGTAAACCAGTGAACTAACAAGGTACAGTGCCGTTAACGAATAAGTCCACACTTGTGTTTCTACGTTGGGTTATTTTCTTTAGTCACATTTACAGTATATATCAAAAATCAAATGTTTGTAAATCTTATGGGACTTAACTACGGGGTCATCAGTCCCTAAGCTTACAAACTACTTATGAACTACTTACGAACTAGGACGGCACAAATATCCATGCCCGAGGGGGGATTCGAACCCCCGACCGTAGTGGCCGTGCAGACCGTGACTGAAGCGCCTCAGTCCCCACGGCCACCGCGGCCGGCTGTATATATCACAATTTACAATAAACAACTTCGCCACTCACGTAACTATTGGAGCCGGAAACGAAAGACATTTGCGTACGCGCGCACTTACAAATTTCGGAACGCCACACGTGGCGTATAAAACGCGAACCGCACTGATGCCGGTATAAGCAGCTACCTTACCTTCTCGGCGTTCGGCAAGCTAAAGACCACGTGCCTTGCCTCCCTTGATCCCAGCTCCGTGAAATCACGTGATTGACCACTTTAGTAAACTTTTAAAAAATGTACATAAACATGGAAATCACGACACTTTAGGATTCTCTCACATTGCATATACAAACTAAAAGGGATAACAAGATTTATGTCACATTAAACTGTTCATCGTAATTATTTGTTCTGTCATGTTATAAGAACCAAGTACCTCAGAAAATTATTCATACGTGCACTACTGTTTCTTATTTATATAAATGATATGCCTTCGAGTATAACAGGTGACTGTAAAATATTTTTGTTTGCTGATGATACCAGCTTGGTAGTGAAAGATGTTGCTCGTAATATTGACACAGCATCAAATAATGCAGTTCAAGAGATAAGTTCATGGCTTGTAGAAAACAAGTTGATGTTAAATCGCAGTAAAACTCAGTTTTTACAATTTCTATCACATAATTTGACGAAAGCTGACATTCTGATTACACATAATGGGCATGTGATAAGTGAGACTGAACAGTTCAAATTTCTAGGTGTTCATATAGACAGTAAGCTGTCATGGAAAGCCCATGTTCCGGATATTGTTCCTAAACTAAATTCTGCTATATTTGCCATTAGAACAATATCTGAGATAAGTGATTTTTCAGCACGAAAAGTAGTCTATTACGCTTACTTTCACTCACTTATGACGTACGGCATTGTTTTTTTTTTTTTTTTTTGGGTAACTCGCCTGATGCAAAAAGGATATTTCTGGCACAAAAACGGGCGGTTCGAGCAATATCTGGTGTAAGTTCGCGAACGTCATGTCGACCCCTTTTCAGTACTCTGGGAATTTTGACTCCGGCGTCACAATACATTTTTTATTTAATGGCGTTTGTTGTTAATAATATCAGCTTATTCCCACGAGTTAGTAGCTTTCACTCGGTGAATACTAGACAGAAGTCGAATCTACATTTGCATCACACCACCTTGACACTTGTACAGAAAGGTGTGCAGTATTCTGCAGCATCCATTTTCAATAAGCTGCCACAAAAACTAAAGAATCTTAGCACTAATCCACGCGCTTTCAAATCTAAATTGAAGAGTTACCTCATGGCTCACTCCTTTTATTCTGTCCAGGAACTCCTAGAACTCCTAAACAATTATGCTAATTCACTTTTTTCTTTATTGATTCTCTTCACTTTATCTTAAGATCGTCGTGTGCAAAGGATTACTTAAAAATTTTCTATTACCATTCTTGGGTAACAATGTATTGACTTGTTCCATGACCATGGAGTCACTCCTCAATTGGGTCCTATGGAACAGAAAAAAACAATAAATAAATAAATAAATAAATAACCAAATAAATTCACTTACATTCATCGATGTGTGAAGCGTAAGGGCAGAAACAACTTTATTATTATGTGTCACGGCCATAAAAATATCTTGCTGATATGGAATCATACGAAGAAGAAAGTTCTACGAGATGTATGTGTTCTACACTGCTCAAAACAGTTAGGGTATCTTTCGACATGTCATACACAATATACACTATGTGAAGAAATTCATCCGGACACGTGGCTGACAATGACTTACAAGTTCGTGTCGACCTCCATCGGTAATGCTGGAATTCAAAATGTCGTGGCCCTACACTTTACCTTGATGACAGTTTACACTCTCGCGGGCAAACGTTCAGTGAGGTGCTGCAAGGTTTATTGTTGAATGGCAGCCTTTTCTTGACGGAATGCTGCACTCAGGACAGGTATCGATGTAGTTCAGCGAGACGTAGCTCTAATCGGTGTTCAAAAACATCCCAAAGGTGTTCTGTATAGTTCACGCCAGGACTCTGTGCATGCCATCCATGACACCGTAGCTCACAAACGGCTTTTAATCTAATTGCGTGGTTAAGGTATATCGCCCCAAATTTGCGACTGGATAGGGGATTTCCTGTCAGAGTTGACACAGTTCGTAGTAATCGATGGTGAGGCATCGACTAAAACAGAGGTGATATCGGGCGTTCCACAGGGTAGTGTTATTGGTCCTCTGCTGTTCCTTATTTACATAAACGATTTAGGGGAAAATCTAACTAGCTCTCTTAGGTTGTTTGCAGATGACGCCGTCATTTACCGTCTAGTAAAATTATCAAAACCAACTGCAGAACGATCTGAATAAGATATCACTATGGTGTAAAAATTTGCAATTGAGTCTAAATAATGAGAAGTGTGAAGTCGTCCACATGAGTACGACAAGAAATCCGTTAAACTTTGTTTACAAGATAAATCAATCAAACGTGAAGGGCATAAACTCCATAAAATACCTAGGAATTACTATTACTTCAGGCTTAAACTGGAAAGAACACGTAGATAATGTCGTGGGAAAGGCGAACCAGAGACTGCGTTTTATTGGCAGAACCCTTAAAAGATGCAACAGAACTACAAAAGAAAGTGTATACACTACGCTTGTCCGTCCATTTTTGGAGTATTGCAGCCCAGTATGGGGTCCTTATCAGGTGGGTTTGACGGAGGACATCGAAAGAGTCCAAAGAAGGGCAGTTCGTTTCGTATTGTCACGATACCGGGGAGACCGCGTTACGGAAATGATACAAAATCTGGGATGGGAATCATTACAACAACGGCGCTTATAGCTGCGGCACGGCGTGGGCTACTTACGAAACTCCAATCGCCAACATTCTCCTCCGAATGCGAAAATATATTGTTGACTCCCATTTACATAGGTAGAAATGATCATCAGAATCGAATTCGAGAAATCAGTGCTCGAACGGAGAGATTCATGTGTTCTTTCTTCCCGCGCGTTATTCGAGAATGGAATGGGAGATAAATAGTTTAATGGTGGTTCGATGAACCCTTTGCCAGGCACTTAAATGTGATTTGCAGAGTATCCCATGTAGATGTAGATGTAGATTAAAGGGATGTTGTCTCTATCTATATAAAAGCGAAAGGACACTCATTCATACATTCACTCACTCACTGACTAAACACGAAATCTCGAAAACTACTTCACCTATGAAGCTGATATTTGGCAGGAATGTAGTCTATAGGTACTAGACATCAGCTAAAAAACTATTTTTCGATAGGACCGATAGTTCAGGAGATATGACACCATAAACAATGAAAACGTCCCCGTCTTGAGGCACGTGATACTGTGACTTTATCAGTCCACTATTTAAGAAGGAGAGCACTTAGCGACTTGCAACAAACTTTAAACATTATTTGAAACTTTTAGGAAACTTTTTCTCGCTGACAACCATAGCACAAAATGATGAAAGGAAAGACGTTTCTCGCTTACTACTTTTCCGCTGTTCAGGGAGTAAAACTACGGCATTCGGTATAACATTGAAATGTATAATTTCTACACTACATGTTGTACCAGCAGGAAATTTTACAAACAGTATACAAACATGTCGTTGAATATACCTTCCAAATTGCATCATAGTACAACACGTAGTTTATGAGATGCGATCACATAAACAGTAACGTTCATGGAAAACCGCCCCATCACACACCAAGTTTTTTCTGTTACTTATTTACGACTATATATTCGCAACAGATTTTTCAGTCATACAGCACTTATACAAATGCACATTACCTGAATAAATATAAATTGTACAATACATAACTCAGTGAATATGAGATCATATACACTAGGATGGATAAAAACTTTTCACATCAGACATCACGTTTTATTACATTTCTTATTTACTGCTAAGACACTCCTGTATTCCAGTGAGCTTAAGGAAATTCCTGAAAGATGACAGTGCTGTTGAAAACTTTGAAGCAACTTTGAACTGTGAAGCGCACACCGCTGTTGGAAGAAGCAATAAATATCTATAGAGCTACAAGCAAAGAGAATTAAACAGTACATCCGACGAATACCCATTATTTCCGACAGATCTGGCTTTTAACTTTAAGAGACCGCAGTTTGCAGTGGGACTTGCATTTCCATTATGATTAATAAATCAAAGGGCAACTACTCAATACTGTGGACGGTATTTGAAATCTTCATGTTTCTCACACGGTCAGCTTTATATCGCTTGCTCAGGCATGGGCTCTCCACAGAAAATATTCATATTATATCCTGGACAAGTCCCAAGAAATATTGTTTATAGTCAGGAAGGAAGGAAGGTAGGGATATTAGCGTTTAACGCCCCGTCGACAATGTGGTCATTAGAGGCAGAGCTTACACTCGGATTGTTTGGGTAAGAATGGGAAAAGAAATCGTAATTTGAAGTTTTATTGTATACTATGTTTATAAGTTTGGCGCAGTACAGCAAATCTCAAAGACTACTACACGAACTTTCACGGGTTTCCATAGGTCAACTGAGTGTACCTTGGGGCAACATATAAGCTTCATTTCATCAAAATCGGATAAGGGAAGAAAATATATCGTAATTTGTAGTTTCTGGTGTACACTGCGTTTGAATTGCAGCGTAGTGTAGCAACTTACATTGTACACCAACCAACAATGGCGGTGCTGCGTATTTTATTCACATAACTGAGGTGTAATACACTGAAACAAGGGCTAAGAGTTTCCTTACAACAGCGGTGTAGTGAATTGATGTTGAATCCTTTTTAAAAAATCTCTTTTTGTATGAAAAACTTTATGAACATTCATCGTTTTTGACAATGACTTCTACTTAAATTTGACATCTTGGCTATAAGAACAGAGTTTATTGACAGAAGTATCCAACAAGGGTTCTGTTTTTGTTGACGTAGGTCCGGAACCCTAAAAAAACCTTGATATACACAGGTCCCTCATTAATAACCGTTGCGAAGCACGGGCATATAAGCTAGGTTATCTATACTTTTATCTCTGTGTCTATGTTGATTGTCGGTAACGTAAGACTGACGAAAACTCACTGAGAAATAAAACTGATGATTTTGAAATGAAGCGTCATTACTTTTATCAGAATAGGCAAACAGCGTTATATGTCGGACGAATGAAACAATAAACGCTATTTTACGTATACTGCAGATTTCGTAAGTCAAAGAGAATATAGCTTTTCCTAAGAGTATTTATTGATCCGTATTTCGTAGATTTTTGCTCGTCATACACACCCACTGTTGCGCATCGCGTTTGAACTCCCAGCATCATCAAAGGCTATCCACCAACACAACCATGAGTGGGTGACAATGAGAGGTCATGGAGAAACGTCTCTCTTTACGTACGCACACACACACACACACACACACACACACACACACACACACACAGAGAGAGAGAGAGAGAGAGAGAGAGAGAGAGAGAGAGAGAGAGAGAGAGAGAGAAACACACAAGTCTTTTATAGATAGATTTCTTTACGCAGACAAGAATAGCCGTTTCAAAAATGCTTCATATAAGGTAAGTCCGGGTGATATGGTGAATCGGGTGAAATAGTGAACTTCTTTAATTCCTTATTGGTTAAACACATGTCTCTGTATATTTGCATGCCAACAGTCTCTGATATGTGTGCAGTGTACACGTGTTTAAAACCAGCTCCGTTTTAAAAAACCGTGAGTAATTTGTACAAAACTGTTTTCGATGCTAAATAATTTTTATAAGCTGCAGGCATTTGTAGATGTTACTACTGGTACCGTAGTCCGCGTGGTATTTTTTGATATATTCTCCCTTCTTATACTGTTTATGTACTACATAACCTAGAAATCTTTGCGTCCAGTGTTTCGAACTTCTTGCCGTGCTAGTCACCGTTCCACCCATAATAATGGAAAATCTCCTCAGAGACGATAAATTATTTTTCAAAAGAGATAGATTGGCTGGCCAGTGCTTACTTTTGTGCTGTCCGCCGATAGTGACACAAATGAAGAAAAAGAAAAAAAGAGAAACGACGAAAAAGGACAAGCTTTCGAAACATAGTTCCTTCTTCAGGTGGGAGGGAAGGTAAGAAAAAAGGGTGGGAATTACCTTTCTCTTCCGTTCCCATCCTTTTTTGTTCCCTTCTCTCCCACCTGAAGAAGGAACTGAGTTTCGAAATCTAGTCCTTTTTCGTCGTTTCTCTTTTTTTCTATTTCTTCATTTGTGTCACTATCGGCAGTACAGCACTAAGGTAAGTACTGGCCAGCCAATCTATCTCTTTTGAGAAATAATATATATGTATATATGCCAACACTTTATAAAAGGCAAAATGGATCCTGCCGTGCTGAGTGGACAGAGGAGCAACTTGACGATGTCGTACAAGCAGTGCAAAATGGAATGAGTCTGAATAAAGCCTCAAAGGAGTTTCACGTTTCATGGTCGATGCTGAAGAGAAGAATATCAAACGGGTGCTCTACGAAAAAACATTTGGGTGGGCCGCCTGTACTAACACAAGAATGTGAGAAAAAGTTGGTAAAACATGCCATAAAATTACAAAAATTCAAACAAGCTGAGAAATGTGAGCAACATCACAAGGAAATTGCCAGAATGGATTGGCTACATTTATTCTTAAAACGAAATCCGGAACTCTCAATCCGCAAATCTGAAGGAGTTTCACAAGCACGGTCAGGGGTTTTAAGTAAGAAAAACGTTTCAGACTATTTTTCATTGCTGCAGGGCATCTTGGTAGAGCATAGTGTTGTTGTGTAGGGTACGGTGAACTGTACAGATGCACTAAAAAGGATGTGGATTGGATCAAATGTATTAGCTGCCAACGTTGGCTGCATGAAGACTGTTTAAAATATGAATCTATGTGTGACGCATGTGACAGAAAGCAGGGGAAATAAGTTCACCATTTCACCCAAAGGGCATTCGCCATTTCACCCATATACATGGGTGAAATGGTGAAATTGATAAAAATAAGTATTGTTTTTATTTTTAACTTTTGTAATTCCATAAAGATGATGTGGTACTGTTACTTTGTTACTTATATATTTTGTGAAAGGAAAGTGTCTTTATTTTGTTTAAATAAACAGTTTCTTGTCTTCTACGAGGATCAAAATTTTTGTTCACCATATCACCCTGTTTTACCCTACGACAAGTCTTTGCTGCTCAAACTTTACATAAACAACAAATTAAAAAAACTTACATAAGGAGAGGCATTGAATTAAAATTTATGCTGGGGCCGGGATTCGAACCCGGGACCTCCTACTTTCTAGGTAGGTGCTTTAGACCACTTAGCTAACAATGTAGGAGAGCCCTGGCAATTTGATACGCATTTCACAGGGAATATGACGCAGAATTTAAGTATGTGGTCTGGAGGGAGACGTGCTTTAAGACAGTCCGTGTAAGTGCTTTGGCTGAAACACTGTGTTAGCACCTACGTAGTGAGTAGGAAGTCCTGGGTTCGAATCTCGGCCACAGCATAAATTTTAATTCAGTGCCTCTCTGTATGTTTAATGACTTTGGTATAACGAAACAATGTTGTCTCAAGGAATTGTATTATTTGTAGATATTAAAGAACTTACCTTCCTAGAAAAACTTTCAAGTACACTATACTTCAATACAGAAGGCAGCGTATCTTATGGTCGAACATTAAAAACAGATGTAGTCACCTCGAATAAGAATACACTCTGCCGAACACTCTAGAGGTTCTTAGGAGGCACCCCTATTCCTTCTCTCCGGAGAACACTTTACAAAAGTTGCACAACTTGTCGGTATCAATGGCAGTTGCTAAGGGGAGCAGGGGTAGGAGACTGTAGGCCAGTCAGGTGCCAGAGTGAGAGCGTTTCACACCAGTTCGATTCGGGTTCTCGCTGGCAACTTACTTCTCGCGATATCGAGCTCCTCCAAACCGGATCGCTGCTGGACGCAGGGCAGAAACATAATGGCCAACAGCTGCAAGGAAATGGGCGGGAGATCCCTTGCGGGATTGTTCGGCTGCCTTAGTGTAAGTATTTTTATTTGACGCCGCGTGGGCGACTTACGTGCCAATGATGATGAGATTATGACGATTAGGACAACACACAACACCCAGTCCCCTGCCGGGAATCGAACCCGTGCCTCCTGCGTGGTAGTCAGCGACGCTACCACTGAGCTACAGAGCGGACACAGCTGCAAGTGTCGAAGCTCACAGGACGAGAAATTAGTCACCCCAGTGTACACGCGGAGATGAACTGTTTAGCCATGAGAAACGGCAGAATCGCGCGTCCTCTGCCTCTGCGTTACCATAAGTCATTAGCAATCAGTGATACATTTATGTTTTAAGGGGACTTTGTATGTAAACGTGGGTATTTTTTTAAGTATGAGGCAGAGTGGAAGAAGAAGTCGATCGTGTTTGGTCGTGCTCATGGCAATAAAGGTATGAAGAACATCTACATCTAAATCTATATGGGATACTCTGCAAATCACATTTAAGTGCCTGGCAGAGGGTTCATCGGAGCACCTTTATACAATTTATCTCCCATTCCATTCTCGTATAGCGTGCGGGAAGAAAGAATACCTGAATCTCTCCGTTATGAGCTCTGATTTCTCGTATTTTATACTCCTGATCTTTCCTACGTGTGTAAGTGGGATTCAACAATATATTTTCGCATTACGACGTGAATATTCGTGATTGGAATTTCGTAAGTTGCCCACGCCGCAGCGATAAGCGCCGTTGTTGTAATGATTCCCATCTCAGATCCTGCATCATTTCCGTGACGCTGTCTCCCCTGTATCGTGACAATACAAAACGAGTTGCTCTTCTTTGAACTCTTTCGATGTCCTCCGTCAAACACACCTGATAAGGATCCCACACTGGGCAGTAATATTCCAAAAAAGGACGGACAAGCGTAGTGTATGCAGTCTCGTTAGTAGTTCTGTTACATATTTTAAGAGTTCTGCCAATAAAACGCAGTCTCTGGTCCGCCTTTCCCACGGCATTATCTACGTGTTCTTTCCAGTTTAAGTATGAAGTAACAGTAATTCCTAGATATTTTGTGGAGTTTACGGCCTTCACTTTTGATTTATTTATCTTGTAAACAAAGTTTAACGGATTTCTTGTCGTACTCATGTGGACAACTTCACACTTCTCATTATTTAGAGTCAACTGCCAATTTTTACACCATACTGATATCTTATTCAGATCGTTCTGCAGTTGGTTTTGATCTTCAAATGATTTTACTAGACGGTAAATGACGGCGTCATCTGCAAACAACCTAAGAGAACTACTTAGATTTTCCCCTAAATCGTTTATGTAAATAAGGAATAGCAGAGGACCAATAACACTACCCTGTGGAACGCCCGATATGACCTCTGTTTTAGTCGATGCCTTACCATCGATTACTACGAACTGTGTCCTCTCTGACAAGAAATCCCCTATCCAATCGCAAATTTTGGGCGATATACCATAACCACTCAATTTGATTAAAACCCGTTTTCTGAGGTACGGTGTCAAAAGCCTTCTGGAAATCAAGAAATACGGAATCAATTTAAGAACCTTTGTCGATAGCACTCATCACTTTGTGTGAATAAAGAGCTCGTTGTGTTTCGCATGAACGATATTTTCTAAATCCGTGCTGACCTTGGGTCAATAGATCATTCTATTTGAGATAATTCATAATATTTGAATACAGAATATGTTCCAAAATTCTGTTGCAAATTGACCTCAATAAAATAGACCTGTAGTTTAGTGGGTTACTCTTACTACCTTTCTTGAATATAGGGGTAGTATGCGGGAACTTTAAGCGTACAAGAAGTATAAGAGACACGTGTTAAAAATTTTTTCAATAATCCTATAAAAGGGGTTTACGAAATAACCTTGAAAAATGTAATGGGGCATAGAGAAGTCTCCACTGAAGAATTAGAGGTAGAAAACCTGGGGTCGAAGAGCAAGCTGCGGGAGTTATGGAAGTAAACGCGGCTCACACGAACTGTGCAACTTTTACCTGTTCAATACATAAACTCTGCAACTTGGCTGAAACGGTTGTGACGCCAGTACACCAACTCTGGAACTAAACAGTTAACTCGTAGGTTTCGCTTTGTCATCAGTAAGCCACATATAAGAAGTGAAGAAATATTATTACATTTCACTACAAAATGTACAAAAAATATCAGGGCGGATCAGAATCTTGCTCGCCAATGTCTAGCTTGTGTTGCACTGAGGGAAGCACATCATATAGTGCAAATGGAACGTTCGATGTTTCAGTGATGGTATTTGCAGCTAACTCTAGGTTATGTAAATAAAAAAGTACACGGTAATGTGAATATATTACTATTATCTTCTTAAGGTGGCTTCTTCAACGCCAGGCTCCCTACCTCAAATTCATCAGCGGAGCATTCTCTGTGTCATATTATACAAGGGTGACTCAGTAAATAAATCTCAAACTGCTTACTGTGTAGGGGTATTCCTGTTCCACTACGACATATTCCTCGCGTGGGTTACAGCGGTTTAAGGAACCAAATGAAGTTACAGCTCAAGAGCGTCAGTTATAGGATGCAAACGCTGCCACAAAAATTCCAAGCTCCAGGCTTTTAAAGCCTTGTCGACGAGTGTTTAACTTTACAGGTGGAGTCAGCTGAAAAGTAAAGCAATTTCCAGGCTTGTAAACGCAGTAATTGCGTGTCTACCTCAGTTTGCGACTTATTTACTGACGCACTCTCGTATTTTTTTCACGTTCTTACGTAAACACGACGATTCTAAACATGTACGTACCTAACGAATTGTAATATTTGTGTAGACTTGATGAATCTAACCTTCATGATGAATTAGTGAGATTGAGTTGTGGACTCGATGATGAATGTTCAAATGTTTGTATAGTCTATGGGACTTAACTACGGGGTCATCAGTCCCTAAACTTACAAACTACTTATGAACTACTTACGAACTAGGACGGCACAAATATCCATGCCCGATGGAGGATTCGAACCTCCGACCGTAGTGGCCGTGCAGACCGTGACTGGAGCGCCTTAGTCCCCTCGGCCACCGCGGCCGGCCATCTTCAAGTCTCATGATGAATGAGATGAATGACTAGACGTCTGTAAGAAATATGCTAAAATAATTTGTGGCCTTAATGATGAGTAGAAATATGTGGACTTGGTACACATGATGATGAATGGTGCTCTCGAGATGATTTCGTTTGCTGAAAGTGCCCACGTATTATTGAGATCCTTACCGAGAGGGTGCAGGGAGCGTTTCAAGATGCGTGAATGAAAATCGTCTCCAAACCCGACAGGAATTGCTTCAGGCAATGAATGAAGAACCATCCCATCCTGTTAGGGACAGAACACTACGGTTGTAACTGCACACGATTGCCATTTGGAGTCTGTCACTGCGCATGAGTACAATTCCCAGAGAGGCACATAAACCTGAGAATCTTCAATGGGTCACATATATAGATCGTGGGCATTAACTGACTAGCGGAACGTAATGTGGCCTGACGATTACGGATATGCCAGTATTCAAATCGTGTTAAGTGCGCTGAAGGCAGGATGAAACTTTTCTTAGTGAATTCTACAAGGCCAGACGCGCACCGGAGGTGTGTATGTGCTGTTTTTGGGATGTTTTCTGTAGTGTCTCGTATTGTGATTGCACCAAAGACATCTACACCACTACCAATATTGGCACTACAAGCTCATATAATCCCTCAAGAGATCGCATTTTATGAACAGTCCCGCTTGTGTGAAACCTGATCAATGTGGTCAGTGAGTGCTTCGATCCATCAGGACACTGTTACGTTACGCCGAATTGTAACTCACCGTACATCAAGACATTTTACCTTGAGACATAAATTATCGCTGAGAGGCAAGGGACTTTTCTCCAAATAGTCTGGACTTCAGCTCTATTAGTCTGACTGTACTTGATGTGTATTCATTTGTTTATAACCAATTTACATATATTACTAAAGGTGGAGGATCCTTCTGTTAAGTTGGGTTTAATCATTGAGAATTAGGTTTGATTTCTGAGCAATGATCAAACCCAATTTTAGTATTCGTTCTTATTAAAGTAACAGCTATATTCCTGCCACCACGCTTGTTGAAATTGTGTAATGTTTCTCACCTTCATTCCACTGTTTTCCTTTTTTGTGCTGCTCTCACCATTCTTGTGAAAACCAGTGAATTTTAATGCAGGTTATATACTTTGATACGCGCCTTTGTTCCAGATTCACATATTCCAAACATATGAAATTGTCCCCCACCTACATTTCATTGTTTATGTCTTCCGCATTTACTCACTGGGACATATGTTTTTTTTTCAGTTTATTTATTGCAATTTAATTTATTTTTATTTCCTATTTGCTTGAATTGGGTGAGCGTCTCTGTTTCCTATAAAGCACTTAAAAGTTACATAGTCTATGATTGGACACATATCTTTGTGTGCGGTATGGATAATCTGCAGTATTAAGTTGTCTGAGGATGGCTTAGGAAGCCGAAAGCCAGTTTATAATAGAATAAATATTATTGTGGAACAGATATGCAGTTATTTTACATGTCTATGTTCCAGCAAGAACCGACAGAAAAGTCCATAAAAAAGTTTAAATGTCTATGGTGACCATGTTGACAAGTAAAAATTGTAGATTGTGATACAAAATCAAATGTTCAAATGTTTGTAGAGCTTATGGGACTTAAATACGGGGTCATCAGTCCCTAAACGTACAAACTACTTATGAACTAGCTAATCCTAAGGACGGCACAAATATCCATGCCCGAGGGGGGATTCGAACCCCCGACCGTAGTGGCCGTGCAGACCGTTACTGGCGCGCCGCAGTCCCCTCGGCCATCGCGTCGTACATTACTACCTGTAACCGGAGACGTTGTTCTTGTCCACTTCGGAGCACGACTGTGTTATCGTATCGACAGACAGGAAGTGTCTGACCAGAAAGCCACTGCAGCCCTGGTCGGACGTAGACGGCCATCTTGTCGGGGCGCTCAGGATTTGAGTGTTCTGCGGGTGGACCTAGCGCCGGCGCGAGAACCATTAACTTTTTATTATGATTGCTTTCGGCCCACACCAAACAAGGTGCGCTAAACGAGCGACGTAATGAGCGACGGGAAGTGGTGCTGGGGGGTGGGGGACCAGAAGGCGGCAGTTTTGTGGCGGTAGGGGCGGATCCACACAGATTTAGCCCCCACACCCCGAATTCTCCAGCCATAAGTGACACGCCTATAGCCTTTCGCTGTCACTACATTGTTGGGAGGTCACTCAGAAACCGCCGAGCAGTAAAAGAGGATGCTGAAAGCACTGCAGGAGAAGAGGGGTCACTCATGAGGGTTGAACGGAACGTCAGGGCTATTACTCAAGCGAATTCCTCTACACTGAACTCACATTATGTAGCGATTATGACACAGGGTGATTCAGCTGCACAGAACGACAAGGGGATTGATGACCTCGTAGTTTATTCCCCTCTAAACTACAACAATAACTCAAAACGGCAGGCCTGGATGTATTATGAATTCGTGGGGGGGGGGGGGATAGTCATCCCACCCCCACCCAGGCGAAATATCTCTCCTTATAAGAGATGCAATGGGAATGTCCTACTACAAAAGTGCTTTATGGCATTATTCATTCTTGATTATGACTGAAAGACAAGTGATTCTCAGATGTACCGGCTGATCAAAAAGTCAGTAATATTTGAAAACTTAATAATGTAGCTAGAGAGGTAAAAATTGACACACATGCTTGGAATGACATGGTGCTTCATTTGATGAGAAAAGCAATAATTATCATAACAAATTAAAACTAAGCAAACACGATGTTCTTTACATGAAATGCTCAATTTGTTCACCATCATTCCTCAACGATAGCTGTAGTCGAGGAATAATGTTGTGAAAAGCACTGTAAAGCAGTCCGCAGTTATGGTGAGGCATTGACATCGGAAGTTGTCTTTCAGCATCCCTAGAAATGTCGGTCGATCACAATACACTTGCGACGTCAGGTAACCCCAAAGCCAATAATCTCTCGGACTGAGGTGTGGGGACCTGGGAGGCCAGGCATGACGAAAGTGGCGGCTGAGCAAACGATCATCACCAAACGACGCGCGCGAGAGATCTTTCACGCCTCTAGCAGTATGGGGTGGAGCGCCATCCTGTATAGAAATCGTACATTCCAGCAGGTGTTTATCAGCCAGGCTGGGGATGATGCGGTTCTGTAACATATCGGCATACCTCTCACCAGTCACGGTAGCAGTCACTGACGTTTCGCTGTTCGGCGCCATCTGTATGACATTTTAAACCTTTTCTTTCTAATATAACCCTATGTCATTCCAAGGATGTGTGTTAATTTCTACCTCTCTATCTACATTATCCCGTGATTTATTAAGTTTTCACATTTATACTGACTGTTTGATCACCCGGTATATAGAGATGGCCTCGATATATCGAGTTTTTCCCCACTGAACGTCAATATGCAGAGGGTAAAGTTCCCCCTCCTAGCTGCTTCATGCGCTTGCTGCTTGAGCCACTAACGATATCACTCAAGCCAAAAGAAACAGTTTGTGGATAATTTCTCGCGTTTAAGTTTAGAGTTTATAGCTTGGCATTATGGAATTTATTAGTCAGATATTGCAGAGTGCAGAATACTTGAAAACAGAAATTTTGTAGCACTGAACTATGTAATCTAGCAGGCAGACGCTCACCTAGAAATGACTCATCAGCAGAAGGCAAACACGTGATTTTTAATTCTGCTGCGCGCCCTCTCGCTATTGCCTGTGGGCCTTCAGAAAAGAATCCAACGAACTAAGTAGCGAGATACGTTTGGCGTAATAGTTCGTGACCGGTAACGCATGTTTTAGTTCGCGACCGATTGCACATATTTTAATTCGCGACCGATCGCGCTTTTAGTTCGCGACCGATATTTCGCAACCGCTCGCGCATATACTAGTTCGCGACCGATCACGCATATTTTAGTTCACGACCGATCACGCATATTTTAGTTCGCTTGACCTTGACCTATCGCGCTTATTTTGGTTCGCGACTGCTAGCTCTCTTTTTTAGTTCGCAGCTCGGCAGCGAAGTACGTCGCTCTTTTCAGTTCGTCCGCTCTTTTCGGCTTTTGCTACCGCTACTAAAACTACAGCTGAGCTGCGTCATAGCTCGAAATGACGGCAACTGGCAGAAGAGAATCACGCGATTCTGCGCGTTCTCGCGTCCTCTCGCTGTTACCCGACAGTCTTCGGAAAATGAGCGGTCGAACTAAGAGGCAAGGGATCTGCGAACTGATTGATTGATTGATTGATTTTCTCAGGGAAGCCAAAACACTCTTGGTCCAACCCGCCACTGCCCGCACCGAAACTAAGTTTATTGTGCAGTATCGCTCAATGTATAGCTAGTAAAGCCAACCAATGTCCTTCAACAGTGCAAGAAGTCCCTTTACCAGTTCTTTATTAGACACAATTTCTTCGGGTCTGGTTGTCCCAAATGTTCTGTGCCTTTTACTCTCCAATGTAATGCATTCGAAGATTAGATGTAATGCAGTTTCATCACCGTCATCATAAATGGAGTCTCTGCCCCAATCCTGGCTAATCTGTCGGCATTTTCGTTGCCATTGATCCTTGAGTGGCCAGGAACCCACAATAGGTTTACCCTATTGCTTTCCCTAGCTCCACCAGAACCCTGTGACATTCTGCAACAATTTTAGATCTTGTTGCAGGAGCTGCCAGTGATCTCAGGGCTGTCTGGCTGTCTGAATAGATATAGATGCTACGGTCTTTGGAGCACCTACGCAAATTCTCTTCCACACATGCCCTGATGGCAGTGATTTCGGTCTGGAATACTGAGGCCAGTTTCCCTAGAAAGATGACGCCCTCCAGTCTTGGCTGCACCCCGTATACCCCGGCCCCAACGTCTTGGTCTGATTTGGACCCGTCAGTGAACCAGACAATATCCCCCGTACGGTGACGAACTATTTTCTCCCACTGCTCCCTACTTCCAACTGTTAGACTGAAAGGCTTGTTGAAGCAGTATGGGTTTATAATATAGTCGGCTGGCATTTCCCCAACCTTTCCTATATTTACCTCACTCACTATTTTAGTGTGTGATTCTGGATATCCCAAAGAGTTCCAGTTGTTGCCAGTTTTGAGTCTGTATGCACCAGCCGCTGCCTCCATCTTGACCGAAAGGTGTAATGGGGGCATATCCAGCATGGTTTCCATCCCAGCAGTTGGTGTGCTGCTAATTCCGCCTGTTATGGCTAAGCAGGCTAGTCTCTGCACCTTACCAAGCTCCTTAGCAGCAACCTGCTGTTCTACCTTCTTCCACCACACGACAGCCCCATAGGTGATCCTGGATCTAATCACCATAGTGTATATGCAGTGCATACCCTTGGGGCTCAGGCCCCAATTTTTGCCACAAGCTCTCCTGGTAATTACCAAAGTACCTTTTGACTTGGAGCAAATATTCCTAATGTGAGGGGTCCATGTCAGTTTCTCATCTAGGGTGTTGTTGTTGTTGTGGTCTTCAGTCCGGAGACTGGTTTGATGCAGCTCTCCACAATACCCTATCCTGAGCAAGCCTCTTCATCTCCACATAAGAGCGACAACCTACATCTGTCTGAATCTGCTTACTGTATCCATCTCTTGGTCTTCCCCTGCGATTTTTCCCCATACACTTCCCTCCAACGCTAAATTCACAATTCCTTGATGTCTAAGAATGTGTCCTACCAATCTATCCCTTCTTTTAGTAAAGGTATGCCAGAAATTCCTTTTCTCCCCAATTCTGTTCAGTACCTCCTCATTAGTTACGCGATCCACCCACCTAATCTTCAGCATTCTTCAGTAGCACCATATTTCAAAAGCCTCAATCCTCTTCCTGTCCGCACTGTTTAGCGTCCTTGTCTCACTCCCATACAAGGCAACACTCCATACAAATGCCTTCAGAAAGGACTTCCTTAGGTTTAAATCAATATTCGATGTTAACAAATTTCTCTTTTTCAAGAACGCTTTTCTACCCATTGCCATTCTGCATTTTATATCTTCTGTACTGCGACCATGATTTGTTATTTTACTACCCAAGTAACAAAACTCATCTACCTCCTTTATTGCTTCGTTACCCAACCTAATTCCTTCAGCATCACCGGTTTTCTTACACTGCACTCCATTACCCTAGTTTTGCTCTTGTTAATGTTCATCTTATATGCACCTTTCAGCACACTGTCCATTCCGTTCAATTGCTCTTCCAGGTCCTTTGCTGTCTCTGACAAAATTACTATGTCGTCGGCAAAACGCAATATTTTTAATTCCTCCCCCTGAACTTTAATTCATTCACCAAATTTCTCCTTGTTTTCCTTTATAGCTTGCTCAATGTACAAATTGAACAACAATGGAGAAAGACTACAACCCTGTCTTACTCCCTTTCCAACCACTGCATTCCTTTCATGCCCTTCAACTCTGACAACCGCTGTCTGGTTTTTGTACAAGTTGTAAATAACCTTACGCTCCCTATATTTTACTCCTGCTTGCTTCAGAACTTGAAAGAGTTTATTCCAATCAACATTGTCAAAAGCCTTCTCCAAATCTACAAAAGCTAGAAATGTAGGTTTGCCTTTTCTTAATCTATCTTCTAGGATAAGCCGTAAAGTGAGTATTGCCTCCCGTGTTCCTACATTTCTCCTGAACCCAAACTGATCTTCCCCGAGGTCGGCTTCTACCAGCTCTTCCATCCTTCTGTGAATAATTCGCGTTAATATTTTGCAACCATGACTTATTAAACTGATGGTTCTGTAGTTTTCACACCTGTCTGCACCTGCTTTCATCTAGGGTAACCCCTAGATATTTCACTGTCCCCTTCACAGGTACCGCTTCATTGAAAAGCTTTCAGGTCGTCTTCACGATTGTGTCAGTTGCTGCAAGAAGTGACGTGAAAAGCGTTCCCCCTTGCTCGGACTACCAGACCGCTGGAAGGCCGCCGCGGCGTGTGTTGCAGGGAGAGCGCGGTGACGTCACGTCTGTCGGCGCGGCGCACGCGATTCGCAACAGGTGCCTCTGGCGCACCTGCCGCCGCTTCCGCTGCCCGCCAATCTTCCGCCCTCCCCACTGTCTGCCGCTTACACGGCTTTGTTATGCGCCCATTTCGGTACTACAGGCCGCGCACACGTGGCCCTCATGGCCCGTTACACAAATTTCGCCCGAAAATGAAAGTAGCGGAAGTCAGTGTACGACACGAAACATACGTCAGCTAAGCCACATTTTCCTTGGAGAACTAGTAGAGGGAATGTCCTATAATTTTCCATTTTTTTTGTACCGTTATCGGTACACTGAGCCATCTGTTTACGTTTTGCTGAGGGCGTTATCTGAGACAGCTGAGGGCTTGGAAGTAATCTTGCGTAGTTCGCGAACGAACTAGTTCGGAAGAGCGCTCCCACAGCCGAACTACGCGAACTAGTTCGCAGATCACTCGCCTCTTAGTTCGTCCACTCCTTTTCCGAAGACTGACGGTAACATCGAGAGGAACGCAAGAGCGCGCAGAATCGCTTGATTGCCTTCTGCCAGTTACCGTCATTTCGAGCTGAGATGCAGCTCAGCTGTAGTTTTAGTAGCGGTAGCAAAAGTCAAAAAGAGCGGACGAACTGAAAAGAGCGAGCTACTTCGCGGCCGAGCTGCGAACTAAAAGGAGAGCTACCGGTCGCAAACTAAAATATGCGCAATAGGTCGCGAACTAAAAAAGTATGCGCGATGGGTGGCGAACTAAAAAAGTATGCGTGATAGGTCGCGAACTAAAATATGCGCGATCGGTCGCGAACTAATATATGCGCGATCGGTCGCGAAGTAAAAGCGCGATCGGTCGCGAACTAAAAGATGTGCAATCGGTCGCGAACTAAAACATGCGTTACCGGTCGCGAATTATTATGCCAAACGTATCTCGCTTCTTAGTTCGTTGGATTCTTTTCCGAAGACCGACGGGCAAAAGCAAGAGGGCGCGCAGCAGAATTAAAAATCACGTGTTTGCCTTCTGCTGATGAGAGGCGTTTCGAGGTTAGCGTCTGCCGGCTACATTACATAGTTCAATGCTACAAAATTTCTGTTTTGAAGTATTTTGCTCTCTGAAATATCTGACTAATAAATTGCATAATGCCAAGATATAGAGATAACTCTAAACTTAAACGCGAAAAATTATCTACAAACTGTTTCTTTTGGTTTGCGTGATATCGTAAGCGGGTCAAGCTGCAAGCGCATGAAGCAGCTAGTTGGGGGAACTTCTCCCTCAACCTGCATGCGCAGACCACGCCGCTCAGCCGTCACTGGGACCGGACGAACTAAAAAAATGAACTAGTTCGCGGCAGAGCCACGAACTAAAGAGAGCGCTCCCGATTGTGAACTATTATGTGCAAGTCTACTTGGAAGAGCATGGATAGTGTCTTGAAAAGAGAATGTACGATGAACATCAGTGAAAGTAGGACAAGGGTAATGTATCCATAATGATATTTTCAGTATGCGGCGGCGTATGCGCCGATATGAAATGTCCCGGCGATTTAAAACTGTGTCAGACCGTGCTTCGAACCCGGGATCTTTGTCATTCGTGTGCTAGCGCTTTACTGACCGAACTTCCCTGCCACTTCTCATGGCATATTATCACAGCTTTACGTCCGTCAGTACCTCGTCTTGCAGGTACTAATAGATTGAAACAATGGCAGCTTGGAAGAAGCAAGGTTACGCAAGAGACTCATGAGCTCGCAGCGGAGGGTAAGAGGAGACGAGGTAGACCACGAAGAAAGTACTTAGATTCGGTGACGAATTATTTTGAAGTAAAAGGCATAACATCAGACGGAGCATCAATGTTAGCACTGAATAGGGGATCATGGAGGAATTTTATTAGAGGTACTATGCTCCAGAATGAACGCTGAATGGCATAATCAGTCTCTAATGATGATGATGATGATGATGACTAATACCCCATCAGTTTAGAGACAAGGTATGGGAAACATTTTATTTTCGTTGTCATATGGCAATGTATTGATGGCGTAAAATTTTGTTGTTATTGAAATGCTCAAATGTTTGTTAAGATTAAGGGACTTAACTGCGGCGTCATCAGTCCCTAAACTTTCGAACTACTTATGAACTAGCTTATACTGAAGACGACACAAACATCCATGCCCGAGCGGGGATTCGAACCCCCGACCGTAGCGGCCGTGCAGACTGTGACTGGCTCGCCGCAGACCGCTCGGCCACTGTGGCCAGCTATTCTTATTGAGTTTCGACGGTTTAAGGATAATATGTTAAAGACAGATTCGATGATGGCAGTGTAAAATAACTAAACTGTTAATATTAATAAAAGAGAAAGTCGTGGACATCGCTGTAGTTTGTGTTGTAAGATTCTACATCATATAGCTTAGCGTTTTGGAGGCGCAGCTTTCTAGATTTGCGCCTGTACTACTGTATGTCAATCATTCCATAAGTTATGCCAAATTTATAAAAAAACAGTCTTCATCGCAAAAATTAACAGTCTCTGTTTACCGGTTTCGACTTGACGTAGGTCATTACTTGTTATTCCGAAGATGACCTACATCAGGTCGAAACCGGTAAATAAAGACTATTAATCTTACCAAATAGATCGTTGTTTTTCTCCTGTGACAATTTTATCAAAATTAATGAGTTATGACTAAGATGGTGTATCATACATTGGAAATAACGGAATTGCAGTCAGCAACGGTACCGAAATCAACTGACGGACTGGGATTGCATGATGCCTGGCACGGCACTAGCGCCTGGAATATTGCATGTGTGTTAATTGTGGCCATGATGGCTAAGTTAAATAACCGTGACAGACAAATAATAAATATTTGTAATTTCTACTACCAGTCACTTTACTTCTTTACGTTTAATCTAACATAAAGCTACGCGTTCCGGGCATGTTCCGCTCATCATCAGGCTTGTTTCCATACAGAAGTCATTAGATTACTTTATATTTACTAATCTAAGGTCCGCTAGTCATTGTTTTTTGCTGGTGGTAGTTGGGGGCAGGGGGGAGGGTAGGGCAGTGAGTGGCCATAAACTCAAGTGCAGAGATATCTTCTGCTGGTCTCTGCATTTCAGTTTATGGCCATTTTTCGCCCTTCGCTCCCCCTGCCCCCCAACTACCACCAGCAAAAAACAATAACAAGCGGGCCTTAGATTAGTAAATATGACTTATGTATGCAAACAACGCATGATGATGAGCAGAACACGCTCTTAAACGCGTAGCTTTATGTTAGATTAAACATAAAGAAATAAAGTGACTGGTAGCAGAAGTTACAAATATTTATTGTGTGCGTGTGTGTTTGGCCGACCTATAACGTGGATTTAAACGGAGTGGAACAGCGAGCTTTATCTTTAAAGTTGTCCTTCTCTCTGCGGAAGAGGAGATGAACAGGGAGACTGTAACAAAAACATACCCAGTCAACGCCGGGGCTGCAGTGATACAGTGGGCCGTCAAAATAATATTAACTCCACGCAGTATACTACATCCTATTGTAAGTGACATCACTGCTTACATGTTAAGAGTGAAATGCCACCGCAGTACACAGTACACACGTGCCACACGAAGTCTTGGACGTTACCTCGCAGTAGGTGAAAGGGTTGTACCTCGGGTCATTTTTTACAAGGAATTTGAAAATTTACCCCATCACAGGCTCAGATTTCAGGTAATGTAGAACGAACAGCAGTTTAGGCTAGGTCCAATAATTACATAATTATTCACCGATAAAGACTTTTGTGATACTGTCCCAAGGCACAACTTATGGTTTCAACTTGGAACAGTGGTGGTTCCACCTTGGGACATGGTAATGTATTTAAGTTTATTAGTTTTATGAATGTAAAATCATATTGGAATTAGGTAGTACATGTTTATTTGTTAGTCCAAATACAAAAGTTGTTTTACCGTAAAACAAGAGATGGGGGGAATCAAATATTAAATGAACGAAAACGACGATGCATCACTATATTACTGCGATTAACAGTGCTGAGGTCCTCAACATTAGGGAATACAATACTGGTCATTTGCTTCCTTAAGAAATTCACAGTTACATCTTATTGTGTGTGCCGGCCGCAGTGGCCAAGCGATCTGCGGCTTGCCAGTCACGGTCTGCACGGCCGCTGCGGTCGGGGGTCGAATCACCCCTCGGGCATGGATGTTTGTGACGTCTTTAATATAAGCTAGTTCATAAGTAGTTTGTAAGTTTAGGGACTGATGACCCCGTAGTTAAGTCCCATTAGCTCTACAAACATTTTAACATTTCTTGTTCTGTGCTTTCTAAAACCACTGCAGTATAGTAAACATGAGATATGCCACAGATGACAAATTTTTCCAAGACCCAACTACCTTGAGCATAAGAAATTGTTACTTTTCCAGATGGAAAGTATGATGAGAAATCCTCTTCTTCAGAAGACAAAATATACTACCCCCAGAGGCTACTGCCAAGCTCGGGAATTTCTTCATCATCAGAAGAAGTGGAAGATGAAAACTCTTTTGTCCGTTTCTTTGGGAAAGACTTATTTGTCTCATTTTTATTCCTATTCAGTTATTTATTTTTCTGGTGTATCAGTGACAATCCTACACCTTCCATGTTTTCTTCCTCTTCTAGAAGTCTACCTGGAAGGTGCTCTTGCGAATGGATGGATATGATCTGGTGTAACAGAGACAGAAGTTTGCACTGATGAACTGCTTGCTAAAGGGATTTCTTCTCTTGTTTCTTCTGTCTTGTTTTCAGTCTTGGTGTATTTGGTGAACGGATTAAACCAGCTGCTCCAGGATATGAGGTGTTTGTCATTACTGAGGGTAACAATTCATCATTTCTACACACTTCTTGATTGAATGGTCAGATGCCAGTAACCCTGAAACTAGAAGTCATATTGTTTGGAGTGAAAGCCAAAGGAAATGCCCTGCCCACTAGTGCAGAAACTTCATAAATAGAAATTGTCTTTCCAGGGTTGTACGTTGGGACATGTCCCAAAGTGCAACCAGAGAAGTGTCCCAAGGTAAAACCAAATACACAATAACAGAAAAAAGTATCTTAACCTATGTACATATTTATACCTTTATAATTTATGGTGTCAATAGCTTGCTTAAACAATGCCCTGCAACACTGTATTGAAGAAATATCAATAACGATGCTTACCTGTTATTTTTACCTTCTAAGGATGGTGGCTAAATTTTACTTTCGAATACGAAAATTTGTAAAACTCCTCCTCAGATCTCAAACGTCATCTAAATACAACATGCCTTCCTGTTCCCTCTGAAAATAGGTCTGCCAACTTTACCCTGTATTTCTTAGAGTTGCCACTAGAGTGCACTGCCTTTTATTGAAAGTGTCCCAAGGTAAAACCGTCCCAAGGTAAAACCCTTTCCCCTAACTGTGCATTTTGTTCTGGGATGTTCTACGCAACTGATCGGTGAAATGCGCGATCTCATAGGCTGCCAAAGTAGGCAACTGGATTATCTGCAGTTAGTGAGAGAATATGTAAAAAAAACGGCTGTGCTATTTAACGTTCGTTGTAAACTAGACGTTACACGCTAATCTTACTTCACTTTGATGTTTCACTGCCGACAGAATACCCAGTAATGACGGCGCGCAGAAAACGATGTAAGAATCTCACTGGCGAAGAGGAATGGTGGGCGGAACATGAAGTTAACTGACAACCGACGAGCGTTAAGACCGGTTGTGGCCAGACAGCATGAAAACTACCAGTGCAAATGCGACTGCAGAACTTAACACTGTCTTGAGTTATGCTGTTTCGAGCTTAACATTCAAAGAGGGTCTGCAGGAAAACAACGCAAAGCTGTGACGTAAGGGATGCCAAAAAAGTCAAACCCTGGAATCTTGATAGCTGGCAATATTCCAGCCCTATACAGAACTGGAACATACAGTTCAGACAAAAAGATAACATTATCTTAGATACTGAAACAATGCAGGTTACCTTTTGGCCCAATTTAGGTTACGGTAGTAACACTAAAAGTGGGCCTTTGCGATCGTCTTTTGACAGTTCGAAATTTAAATGAAAATAACGGCTTAACCATTCATCTTCCACGAAAATTGAATAGCCATATTGGTAGAGGGGAACATTCTCTACAACTTCGCTCTATTATGTTTTTTTTTCATATCTTGCATCGTTGCAGAGAGATTTGCAAAAATAACGGCGATTTGACGATGTCTGTCTGGCTGTAACGTGTTCCCACTTCTTAGGTCGAACATTTTAACCGATCGGCACCAAATTTCACAGACATAACTGTTGGCTACCAGAGACCAGAACCTCGCCTTTTGAAATATTTCGGACAAGAAATACGTTAGTAATACCAAAAAAAGCCTTTTGTAATGTAATTTAAATTGCAAACAAACCGTTCATCTGACGCGAAAATAGAATAATCGAATTTGTAGAGGAGAAAATTCTCTACAACTTTATTCCCTTATGTTTTTTTCGTATCCCGTGTCGTTTGAGAGATATTTTAAAAAATAACAGAGTATTGACACCCTCCATTGAATTAACGAAAACCAACCGTTCGCAGACGTCACGTGACATTCCTCGCCCAGAACTCTCTGTGGCATACGCCATCTTGCGTTGCGTATTTGATGATTTTCTTATTGTAACTTACACGTTGTCATTTCAAAGCAATGGCGCACTGTAGAATTAACAAAAGCACGTCGTTCTCCGTACGATAAATGATAATCTAGTGTCTACAAATGCCATATTATCATCAGTTAACAACGGCCATTAATAGTATGAGATTAAAGCACCCAATTCCCAAATGTTGGTCCTAGCGTACTGGACAAAGCGTTGGACTGTGACGCTGAAGGTCAGTTGTTCGGAACCCGCCACTACCTACATTTCTTTTCCTAAAAGGATTTCAGACACTCTAATTAATTAATTTTTTTATTATTTAGATTATTATTTTGGTCCAAAAGATTGCAAAAACTTATAAAACTACAAATCTAAAGTGGGCAGTAAAACACGTCAGTGCGATTTTTTTCTCTCATGAATAGTAGTCAACTTTGCTACGAAGGAAAGAAAAAATTAAATTAAAACATAGGTGAAGAATTTTCATTAAAATACTGTGTCAGCTACGGACCAGCCAATAAAATTCTCCTTTAGTTGTCATGGGGAAGAGTAAGAACAAGGGATACGGTCCCAACGGTATTGATGGAAAAATAATGTAAATGTGAAACGTGACTAAAAACGGATCAGAAGTAGGCTACATCCTGAAGTATCAATGAATCAAATGAATATTTAGTTTGCTAACGGATGGAAGGACGAGGGAGGTAGATAGAAAAAAAAAATTGAAGAAGGAGCTCAAACCTAGACTAAAGCTTGCATGTTCAAACGAGTGTGAGTTGTAATATGACAATAAAAACGACCTAATTTTTTAAAAGTTTTATAATTTTTATTTACTTTCTTACATATATTTTGCGCGGCAACATTCTCGAATCTATGCTTCACCGATATTTTCCATGTCAGTTTTGCATTTAAAATCAAGGTATCGACGACTTCCTTTGACGTCATTCAAAAATCAAATGTTTGTTAAGCTTATGGGACTTAACTACGGGGTCATCAGTCCCTAAATTTACAAACTACTCATGAACTAGGACGGCACAAATATCCATGCCCGAGGGGGGATTCGAACCCCCGACCGTAGTGGCCGTGCTGACCGTGACTGGAGCGCCTCAGTCACCTCGGCCACCGCGGCCGGCTTGACGTCATTGTCAGACTGCAGCAGGCTCTGTGAAATTTTCCAAAGCAGTTCGCCGAATTACATCATGAACACATCACGAAGTCGATAAACTTCCGTATGCTTCCAGAGTTTATGTTGTTGTTGGTGAGTGAACACTGGTAGTGTTGCTGATTTTGAAACTGAGGAATGAATCAGCTGGCTTACTTCTTTTTACCCCCTTCAGCCGAGACTGGTTCCATTTCTATTCGACGTTCACGTAATAGCCACTGTGAAGTTGTCGTTGTACGTTCTTATCTCACCGGCGTTTTTCGTTACAGGATCGCAGTTGGCAGAAGCATAGATGCTCGGCGTTAATGTATTTTCTGTTTCCGACGACAAGGTAAAAGAACTTCCTTAAGGAACTGCGGTCCAGGCAAACGTTCCTTAAGCTTAGAGAGCAGGAGGTAATCGTTCGGTGAGAAGCCGAGGCTGTATGTTTGGTCAACGACGCTCCAGCCTAAGTCACGCAGGAGATAGACGTTTTTATCGTCGAGGAGAAAGCTTATGTCCTTGCTCAGCATTTCCCATCTCCGGTTCTGAATTGCCCTACTGAGTTTTTCTGAGTCTTACAGTACGTGATAGAGTTTGTCATTGTCCCAGAAGGCAAAAATTTCGCCATCAGGACCCCCCTCTCCCCGTCCCAAAACACAGTTGACATGACTCTTCCGGCAGTGTACACTTGCGTAGCTGTAGTTTTACCTCATGTGTAAAGTGGAATGCCCTGGTTTCGTCACACGTCGTTATAAGAATCCAAAAAGTAGTTCATTCCGCATCCATAATGCGGCTCGATAGCACAGTGGTCGAGTGCAAGGAAAAAAAAAAAATAAATAGAATACAAAGTCCGTGCTGAAGGTCGCCGGTTCAAGCCCGTCCACCGTAAAAAAATTTATTTCTTTGAAATTAACATTTACAGAATGAAAACAAAGGTGCCAAACTACAAATCCAAAGATCACGGGTCCGATCCCCGTCAGATCCTAGGATTTTTATCTGTCAGTTTCCACTTCTTTCACCTCTGGCAGTGTTGCTAATGTGAAAAATATCGAGTAGCACCATGGTTCGGAACCTACGTTAATCTGTAGGTCCCCCTATAACTGGCTGGGTAAGTCAGTTCGAAGGTCAAAGGAAGGCAACGGCATACCACCTCCAAACAGGACCATGCCTAGTAAAGCACTGTGGTGTTCAAACCAATCTTCGGATTGTTGACTGCTTTACCTATTTTTTCATTTTTTTTTTAACAGCGAAGAAATTTGCACAGAGGAACAAATTGTTAGCATTTGCGATCTTCCGTCGGTATACGCAGTACCACACTAGCGCACATCTTCCTAAACTGCTACTTTTCCGTTTGAATCCTATCAATAGTGCTCTGGGAAATCTTTGCGACTAAAACGAAAAAACATTCACAGTGATTATTCGTTCTCTGCGGATAATTTTCTCAACCTTCTTGACTGTGTCACGGAAATTGAACGCCTACCGCTCGTTTTCTCTTGAGCATTTAAATGCGACTGCTTGCAAACTTCTGCACCTCTTGTAAACATTTTTGACATTCGTGCTCTACTGTCCATGGATTTACGACATTGGCGATAAGTCTGGAACGGTTTAACGACTTTAAAGATCGAATAATCAAATAACTGCGCGAACTTTGCACTTGGTATAAGCGTTTGAAAGGAGCTTCATTTTAAATGGTTACCAGGCCGAGACTAAGCCTTACAAGTGGCAAAAACTAAGTTAACGGATAGAAATATCCCGATACTGAGAAGTAGCTTCTGCTGGAGTAATCGCACATGTGTTACCACAAGTTACTTTAATAACTTTCAATAATATGTGGCCACATCTGTTTACAGAAGAGCTTATTTCGCACTCGCTTTACCTGAGATCTGAATTTCGACCACAGGTAAATGGATAGAGGGGTGGGCCATCTACACAGTGTTCTATAATTGTTGTGAATGACTGCTTAATAACTGTCAGACTGCGAGTAACCTGTTTGTCGACGTGTGTGTATACGGTTTCGTGATATCTAGATACCTCGTGCACCCATAAGCAACTGGAGCGTCTTCAGAAAAGCTGCTAGATGAGGGGAGATTATTTTTCTGACACATATATTTTTTGAGGAAAGTACGAGCTACCACTATAGTAGGTCGTAGGAGACGATGATATTTCGACAGAGATACCGGATTGAAACAAGTATTTTAGTAGCTTGTTACACACTTACGGACAGTTATCTGTCACGATATCAAAGTTTACAGAAGGCAGACAGGTTAATTATTCCTCATTGCAATATATTTTTTTTTCTCAAAAATTTCTGAGAAGTTAATACAAATTCGTATTTCCAAGACAATTCTACTGATTGATATTGAGCCTCTAAAGAGTCTTATAAGCTGGGTACCAAAGAAGATGACCAAACTAAAATGATTTGGCCGTGGTGTATGAAAGGACGTAAATTTATCACTCGCATGACAGGCTAACACTTAAACTAGATTTATGCGTATAATAATGATGAAAGAGAGAAACAAAATACACTAAAAGCTTCGGCAAACGTAATTAGTCTCACACTAAAAATTTTAGGCCTTCTCGGAAGCTAAAGCAATTTTTCTGAAGTAGAGACGCTTCTCAGATCTCACATACCACTTTAAAATCTTACTCTCACTTTTCTCAAATGGAACTTCGTGTAAAGTAGTAAACAAATATACCACCTTACATCTATATTTTTATTATTTCAACGCCTTGTACTAACTGTAGTAAGTGAGCAGCACCATAAGCTTAGAATTTCTTACTTGCGAAACATGTCTTTAACATTGCATTTTCATAGTGATCTGTCAAAGTAACGCATATATTTTTAACAACCGACTATAACCTATACACATGCAACAATCAAACACCGATATCCTTGCAAATATCAACTAAATGTACTGGACAGTCAATGAGCTATGGTTATTGTACGATTCAGCCGACATTCCTGCCAGTTCACAATAATCGCAGTTTTAATTATACCGGAAAACTAATGTGGTGGGTTTCACCTGCTCAGTTATTTAGCTGAACTCTCGTCTGGTGAAATCGACTGTACCACAAAATTGTGACGTTCTGAGCAGTAAATTTAGCCCACAAGAAATACAATTCAAGTGTTTGTTAAGTCTATGGAAGTTAAATTCGAGTTCATCAGTCCCTAAACTTACAAACCATTTATAAACTACTTTATACTAAACACAACACAAACATCCACGCCTGAGGGAGGATTCGAACCCCCGGAACGGACTCGCGCATCGGGGCATAGGGTCTCAACGCGCTCGGCCACTCCGCCGCGGCGAAATACAAGTACTTACTCTACTAAATTAGAATGAATGGAGTGAATAAAGATTGATAATATGAGGCGCCTCACTTAGTAAAAAAACAATGTTCGTGTTTTTGTGTGAATTTTTCCTGCTTTAAGTGATTACTAAATATTTTATTGGAAACTTTTTACGTTATATACAGTGTACCAGAGCATTTTTGTAGTACAAGACTAAACGAGACAGCACTCGTCCTATTTTTCTTTTCCCTCAGCCAAGGAGCTTATCTGATGTCACTCCTATAGTTCCTACTTTGAGTCGTTCTCTTCTTATCTCTCTCTAAACTGTCGCGTCTAGATGTGTCTTTTTGGTGAAATTTCCTGTATCTGAAGTTATCAAAAAGTTCACAGCATATAGTACTGATATTTGTCTAAAGAACATTATGACGAAAATACTTTCTTGTTAAGGATAAGAAATTGCTCACCATTGCCAACGTAAAATAGCGCCAAGAAAAAAAGGTTATTATGAGATGTAACACAACAAACTAGCAACACGTGAAACTACGCTTCAGGATATAAACATTCACTGTGAATAAACAAATCATTTTATCCTGACTTGAAAGGGTTTCTCTATAAAACTGCTTGATAAATTAGTCTTGTGTAGTTCGCGAACGAACTAGTTCGAAAGAGCGCTCCCAAAGGCGAACTATGTGAACTAGTTCGCAGATCCTTCGCCTCTTAGTGCGTCCGCTCTTTTTTCGAAGACTGACGTGGAACAGCGAGAGGCCACGCGGCCGCGCAGCATCGCGTGATTTGAAGGTAATGTTCCTTCAATCAATCCATTTTAAAAATAAAATACTAGGAGCACTCTGTATGCACAGTAGTTGAATATCATTGTATCACCCATTTGTGTAAATAACTGGTTTATTTGCTTAAGTATTTGATGTCTAATTGCCCAAAAAAACGGGTAATAGCACACGCTTGGGCAACA
Source organism: Locusta migratoria (assembly GCA_026315105.1). Lineage (NCBI taxonomy): Eukaryota > Metazoa > Arthropoda > Insecta > Orthoptera > Acrididae > Locusta > Locusta migratoria. Next base: position 186,323,512 of record CM048746.1, read on the forward strand.
CTGATCATTATATAAAAAAGCTGTCATAACAAAAAAAAAAAAAAAAAAAAAGAGCTCTTGTAGTAGCGGTAGCAGAAGCCAAAAAGAGCGGACGAACTAAAAAGAGCGACCAACTTCGCGTCCGAGCTGCGAACCAAAAGGAGAGCTACCGGTCGTGAACTAAGATATGCGCGGTCGGTCGCGAACTAAAATATGCGCGATCGGTCGCGAACTTAAATATGTGCAATTGGTCGCGAAATAAAACATGCGTTACCGGTCGCGAACTATTTTGCGAAACGTATCTCGTTTCTTAGTTCGTTGGATTATTTTCCGAATACCGGCGGACAATAGCGAGAGGGCGCGTAGCACAATTAAAAATCACGTGTTTGCCTTCTGCTGATGAGAGCCATTTCGAGGTGAGCGTCTGGTTGCTAGATTACATAGTTCAGTGCTATAAAATTTCTATTTTGATGTATTCTGCACTATACAATATCTGACTAATAAATTCCATAATTCCAAGATATAGAGATAACTCTAAACGCGAGAAATTATCCACAAACTGTTTCTTTTGGTATGCTTGATATCGTTAGCGGCTCACGCAGCAAGCGCATGAAGCAGCTAGGTGGAGGAACTTCTCTCTCCATCTGCATGTGTAAACCACGCCGCTCAGCCGTCATGGGGAGCGGACTAAAGTGAGCGCTTCCGATCGCGAACTATTATGCGCAAGTCTAGTATAAATCACACCAACGAACTTCTTAATATTCTGGTAAACTCTTAGTTAGGCTTACCTGCCACACACAGAAGACACTCGTGTTGCCCCACCACCCGGCGTTTCATCAGACCTGAGATACATTCGCGCACAGCGTAGAACAGAGACGCAGTCTCACACAGTTGATGACAGCATAACAGACGCGTGCTGCACGATAGCTGTCTCTCCAAAGACATCGAGGCCGTATCTGTGGTAACGCAACGAGTCGGACAACACTGTAAAAATCGAATGTTAGCTCAAAGCTGGATGACAGCGGTCGTTGTAATTCAGTACAATTCTTATGCATTTCCGAGCTTCAAGCTCGGAATAATGTTTCCCATATTTTATTGAGGTTTGTTGTCTCATTACCCCTCAGTTTTCTGCCTTGCTCGTAGACCGCTCTTGTATGTCTGTTTCTGTGTCTTCCTTGATATGGAAGATGTTCATTTTCGTCTTTCGCAACTGGAACATACGAGGTACGTCCAGAAAGTAAGTTCCGTTTGGTTATATAAAACAATCTTGTACAGATACAGAAAAAATATTTATTGTACAAAAACCTACAACTGTTAAACTACTTTTCTACAAAGCTGCCGAAATATTGTAGGCACTTGTCATAGCGTGGCACAAGTTTCTGTATGCCTTCTTAATAGAAGGTTGCCGCCTGTGTATTCAGCCATGTGGTAGCATGTTCTTTCAGCTCGTCATCGTTGAAGTGTTAACAGGGTAAATTTGAGGTGTAAGAAGAGGATTTCCATCAAAAGGTGGTGTTGTTTCCACGATAGTGCCCGACCTCATGTGGCCAATGTGACCAAACAACTCTTACGGGTATTTCACTGGGACGTGTTTGATCATCATCCGTACAGCCCAGGCCTCTCTCCTAGCCACTTTCATCTCTTCTTACACCTAAAAATCTGTCCTTGGTGGTCAACATTTCAGCGATGATGACGAGCTGAAAGAACATGCTACCACATGGCTGAATACACAGGCGGCAACCTTCTACGAATAAGGCATACAGAAACTTGTGCCACGCTATGACAAGTGCCTACAAAATTTCGGCAGCTATGTAGAAAAGTAGTTTAACAGTTGTAGATTTTTGTACAATAAATATTTTTTCTGTATCCGACCAAACGGAACTTACTTTCCGGACGTACCTCGTATTTTATAGAAATAATTAGAGCATCTTTACAGTACCTTCGCATAAGGCTAAACGTTTTTCCATCGTTTTCATACACCCGACTGTGAAAGGAACGATCCCCTAACCTGCGTCTTAGCCGAACTTATTGCGCCTTCAATTTTTTATCAGTTATCATCACCTTAGGTTCCGTCTCGACGTCTCCGAGCTGTTTCTCTTCTGTACGACGGGATGTAGTGTCTCCGATATTGCAAATTATTCTTGCATGTTGATTCCATACCTGCGATTGTGTCAGCTCACCATAATCTTCCAATTTAAAAAAAAAATACAGCTTGGTCGTGCTATATGAATTATTTATTAAAAAATTATATATCAATTTCGTTCCCATGATGGAACATCATTAGTTCAGATTGCAAGTCATGATGACTCATGTACTCCGTATATAACATTTAAAAGTCAGATCCATACAATAACTAAAAAGGTATTCCTAGTACATGTTACAAGTTTACTTCATTTTAAACTTGTAACATGTATTAGGAAGATCTTTTAGTTAATTGATGTATCTAGTTATTAAATGTCTTATGCCAAGTGCATGAGTCATCATGACTTGCAATTTGCACTGATGATGTTCCATAATGGGAACGAAATTGATATATAATTTTTTTAAATAAATAATTCATATCGCACCACCAAGCTGAAAATTTCTCGTATTAACGAGAAATTTTCAGCTTGGTGGTGCGATATGAATTATTTATTTTCTTGCTTTTCTCGTCCCCAGTTACTCATTTCTTCTATCGTCTCAGCTGGTAATTTTGCCTCTTTTTCACTCCTTCTTTCTCTTCAGCCAACATCTTATCGACCATTGTTTCTCACTGTAATACCAACATACACTTCTGTTAAATGCAATTAGTGCAATTAAACAATAAAGAAATGAGGAAATTATTCAACTTATTGTTAAAAGATTGATATTTCTTAAACTCCCCTATGTTTGTTCTTATATTACTTTCGCTGTTGTAATTATCTTACATACTGCTCTGTAGTATGCATATTGTAAAGTTGACTCGCTAAGGACGTCTGGTTATATGTAAATGAATGACTTCAGCCGTTAATACTGCCAGAAGAAATGAAATGATAAAAATAATAAACAATGAAAGAAAGAAATTGGTTTCATTGCCCTGCTTTCAAACGGAATCGGAAAATCTTTCTTGTGTGTCTGTGTGTGCTTCGTGATGTAGTGATTCGTGTGAAGTCAGTAAGATTTGGTTTATCGGAAGAATGTTCCAAGATCTTTTGTGGTACAAGATTCCTTATTTTTTAGTGAAAATAGTCACAACAGTGTTTTCTTTTTATTTTCATTTGAAGATCGCAAGAAAGCTAATAATTTGTTGCGAATGGTACAGTTCGAAGTAAATAACAGGATGTTGTACTTCATTCATATTACTCAACAGTTTAACCATATACTAAGAATTGGCAGAAATGTCTCTAATTTTAGATTATCATTAATGCAACTTTGTGCCTATGAAAGTAAGAAGGAAGATTTGCGTTTGACGTCCTGTAAACAGGGCTACTGTAAACGGAACACAAATTTAGAGTATTTAGTTAAGGATGGTGAATGACATCCGTCGTGTCCTTTGAAAGGAACGATATCGTCATTTGTCTGGGATAATTTAGCGAAATATGAATCGCTCGTGGCCGTTTTGAACTACTCCTCTTTGAAAAGTTGTGTGCATATAATCAGTGGAAAATATCAAACATCTAGCCGCGATGGAGGGACCGAGTGCTCTAAGGCGTCTGTTGTGGAGCGCGCGGTTGCTCCACTTGAGAGGTTTGAGTCCTCCAACAGGCATGGGTGTGTGGGTGTGTTGTCCTTAGGTTAGTTTAAGTTAGTGATAGCAGTTTGTAAGCCTAGGGACCGATAACTACAGTAGCTATATCTCATAGATTTACAAACATTTCAACATTTTAACCAGACATCTAATCTGGCATGTGCAGTGTTAGTACCAGAAGAATGCTTTTCAATGACGATTTATGCAAATTCGAGGATGATGTGAATAAGTACTACTGAAATAAAGATCCAAATTATGTTACTGATGCAAATGCGTTTCACAAGTTGTTGCTAATCAAGTAAATGTGGGTAATTATTAATGGAACTAACAATGTAAAATTACGTCCCTTACCTGAACGTTGTGACGAAATGGATAAGGCCTCGGAATTCGGATCCGAATATTGCAGGTTCAAGTCCTGTCACGTCAAATAGTTCACCGTGTTTTGGAATCCACGTTAAACTGCAGAACTCGCTGCTTACCTCAGCTTGAAGTTCGGAGGAAAACAACGACATACAATTGCAAAAACGGCACTGTAGTATTCAAACGATTCTTTACATTTCAGACTGCTTTACCTTACCACGCTGTTGTAAGGCAACAATAAAAGTTACTTCACGTTGTTCCAATATTCATTTTATGCTTGTTACGCTCTATGATAACAAAAATTCGTGTTGGGGACCATTTATATTGCAAACCGAAATTATTCGGAACCTTTAAATTTGTAATTTTGGGAAGTTCCACGATAAGAATGTACATTCCACAGTAACTAATCCAGGGATTAAACAGATATAAGTGAATGCTAATGGTATTAAAGGACGTCAGTTTACAAGTAAATAATATAACCCACTGAGATAATTTTTGAGAATACTGGTTTGGATAGAAATGACGAATGTATTCGTGGATCTACAAATACAAGGTGTACATACAGACCGGGAACACTTTCAATTATGTATTGCACAAGAACCAAACATTACACAGGTATCATAAATACTTCATTTTGAAGAGAAAGACGGATTATGGTACATTGTGTAAGGGAATCATGCGATGCTGTAGGAATTATATCACCTAAAGAGAAAAAGAGGAGATAATTGAGTTTTGATACTTGATCAGTAGAATAACCTACGATGCTCGCTGTACAGATGAATAAAGTTCAGAATGGCAAAGGGAAGAAAACGTTTCTAAATAACAGAAATTTATTAATATAAAATATAAACACAGTACCATCAGTTTAATAAGTCATGGTTGCAAAATATTAACACGAATTATATACAGGAGGATGGAAAAGCTGGTAGAAGCCGACCTCGGGGAAGATCAATTTGGGTTCAGGAGAAATGTAGGAACACGGGAGGCAATACTCACTTTACGTCTTATCCTAGAAGATAGATTAAGAAAAGGCAAACCTACATTTCTAGCTTTTGTAGATTTGGAGAAGGCTTTTGACAATGTTGATTGGAATAAACTCTTTCAAGTTCTGAAGCAAGCAGGAGTAAAATATAGGGAGCGTAAGGTTATTTACAACTTGTACAAAAACCAGACAGCGGTTGTCAGAGTTGAAGGGCATGAAAGGGATGCAGTGGTTGGGCAGGGAGTAAGACAGGGTTGTAGCCTTTCTCCAATGTTATTCAATTTGTACATTGAGCAAGCTATAAAGGAAAGCAAGGAGAAATTTGGAGAAGGAATTAAAGTTCAGGGTGAAAAATTAAAAACTTTGCGTTTTGCCGACGACATAGTAATTCTGTCAGAGACAGCAAAGGACCTGGAAGAGCAGTTAAACGGAATGGACAGTGTGTTGAAAGGTGCATATAAGATGAAGATTAACAAGAGTAAAACTAGGGTAATGGAGTGCAGTGTAAGAAAATCAGGTGATGCTGAAGGAATTAGATTGGATAACGAAGCAATAAAGGATGTAGATGAATTTTGTTACTTGGGCAGTAAAATAACAAATGATGGTCGCAGTACAGACGATGTAAAATGCAGAATGGCAATGGGTAGAAAAGCGTTCTTGAAAAAGAGAAATTTGTTAACATCGAATATTGATTTAAGCCTAAGGAAGTCCTTTCTGAAGGCATTTGTATGGAGTGTGGCCTTGTATGGGAGTGAGACATGGACGATAAACAGTGCGGACAGGAAGAGGATTGAGGCTTTTGAAATATGGTGCTACAGAAGAATGCTGAAGATTAGGTGGGTGGATCGCGTAACTAATGAGGAGGTAATGAACAGAATTGGGGAGAAAAGAAATTTCTGGCATACCTTGACTAAAAGAAGGGATCGATTGGTAGGACACATTCTTAGACATCAAGGAATTGTGAATTTAGCGTTGGAGGGAAGTGTGTGGGGTAAAAACCGCAGAGGAAGACCAAGAGATGGATACATTAAGCAGATCCAGACAGATGTAGGTTGCCGTTCTTATGTGGAGATGAAGAGGCTTGCTCAGGATAGGTTATCGTGGAGAGCTGCATCAAACCAGTCTCCGGACTGAAGACCACAACAACAACAACAAAATATAAACTTACGTGAAGTGTATCAATGTATGGGAGTGAATAATTAATACTTCAGACAAAAATTGTTGTTGTTGTGGTCTTCAGTCCGGAGATTGGTTTGATGCAGCTCTCCACCCTACTCTATCCTGAACAAGCCTTTTCAGATCTTCATAAGAACAGCAACCTACATCCATGTTAATTTGGTTACTATATGCGTCTCTTGGCCTCCCTCTGCGATTTTTTCCCCACACACTTCCCTCCAATGCTAAATTTACGATATCCCGATGTCTAAGAATGTATCCTACCAAGCGATCCCTTCTTTTAGTCAAGGTATGCCAAAAATTCCTTTTCTCCCCAATTCTGTTCAGTACTTATTCATTATTTACGCGATCTCCCCATCTAATCTTCAACATTCTTCTGCAGCACCACATTTCGAAAGCCTCTATCCTCTTCCTATCCGCAATGTTTATCGTCCATGTTTCACTTCCGTACAAGGCAACACTCCACTCAAACACCTTCAGAAAATTCTTCCTTATGCTTAAAGTAATATTCGGTGTTAAAAAATTTCTTTTTCAAAAACGCTTTTCTTCCCATTGCCTTCTGCATTTTTATATCCTCTCTACTGCGACTGTCATAAGTTATTTTACTAACCAAGTATCAAAACTCGTGTACTACCTTTATTGCTTAGTTAACTAATCCAATTTCTTCAGCATCGGCTGATTTTTCTAAGACTGCATTCAATTATCCTTGTTTTGCTCTTGTTTAATGTTCATCTTATACGTAAACACACTGTCCATTCGTTTCAGCTGCTCTTCCAGGTCCTTTGCTGTCTCTGACAGAATTACAATGTCATGAGCAAAACGCAATTTTTTATTTCTTCGCCATGAACTTTAATCCCTATTGCAAATTTTTCGTTGCTTTCCTTCACAGCTTGCTCGATGTACAAATTGAATAACATTGGAGAAAGTGTACAACCCATTCTCACTCCCTTCCCAATCAATGCTTCTCTTTCATGACCTTCGACTCTAATAACTAAGGTCTAGCTCTTGTACAAGTTATAAATAACCCTTCTTTCGCTGTATTTTACCCCTGCTGACTTCAGAATTTGAAAGAGTGTATTCCAATCAACATTGTCAAAATCTACGAAAGTTAGAAACGTTGGTTTGCCTTTCCTTAATCAAAGTCGTAAGGTGAGTATTGCCTCCCGTGTTCCTACTTTTCTCCTGAATCCAAACTGATCTTCACCGAGGTCTTCTTCAACCAGCTTTTGCATTCTCCTGTAAATAATTCGTGTTAAAATTTTGCAACCATGACTTATCAAACTGATGGTATGGCAATTTTTACACCTGTCTGCGCCTGATTTCTTTCGAATGGGGATACATGAGGAAGTACTGAAGAGAAGTAGGAAGAAACGGAAATTCTCGCATAATTTGGCTAAAAAGGAGGGATCAGTTGGTAGCACAAATTCTTAGAATCAAGGAATCGTCATTTCGCATTGGAGAGAAGTGTGTGGAGCAAAAACCGCTGAGGGTGACCAAGAGGCAATAACAGCAAGCACGCTCATATAGGTGTTATTTCGTTAAGGACAGAGTAGGGTGGAGAGCTGTATCTACATCTACATAGATACCCTGAAAATCACATTTAAGTGCCTATCAGAAGGTTCATTTACCACTTTCATAACTTTTCTCTACCGTTCCATTCTCTAATAGCGCGTGGGAAGAAAGAACACCTAAATCGTTCCGTTTTCGACCTGATTTCTCTTATTTTATTGGGATGATCATGTCTGCCTAAGTAGGTGGGTTCTAGCAAAATATTTTCACATTCAGAAATAAAATTCGCAAACAGGTCACGCCGTAATGAATAATGTAGTTCTTTTGATGATTTCCACCTCAAATCGTGCAACAATTCCGTGACGCTTTCCCCCCGATAACGTGATAAAACAAAACGAGCTGTCCCTCTCTGAACCTTCTCAATGTCTTCCGTCAGTCCCACCTGGTGAGGGTCCCTCAATGGGCAACTGTACTCCAGGAGAAGACGTACAAGTGTGATGTAGGTAGTCACTTTGGTGGAGCTGGTGCATCTTCGAAGCGTTCTGCCAATGAAACGTAATCTTTGGTTCGCCTTCCCGACAATATTTTCGATGTGTTCTCTCCAGTTTAAGTTGTTCGTAATTGTAACTCCTAGGTATTTGACAGAATTTACGACCTTAAGGTTTGACTGATTTATCGCCTAATTGAAGTTCATCTGATTTCTTTTAGTGGTCATGTGTATTACTTCACACTTTTCTTTATTTAGTGACAATTGCCAATTTTCGCACCTTGCAGAAATTTTGTCTAAATCGCTTTGCAGTTGCTTTTGATCGTCTGTTGACTTCAGTAACCGATAAGCGACAGCATCATCCGCGAACAGTCTAAGGGATCTGTTCAGGTTGTCTCCTAAATCGTTTATAAACACAAGGGAGAGAAGGGGACCTATAACGCTTCCCTGGGGAACGCCAGATATCACTTCTGTTTTACTCGATGACTTACCGTCAGTTACAACGAACTGTGTCATTTCTGATAGGAAATCGTAAATCCAATCACACAATTGGGGAGGTATTCCATAAGCACGCAATTTCGTTAGAAGCCGCTTGTGGGGTACAAGTGTCAAAAGCTTTTCGGAAATCCAGAAATTGTTGTTGTTATTGTGGTTTTGTTTGATACAGATCTCCACAATACCCTATCCTGAGCAAGCTTCTTCATCTCCACATAAGAACGGCAACCTACATCTGTCTGAATCTGCTTACTGTATCCATCTCTTGGTCTTCCTCTGCGGTTTTTACTCCACACACTTCCCTTCAACGCTAAATTCACAATTCCTTGATGTCTAAGAATGTGTCCTACCAATCTATCCCTTCTTTTAGACAAGGTATGCTAGAAATTTCGGAATCGATTTGAGATCAAACCAACCTCCGGACTGAAGCCCATAACTGTCAGTGTACGAGGAAGAAGCGCCGCAATAACACGGCACCCAGAACCAAAACAACAACACGGCAGTCGAAACCAAAACATCAACATCAAAACAGTAGTCCATCACCGAGCGCAGGCCGATATTCGTCACAAAAATGATAAAAATGGACCTCGTCGGAGGTCGACAAGAAACACGCTACACTTTTCCGAACTTGCTGAGCTGTTGTCCAGCCCGGTGTGTTTTGTCCGGCCTTCCTGGTGGTTTCCGGCGCTGTAGGCGGGTGTCAAGGTCAGCTGGGAGCCAGCATGTGGAGGTGTCCGCCGCGGCCGGAAGCAGCAACAGATGCTCGCGACAGCTGGCAGGCGCGGCAAGGGTGGCCCTCGTCTGCTCGCTGCCCGCAGGTGCCGCCTCCCCCCTCCTGCCCCCCCACCCCCGCCAGCACGTGCACTGTAAGCACAGCCCCTGCTGCCCCCTCAGGTGGTCGACCCTTCCTCCCCCCGTGTTTCTTTCTACGAGGTGTCGACCCGGCGTGCAGCTGCTCGGATGATCCCGTTTTTATGCTCGACGGCCACTGTAGACGGGGCTCCCTTCCGCGGCACCCCGCTGCTATATCTAGCTACTCCTCTGCCACTGCGCTTACGTCGTGCCTCGGGCTCAGGGCCCTTTTATCGACTTCTGCACTGGCCAGCCGGAAGGGAATTTTGGTTACGTTGTTTCAGGTCACTGCGCGTCAAATAGCAGACGGTTGTCGCCATCCGGCTACAGCTACATGGGATACTCTGCAAATCACATTTAAGTGCCTGGCAGAGGGTTCATCGAACCACCTTTATACTATTCATTTCCCATTCCATTCTCGAATAGAGCGCGGGAAGAAAGAACACCTGTATCCCTCCGTTCGTTCTCTGATTCCTCGTATTTTATTCTGGTGATCATTTCTACCAATGTAAGTGGGAGTCAACAATATATTTGCGCATTCGTACGAGAATGTTGGAGCTTGGAGTTTCATAAGTAGCCCACGCCGCAGCGATAAGCGCCGTTGATGTAATGATTCCCATCCGAGATCCTGTATCATATCTGTAATGCCGTCTCCCCTGTATCGTGACAATACAAAACGAGCTTCCCTTCTTTGGACTCTTTCGACAAACCCGCTTGATAAGGATTCCATACTGGGCAGCAATGCGCCAAAAGAGGACGGACAAGCGTAGTGTATGCAGCCTCTTTTTTAGTTCTGTTGCATCTTTTAAGGGTTCTGCCAATAAAACGCAGTCTCTGGATCGCCTTTCCCACGACATTATCTACGTGTTCTTTCCAGTTTAAGTCTGAAGTAATAGTAATTCTAAGGTACTTTGTGGAGCTTATGCCCTTCACTTTTGATTTATTTATCTTTTAAACAAAGTTTAACGGATTTCTTTTCGTACTCATGTGGACGACATCACACTTTTAGTAGACGTTAAATAACGGCGTCATTTGCAAACAACCTACGAGAACTACTTAGATTTTCCCCTAAATAACACTATCCTGTGGAACGCCCGATATCACATCTGCTTTAGTCGATGCCTTACCATCGATTACTACAAACTGTGTCCTTTCCGACAGGAAATCCCCTATCCAGTCACAAAATTTGATTAAAAGCCGTTTGTGAGGTACGGTGTCATAAGCCTTTTGGAAATCAAGAAATACGGAATTGATTTGGTTGTCGACAGCTCCCATCACTTCGTACGAGTAAATTGCTAGTTGTGTTTCGCATGAACGGTAGTTTCTAAATCCGTGAAATCCTAGTTGACCTTGGGTCAATAGATCATTCTGTTCGAGATAATTTGTAATATTTGAATACAGGATATGTTCCAAAACCCTGTTGCAAATTGACGTCAACGAAATAGTCCTGTAGCTTAGTGGGTTACTCCTACTGCCTTTCTTGACCATAGGTGTGACCTGAGCAACTTTCCAATCTTTTGGTACAGATCCTTCTTTGAGAGAGCGGTTGTTAAGTAAGGAACTATCGCTTCAGCATAATCAGATAGAAATCTAATGGGTATACAGTCCGGCCCAGAAGACTAGCTGTTGTTAAGTGATTTTAGTTGCTTTACTACTCCGATGATATCTACTTCTACGTTACTCAGCATCAAGGGCATCATGAGTAAACCGCGGGTTATTACGTTATAAAAAGAGAGTTTTAGGCGCCTAAAAAACGCTTTTTCATTACTTCATTTAGGTCAAATAAAATCTAAAATATGTCCTAAAAAGCATTCATCAGAAGAAATAAACATAATGTAAAATACGTTGTAGTGTTGATTTATGTGCAACATTTGTGTGCAATAAGGAAAATGAAAACGTGCGCAGCTGTTCAACACAGCAAACATAACACTAATACATTAATAATCGCTGGCCGCAGTGGCCGAGCGGTCTGCGGCGTGCCAGTCACAGTTTGCACGGCCTCTGCGGTCGGGGGTTTCGAATCCCCCCTCGGGCATGGATGTTTGTGCCGTCTTTAGTGTAAGCTAGTTCACAAGTAGTTTGTAAGTTTAGGGACTGATGTCCCAGTAGTTAAGTACCGTAGCTCTAAAAACATTTTGAACATTAATAATCAGACTGACACCAAACATTAATCGTTTTTCGGAGATAAATAAAAATGTTCAAATGTTTTTTAAGCTTAAGGGACTTAACTGCGGGGTCATTAGTCCATAAACTTACAAACTACTTATGAACTACCTTATACTAAAGACGACACAAACATCCATGCCCGAGGGGGGGATTCGAACCCCCGACCGTAGTGGCCTTGCAGACTGTGACTGGCGCGCCGCAGACCGCTCGGCTACTCCAGCCGGCACTATATGGTTTAAGGCGACATGTGACGGATCGACGACAAAAAGAAGTTTTTGTGCTGCCCCCTTAATTTACTTAGTTGTAGTATTAAAATGGTCACTCAAATCAATTCCATAAGACTCTTTTACTAACATATACCATCCAAATAAATCCCGTTTTATGCAGTGTCTGTGCAAAACATCTTTCTGCAAAGGTAAATGTACTTTCGTTTTGTAGCAGTAATAAATTTACATTACATCCCATTTAACTATTTACTGTATTCGTCTCTCGGTCTCACTTTGGTATTCCCCTCCCTCCCCGCCACACATCCAACCCGTCAAAACTAAAGTGAGTATTCCTTGATGCCTCTCGATGTGCCCTACCTATAGATTCCTTCTTTCTTCAAGACATGCCACAAATTTCTATTCTCACCAATTCTGTTCAGCACCTTCTTATTAGTTATGTGGTCTACGCATCTAATCTTCAGCATTCTCACGTAGCACCAAATTTCATAAACGTTACTTGTCTGAACTCTTCATCATTCACGTTTCACTCACATACATTGCTACACTAGAAAAAAATGCTATAAGAAAAGACTTCCTGACACATTAATATTCGATGTCATCATGTTTCCCTTCTTCAGAAACGCTTTTCTTACCATTGCCTTTCTGCATTTTGTATCATCTGTACTGCTACACTCTTAATTTATTGTACTGCCCAACTCACAAGACTCATCTTTAATCTTGTAAGTGCGACATAAAGTCGTTGAGAAGGCAGGCGACCATGATGAAATGATTAGGTAGTACTGCTGTGAAGCTGATTAGGTTACAAATTCTTTATTATAGTTCACACTTCATGTATAGCGTGCCCTAAAAAATAACGCGTTTCGGCTTTACCATCATCAGATTAGCATCTACAAACATAAAAATATCACAATTTCTCACATGACAGAAAAAGTAGTAAGTTACATTTCATAACATGCATAACCTTATGTGATATGGCGCCACTATACGCCTTGTAATGCCACCTGGTGACAAGAATTGTCTACCTGGACAGTACCGCATGTGTTAAAGTTTGTAGTCTGCCTTTGTATGTGTATCAAACAACTTATTACAACTGTTGACGTGTGCACATGACACGAAAGAGGTATAACACGACGTAAATAATCATTTTTAACATGAAATGTAGCTTACTACTTTTCCTGTCATGTGAGAAATTGTGTTATTTTTATGTTTGTAGATGCTAATCTGATGATGGTAAAGCCGAAACGCGTCATTTTTTAGGGCACGCTGTACATGAAGTGTGACCTATACTAAAGAATTTGCGACCTAACCAGCTACACAGCAGTACTACCTAATCATCTACAATCATCTTATTCTCTGTACCAAATGCAATTCCTTCAGCATTGACTTTTTTATACTGCATTTCATTATCTTTGTTTTGAGCTTGGTAATGTCTATCTCAGGCTTTCCTGTCAATAACTGTCCATTCCGTCCAGTTTCTTTTCCTGGCCCTTTGCAGTTTCTGACAGATTACAATGTCATCGGCAAACCGCGAATTTTTATTTCTTTTCCCTGAACTGTAATTCTTTCCCCAAATTTCACCTTGCTCTCCTTCAAAGCTTGCTCAGTGTTCAGATTGATTAACACTGGGTAAAGGCTACAAATCTGTCTTATTTCCTTCCCAATCACTGCGTCCCTTTTATGCCCTTCGACTCTTACAACTGCTGCCAGATTTTTGGACAAGTTGTATATAACTTTTATACTCCTGTATTTTATCCTGCTACCTTCATAATTAGAAAAAGTGCACACCTGTCAACATTGTGGAACGCTTTCTCGTAATTTACAACGGCTATAAACGCAGCTTTGACTTGCCTTAACCTACCTTCTATGATAAGTCGTAATATGAGTATTATGGCCGGCCGCGGTGGCCGAGGTGACTAAGGCGCTCCAGTCACGGTCAGCACGGCCACTACGGTCGGGGGTTCGAATCCCCCCTCGGGCATGGATATTTGTGCCGTCCTAGTTCGTAAGTAGTTCATAAGTAGCTTGTAAGTTTAGGGACTGATGACCCCGTAGTTAAGTCCCATAGACTATACAAACATTTGAACATTTGAGTATTATGTCTTTGCTATGTCTTTATTTTATTGCCGCACGTATTCCCACATTTCCTAAAACTAAACGCATTCTAAAACAAATAATACTCAGGTAAATTAATCTTCAGTGAGACTACAACTTAACTGCCTTGAGGTCCTACCACATACCAACAACAGCTGGGTTCACCGCATCGCCGAAAAACCCCGAGTGGCGCTGCAGAAGTCGAGTCCCTGCCGTGTGGTGTCGGGGTTATCTCTGGCAGTAAGCGTTTCCGCTCTCAGCAGATAGCTCTCTGCTGCTTCCTGTCGGCGCGTTTTAAGGCCCATTTGTGAACCATCTAGCTTTTTCCCCCTTCGAAGAATGACAGGGAGGCAACAAAAGAAAACACTACTGTCACATTTGTTACCTAAACTGACGATAATCGTAGTAGTTTTCAAGGATACAAGTTACAATGCCACCGAATCTTTGCTAAAACTATGGGATAGATTTTACTCGATTGATGTGCCTTTCTTTCAGTCATGCGTACGGCTTGAAGCGTCACAAATTTCCCGGGAAGTCCGCGATTTTATGGTAGGAAACGAACGTCCAGGACGATGATGTAGATGTACCCGGAAGTAGTGATTTTTTTTTTTTTTTAATATTCTGAGAATTTTCCGTTATCAGTCGATTTTTTTTAATGCTTTATTGGCAAATCATGATTTCGGCCCGTAACTGGCCATTATCAATGCTAAAAAGTACAAGAGAAACACATTGTTAATACATGAAAATGTTGCATAAGTGCCACTTGTAACATTATAACAATGTTCTAATTAATTCACATACCATGTGCTTAACTGTAGATGTTATTAATATGGAAAAACTCACACCACGCCAAGTATGACAACTGGACATCCATTACGTAAATTAATTAGAACACTGTTATGTCTGTTATAATGTCATAAGTGGTACTTATGAAACATTTTCATGTAATAACAATGTGTTTCTCTTGTACTTTTTAGCATTAATAATGGCCAGTTACTGACCGAAGTCATGATTTGCCAATAAAGAATTACAAAAAAAAAAAAAAAAAAAAAAAAAAAAAAGATCGACTGGCAGCTGAAAATTCTCGGAGTATTGGAAACATATCACAGCCATGGAGAGCAAGCCATGGAAAGTGTTTTATTATTATTATTATTATGATTTTTTATTTCTAATTTTACGATTAGTTTTACCGCCAGTCGCCCTTTACGTTTTTCGCTACGCACTGCGAGATAAGTTTGCAGATGACAGCGCTGTGGTTCACAAAATAGTCCATGTTTTCTTTACTCTCTGATAAGACAATGGAAAAATCACGCATCTCGAGCTAATAGTGGCAGCCGGAACTGTGCAGTTATCCATTCTCTGTGAATATTGCTGTTTCCGATTCCTATATTTCCGGTACCTGCCCTGTGTTTGTAATTTCCTTTCTGTGGCTTCCATTACGTTAATATTCAGCTTCGTGGAGTCCAATTGTGAATAAGAACAGTTACTGGTAGCATCATTACACTAAGGTTTAAAATTAACAGTTGTAACAAAGGGTTCACTTCCGGGAAGAATACACTGAAACAGATGGAAGGAAGCCGAGGGGACTGAGGCGCTCCAGTCACGGTCTGCACGGTCACTACGGTCGGGGGTTTGAATCCCCCCTCGGACATGGATATTTGTGCCGTCCTTAGTCTTAGCTAGTTCATAAGTAGTTTGTAAGCTTAGGGACTGATGACCCCGTAGATAAGTCCCATAAGTTCTACAAACATTTGAACATTTTGAGATGGAAGAAAAGACATCTTGCAATATTGATAATTTTCTGTTTGAAGATGTAGTAAAATGAAATATAATCTAAGAGAGGCAAAGACTCAGAATTTCGTATTTCTGCCTCATAAAAGTTTTATATATGTTTTTGAATATGTATTTAAAACAAAAAGTTAGTTAATGCAAACTGAATTCACGACAACTCCTTCGCCAATTGCATTTATGCTCGGACTACGTCGTTGATTTTTGTTCTTGAATTTTACAACAACCTTGCCACGCGGGAAAGGCTGGTGGTCTAAGGCATCATGCTACGAATTGCATGGTCACTTCCTTCGGAGGTTCGAGACTTCCCTCGGGCATGGGTGTTGTCCTTACAGTAAGTTAGTTTAAGGAGTTTGTAAGTCTGGGGATTAATGACCTAAGCAGTTTGTCCCGATAGGTTTAGATACATTTGAACATATGATAATCCTGTCATGAGTAGTGGAAAGTAGTGTGATAGACGAAGATACGCTAACTCCAGAGAAGACCTCGTGGGCTCAGACGAATTCGGCAACTTTTACCTGCTGGTCGTAAACCAAACACTCGAAGTCGGCAACTCTCCCAAATAGTTCAGCCAACGAAGGAAAAAATCGTGTAGTCGCAAATTTTTGTACAGTGGTAAGGAAGACCGTCATAAGCGACACACTTAAAGTCCCGATCTCTGGCTTGTGAGCTCGAGCGTGGGTTGGCTTTCAAAGGTACAATTTTTACGTTTCTCTTAAATAACTCGAAAACTTGTCATCTCTGGCGATGAAATACAACTGTACAAAATTAAAGGTAAAGCAGTCAACAATCCGAAGATTGGTTTGAACACCACAGTGCTTTACTAGGCGTGATCCTGTTTGGTGGTGGTATGCCGTTGCCTTCCTCCGACCTTCGAACTGACTTACCCAGCCAGTTATAGGGGGACCTACAGTTTAACGTGGGTTTTGAACCACGGTCAAAATTAAACTTCACAAAATGTGGTGCAAAAGAGCTCCTCGTAATTTGTCTATGATCGTGGAGGAAAGAATAAACGGAATCGCTCTGACGCCACAGCTGTGAAGCCATGGGTAGCCATCTTGATCCGACCCAAGCACTGATGTATTTACGTTATTTGCGTGTGCTTGTCGCACGTTTTTTGGAAGGATTTTGCACTGTTATGCTGACTTGTACGATGTTTATGTGTACGAATCGTTCTGATTATGACGCGAAATTGAAGGAAGCACTGTTTCATGTGCAAATTGCCTTGCTAACGTGTGATTTTATCACTGTTATTGTGAACGCACCTATACAACATCTTTACTTTAGCGTATTTTTTCTCTTTTCGATTTCCTACAGATGAAAGATATTTCCCCCACTAAACAAACTATTTACGAATGAATAAGGAATAAAATATATATTTGACTTTTATTAAGTCAATGATTTCTAAAGCACAACCTAGTTGAATATTAATGAAACTTACTACACAAAGAAAAGATATCGTCACCGTGCTTGTAAATCTGGGGTTGGTTCACTCAATCGAATTATTTTTTTTTAAGATCCTCAGATTAGCTAAAGAAAGAACCCACGTTTATGATTCATAATATTATAGTAACAACTATTTTTTAAACGGAATAAACGCGAAATTTCTTAGCTTTTCGAGATTTTATCTAATATATAAAGCAGTGTTGCATAAAAATCTACAGTTTTGTTCCAATCTTCATGAAAGTTTGTATACGTTAGCTTCAATCCATGAGAACGGTCGCCGTAAGTGTAAGAATTGCGTACGATACATAGTTCACGAGATATGACGTCATAAACAATGAGATGGACAGAAAACTGCTGCATTTAGCGACAATTCTGCTCATTTTCTCGTAAACCACTGGACCGATTTCAACCAAATTTGGTACACCCATTCCTTACCGTGAGGTAAAATTGCTGCAGGGTTAAGAATCATATACGACACATGATTCAGAAGATATGGCGTCATAAACAATAGGATTTGCAAGAAACTACCACATAATGCGGCGAGACTTTATAAATACGCTATACGAGAATCAGAGTACTTAGCGGCTTGCTACAAACTTTTATTAAACTTTCTCTCGTTGACAACCATATCAAAATGATGAAAGGAAAAAGTTTCTCGCTTACTACTTTTCCGTTGTTTATTGAGTAAAACTACGGGATTCGGTATGACGTTATAATTTGTACAGTACAAATTGTAGCCGCAGGAAATTTTACAGACAGTTTACAAGCATATAGTTGAGTGTACCGTCTAAGTTGTATCACAGTACGACAGGTATTTTATGAGATATGAGAACATAAACAGTAACGTTCGTGGAAAACCGCCCCATCACGCACCAAGTTTTAATCTATTACTTCTTTACTACTAATTGTATTGCCAAGAGATTTTTAGGACATACAGACTTTATGCAAATAAATATATACCTGAAAAATGGCAGGTATAAATAAATAAATATCCGTGCAACGCCGGGTTTTCAGCTAGTTTTTTATAAATTTGAAACAACCAGTCTGAGGACGTTACATGTGTATATGATACAATTAGCGACTGTAGACACAAACACAGCTATAACACACTGCCAGTGTTTTGGTCGGAGTGTCATGGCGGCCATAGCTTCAAAGCTTATGTAGCGTCATCTCCCTTTATTGTTACCTCCATGTCTAGGATCAATATTTTGTGAGATACGGGGGAAGATTATGAGCACATTCTTTAAAAAAACGCGTTTTTGTGCTATAAAATTAAAATGTAAGTTCGCTTGGTAATATAATTATTTAAGGAAAACGTAAAGCCGCGGTGGAGTAGCCGAGCGGTCTAAAACATCTCGCGCGTTTGCTTGCCGTGGTGGTTCGAGTCCTCCCTGGGGCATGGGTGTGTGTGTTGTCCTTAGGTTAGCTTATCTAGGTTAAGTAGTTTGTAAGCTACGGACTGATGACCACGCAGTTTGGTCCGATAGATTTACAAAGATTTGAACATTTGTACCTTTAAACGCCCATCCACGCTTGAGAACACACCCCAGACGCCGGGACTTTTAGGAGGTCGTTCACGACAGTCTTCGGTACCACTGTACAAAAATTTGCGACTACACGAGTTTTCCCCCCTATTCACTATTGTTCGGTCTTCGTAGATTGGGCTAAAATCTTCCCTCAGACGGCAGAATTGAATTCGGCCTCTTTAAACCCGCTGCTGAGGGGGCTGTATTCGGGTTTCCACCTGCTCGCCGGTCGCCCTCTTTGGAGAAGCGTGACGTCAATGGGAAGCTACGCCCACTTTCTGCAGGACGCGCGCTCGTGTTTCTGACGTTCTGCGACCACGTGTAATACGTAATTCGATACCTATGCAGTCTTCCATTACATTTTTCCTAATCTTGCGAGTACTTGCCTTTATAAACGACTAGATTACTCGGTGAACTTCGTATCACTTACCTCTTAATATAAATCTTACTAATTTAAATCATATGTATTTTAGATCCAGTAGCTTTATAACGGCATTTGCTTTGAACGTCAAATGTGCAAAATTTTATCGCAGTTGGGCGAATGAAGAAAAGACCTCTTTCAGTATTCCACAAATTTTCCTACTTTCTGGCCAACTATTCCAAACGTTTACTTCACTCAAACCTTCCTCTCGCTTTGAACGTCAAATGTGCAAAATGTTATCGCAATCAGATGCATGGTATTGATATTTCATAGAAAAATAACTTTATATTTTTACTGTATTTTCCAATTTTCCGGGAAACTTTTCCAAATTCTTATTTCATAAGAACGTTACTCATGCTTTCAGCGTCAAATATGCAAAATTTTATCGCAACCAGACGAGTGATATTGATATCCCATTGTAAAAAGCTCTTTCAATTTCTCGCGAATTTCCAAATTTTCCGGGTAACTTTCCCGAATTTTTAGTTCATAAGAACATTTATCTTTCGTTGAACGTCAAATGATCAAAATTTTATTTGAGTACATTTAGAAACACATTGAAAAAGGAACTTCATTCGCATTTTGCGACTTTCCTTTTTAACTATCCCTATTTATTTATTTTAGTGAAATCTTTTTCAAGACCATAATGAACAAACCCAAAAAAGAATTACCCCTCCCGTCGTGCGAATAGTCATTTATAGTGCTGAATTAAATCAAAAACACATTGATAAAAGCACTTTCAATTTTTCTCAAGTATTCCAATTTTCCGGTAGATTTTCCAAAAAAAATTATTTCATACAAACCTCGTCCTGTCAAGCAGTACTCAAGTGATGCTCTTACAACGATGTGTCAATTTATTTTTATTCGTAGAAAAAAATCGCTTGCGGTTTTTCCTAAATTTTCCTACTTTCCGGACGACTTTTCCAAATTTTTATTTTATGCAAGTTTTCATCTTGCTTTCAACATGAAATGAACGAAATTTTATCGCAGTTGGACGAACGGTATTGATAGCTCACTGGAAAAATCTGTTTCAGTTTTTCCTCATTTTCCTCTTTTCTTGACAACTTTTCCATATTTTATCACCGTTTAAACCCTCCCTGGACTGAGACGAATATTTTAAGATTAAAATTAGTCAAATCGGTTTACCCGTTATCAAGTTTTACCGACACTAACGAACAGCAATTCATATAGGAGGCAATTTTAACAGCTCTCTTACAATGTTCGCGGACGATGCTGCCCTTGACAGGTTGGTGAAGTCGTCAAAAGATCTAAAGTAACTGCAAAACGATTTAGATGGTACGAAAATTGGAAACTGACGTGTGATGTCATCTGTATGAGCACTAAAAGAAAAACGCTATCCTTCATTTACGCGACAAATCAGTCAAATTTACAGGACATAAATTCAGCTAAATATCTAGGAATTACAATTTCAAAAAACTTTGATTTTTCAACCTATGGGTCGCGGGGAGGGGTGGGGGTTGAGTTTGAACGAGTTGGCCCGCTAGATGGCGCTACCATAGGTCAAACGGATACCAACTGCATTTTTTTTTTTTTTTTTAAATAGGTACCCCCATTTTATTACATATTCTTGTAGTACGTAAATAAATATGAATGTTTTATTTGGAACACTTTTTTTGCTTTATCATAGATGGTCCCGTAATAGTCACAAACGTAAAGTAGATGGTATCGCATAACATTTCGCCAGTGCGGACGGTATTTGCTTTGGATACATTACTCGAGTTAAAATGGACCGTTTACCAATTGCAGAAAAGGTCGATATGGTATTTACGTATGGCTATTGTGATCAACCACTCCCATGAACCACAGACATTGCCGAGGTGGGGTGGCTTGCGTGCCTCAACGATACAGATAGCCGTACCGTAGGTGCAACCACAGCGGAGGGGTATCTGTGGAGAGGCCAGACAAACGTGTGGTTCCTGAAGAGGGGCAGCAGCCTTTTCAGTAGTTACAGGGGCAACAGTCTGGATGATTGACTGAGCTGGCCTTGTAACATCAGCTAATGTGGCTTTGCCACACAGCTACTGCGAACGGCTGAAAGCAAGGGGAAACTACAGCCGCTATTTTTCCCGAAGACATGCAGCTCTACTGTATGAACATATGATGATGGCATCCTCTCGGGTAAAATATTCCGGAGGTAAAATAGTCCCCCATTCGGATCTCCGGGCGGGGACTACTCAGGAGGATGTGATCATCAGGAAAGACAATACTGGCATTCTACGGGTCGGAGCGTGGAATGTTAGATCCCTTAATCGAGTAGGAAAATTAGAAAATTTAAAAAGGGAAATGGATAGGTTGAAGTTAGATATAGTGGGGATTAGTGAAGTTCGGTGGCAGGATGAACAGGATTTCTGGTCAGGTGAGTACAGGATTATAAATACAAAATCAGTTGGGGGTATCACAGGAGTAGGATTGATAATGAATAAGAAAATAGGAATGCGGGTAAACTACTATGACCAGCACAGCGATCGCATTATCATTGTCAAGATAGATACGAAGCCAACACCGACAACAGTAGTACAGGTTTATATGCCAACTAGCTCTGCCGATGATGAGGAGATCGAAGAAATATATGAGGAGCTAAAGGAAATTATTCAGACAATTAAGGGAGAGGAAAACTTAATTGTTATGGGAGACTGGAATTCGGTAGTAGGACAAGGAAGGGAAGGGAAGATAGTGGGTGAATATGGTCTGGGCAAAAGGAATGAAAGAGGAAGCCGCTTGGTAGAATTTTGCACAGAACATAATTTAGTTATAACAAACACCTGGTTTAACAATCACAAAAGAAGGTTGTATACGTGGAAGAGACCAGGAGACACCGGGAGATACCAGATAGATTTTATAACGGTAAGACATAGATTTCGGAACCAGGTTTTGAAGTGTAGGACATACCCAGGGGCAGACATAGACTCTGACCATAACTTGTTGGTTATGAACTGTAGGCTAAAACTGAAGAAACTACAGAAAGGTAGGATAATAAGGAGATGGGACCTAGATAAATTGAAGGAACCTGAAGTTCTTAAGAATTTCAGAGGGAGCTTCAGGCAACAATTGACATATACAGGGGAAAATAAAACAGTTGAGGAGGAATGGGTAAAATTGAGAGATGAAATAGTGAAGGCAGCAGAGGACAAAATAGGTAGGAAGGCAAGACCTACAAAGAATCCTTGGATATCACAAGAGATACTAAATTTAATCGATGAAAGGAGAAAGTATAAAAATGCAGTAAATGAAACAGGCAAAATGGAGTACAGACGACTAAGAAATGAGATTGACAGGAAGTGCAAAATGGCTAAGCAGGAATGGCTAGAAGCCAAATGCAGATCTGTAGAAGAATGTATAAATAGGGGAAAAATAGATACAGCCTACCGGAAAATAAAAGAAACATTTGGCGATAAGAAAAACAGCTCTATGAATATCAAGGACACTGATGGAAAACCAGTTCTCAGCAAAGAAGGGAAAGCTGAAAGGTGGAAAGAGTATATAGAGGGGCTCTACAAAGGAAATGAACTTCGAGACACTATTGTAGGAAGGGAAGAGGATGTAGATGATGATGAAATAGGAGATACTATACTGAGAGATGAATTTGACAGAGCACTGAAAGATCTAAGTCGAAACAAGGCCCCTGGAGTAGATGATATCCCGTCAGAGCTACTGAAGTCTCTGGGAGAGCCAGCCATGACAAAACTGTTTGAACTGGTGTCTAGGATGTATGAGACAGGTGAAATACCCTCAGACTTTAAGAAAAATGTTATAATCCCCATCCCTAAGAAAGCAGGTGCAGACAGGTGTGAAAACTACAGAACCATCAGTTTAATAAGTCATGGTTGCAAAATATTAACACGAATTATATACAGAAGGATGGAAAAGCTGGTAGAAGCCGACCTTGGGGAAGATCAGTTTGGGTTCAGGAGAAATGTAGGAACACGGGAGGCAATACTCACTTTACGGCTTATCCTAGAAGATAGATTAAGAAAAGACAAACCAACATTTCTAGCTTTTGTAGATTTGGAGAAGGCTTTTGACAATGTTGATTGGAATAAACTCTTTCAAGTTCTGAAGCAAGCAGGAGTAAAATATAGGGAACGTAAGGTTATTTACAACTTGTACAAAAACCAGACAGCGGTTGTCAGAGTTGAAGGGCATGAAAGGGATGCAGTGGTTGGAAAGGGAGTAAGACAGGGTTGTAGCCTTTCCCCAATGTTGTTCAATTTGTACATTGAGCAAGCTATAAAGGAAAGCAAGGAGAAATTTGGAGAAGGAATTAAAGTTCAGGGTGAAGAATTAAAAACATTGCGTTTTGCCGACGACATAGTAATTCTGTCAGATACAGCAAAGGACCTGGAAGAGCAATTGAATGGAATGGACAGTGTGCTGAAAGGTGCATATAAGATGAACATTAACAAGAGTAAAACTAGGGTAATGGAGTGCAGTGTAAGAAAATCAGGTGATGCTGAAGGAATTAGATTAGGTAACGAAACAATAAAGGAGGTAGATGAGTTTTGTTACTTGGGCAGTAAAATAACAAATGATGGTCGCAATACAGATGATATAAAATGCAGAATGGCAATGGGTAGAAAGGCGTTTTTGAAAAAGAGAAATTTGTTAACATCGAATATTGATTTAAGCCTAAGGAAGTCCTTTCTGAAGGCATTTGTATGGAGTGTTGCCTTGTATGGGAGTGAAACGTGGACGATAAGCAGTGTGGACAGAAAGAGGATAGAGGCTTTTGAAATGTGGTGCTACAGAAGAATGCTGAAGATTAGGTGGGTGGATCGCGTAACTAATGAGGAGGTACTGAACCGAATTGGGGAGAAAAGAAATTTCTGGCATACCTTGACTAAAAGAAGGGATAGGTTGGTAGGACACATTCTTAGACATCAAGGAATTGTGAATTTATCGTTGGAGGGAAGTGTGTGGGGTAAAAATCGCAGAGGGAGACCAAGAGACGCGTATAGTAAGCAGATTCAAGTGGATGTGGGTTGTCGTTCTTATGAGGAGATGAAAAGGCTTGCTCAGGATAGAGTAGGGTGGAGAGCTGCATCAAACCAGTCTCTGGACTGAAGACCACAACAACAACATTGTGATCAAAATGCCCAACGAGCCTGTGCTATTTATGTTGTTCGTTATCCTAGAAGACATCATCCAAGTGTCTGGACCTTTCGTCGGTTAGTTACGTTATTTAAAGAAGGTTGCAATGTTCATATGTTTGTTAAGCTTGAATTAACTGCGGGGCCATCAGTCCCTAAACTTACAAACTACTTATGAACTACCTTATACTAAAGACGACACAAAAATCCATGCCCGAGGGGGGATTCGAACCCCCGACCGTAGCGGCCGTGCAGACTGTGACTGGCGCGCCGCAGACCGCTCGGCCACTGCGGCTGGCGTTATTTAAAGATACACGAAGTGTTCAGCCACAAGTGAAACGTTAACCACTACGTGCAAGAAATGTTGATGCCCAATTAAATGTTTTAGCTGCAGTTGCGCCGCGGCGGAGCGGCCGAGCGCATTGAGGCGCTATGCTACGATGCGCGAGACCGTTCCCCGTCGGGGATTCGAATCCCCCCTCCAGTATGGATGTTTGTGCTGTCTTTAGTATAAAGCATAAGTAGTTTGTAAGTTTAGGGACTGATGACTCCGTAGTTAAGTCCCATAAGCTATACAAACATTTGAGCTGCAGTTGCGCCTTATGCGCACATCTGTAGCAGACAAATTGAGCGATAGTCGGGAATATCAAGAAGTCGCTGTTGAGAATTCTACACCAACATAAATTCCACCCGTACCATATTTCTATGCACCAGGATTTGCATGGCGAAGACTTTGAAGGTCGTGTACAGATTTGCCACTGGGCACAAAATAAATTACGGGACGGTTTTTTTCACGCGTACTTTTTAGTCAAGAAGCTTCATTCACAAACAGAGATAATGTAAACCAGCATAATATGCACTATTGGGCAACGGAAAATCCACGATGGCTGCGACAAGTGGAACATCAGCGACCTTGGCGGGTTACGAGAGGAAGGATAATTGGTCCCTATTTTATCAATGGAAATCTAAATGGTGCAATGTATTCTGGTTTCTTACGTCATGTTCTACTGATTTTACAACAAGATGTTTCACTGCATGAAAGAATGGCGATGTACTTTCAGCATGATGGATGTGTGACACATGACTCGCATGCAGTGGAAGTGGTCTTGAATGCAATATTTAATGACAGGTGGATTGGTCTTAGAAGCACCATCTTGCTTGCACGTTCACCGGATCTTACATCCCCAGATTTCTTTTTGTGGGGGAAATTGAAGGATATTTGTTATCGTGATGCTACAAAAAAAGTAGCTGAAAACACATGCAATCTAATCTTGGAAAATATGGATCTTCCATGAAAATATCCTGGTGCTGCAGATGCAGACAACGCTGAATCAAAAAACGAAGTAAACAAAGAGAACGACGCAGTTAACGACAGAGCAATGAGGAACAGAACTTCTAAAATATTGTAATTTTTATCTACCAAGAAAACCGAAATGTAAATGTCAATTATCTCAGTAATTGTTTTTGAAACCTGTTGTAATAAACACAATGCAATGAATTCTAGTCTTGTATACAGTTGTGAAGAATATAACCGCTTTTGAGAACAAAATAGTGAAACTAATAAGAAAGAAAAAAAAATACAGGGAGTTGCTTTCGTAATAACTGTAAGATGAAGGAGCAAGCGAGGAGGTTACAACTGAATGTTTCACCTGAAGACAAAACGGTGTATAAATTGGAGTTCAGATTACATTGAAAATGCCTTTATGCTATCTTAGAATGCGTTTGCTTATCCGAGGAGGAGGAAATTTCCTTCCCATGTCATTCGACACACTAAACATGGGCAAGCAAGATTAACAGTCAATAAGGCGCATTATACAAAGTCCTCACTTCAATTAAGGCTATGTCAGCCAAAACATTTTAGACCAGTCGACACAATAAATTTTTAATGTTAGAGTAACTATTAAGGAAAATCATAAAAAGCCTTAAAGGAGTTGAGATTCTCGTTGTAGTAGTTACGTGCGATAACAGAGCGATGAATTTGGACGTGTGGAAGCAATGTATTGTATTCTCAGCTAAAACGTATTTTTATACTATGTGAACAATAAAAGGAAAATATTAATTTGTTTGGATACACCGCATTTTCGGAAATAGTTATGAAATTTTTTTACTGAAGACAGTAGCACCTTGCTTGGGAGTATCATATTTATAGAACATCTTCTGCAGAAGTGACTTTCCGATTACCTTTGACGTACACAATATAACTGTGTAATACCCGCTCAGCTATTTTTCAGGTCGTTCTACCCAAGAAGTGAGGTAGGTTCTTCATAAAGCTCACGAAGAAAGTTTCACGGAATTGAGTGTACTGAACTGGATTGCGCTCATGTTAGGCTGCGAAATGCGTAAATAAGTTTTTGTTGCCTATATTGAACAATTTAACAGATCACTGTGAATTGTTACCCAAGCAGCGTCATGCATTTTTTTCAGATTAGGGAACGCTTCTGCTTATAAAGTTAGAGTTTATTGTCGCGGAATAAGCTGACTTTGCACTCATGTTCTTTGAAGAAAGCTATGTGTATAACCATTTTTGTAATGTGAATATCTCTAACTTGTTTGTATGTAGTTCTGTGAGATAAATTAAGTTTGTTGTTGTGTACAAGACATCCACACGACACAATACCTTTTATTCTCTCCTCTCTCTTTTTTTTTTTTTTTTTTTTTTTCAGTGCCTCTGAATCGTCTCTTTGTGTGAGAGGCCTTGAGTTCACAGCGGGTTCAATACTGATCAAAGTGGTGTTCAGTTGTTCCTCAGTGAGCCTAGCAAGTCCCATTACTTTCCGGAGGCAACGCTATATAGTTCCTACTTTTCATTCACACCATCCTCCCCTGTTTCGGCAGCAAAAAATGTATTGTGTCGTGAAATGTAGTGCAAATTTGGATGTCTTGTACACAACAACAAACTTTACTTGTCTCACAGAACTGCATACAAACAAGTCAAAGATATTCACTTTACAAAAAGGATTATACACATAGCTTTCTTCAAAGAACATCAGTGCAAAGTCTTCTCATTCAGCGACATTTATAGCCATCGCATACAAGTAAATGTACTGTGCTACGTTGACAATAAACAGGTCGAAAAATATATCTATTAGGCATACTTTTCTCATCGACGATCTGAACTTGAAGGACATAGCGGGACTCGACAGAAGTGTGCCGTGACGCTAGCCAATTGACGAGAATGTGACGAAACGTATCTACAGCAAGAAATCCCTTCCCCGATGACTCACTGAAAGGGGTCGGCAGCCCTGCTACCAGAGGGTCGAGTTGCCGAATTCGAGTGAGGGATTAACTGACCCTTTTCCAATCCCTTCGTACGCTCATTAGAAGCTGCCGAATTCCAGTCTGCCCTTGGGGCACAGCACACACAGTCTCAGCGTCCAGCCAGTCAGCTAGCAATCGCGTTGTCTAAAGGCCTTCTCTGATGACGTGTCGTGAAGTACGCGCCAGGGACTGTATTTATAATAATAATAATAATAATAATAATAATAATAATATGGTTTTCTGTTCCGCAGGACCCAATTCAGGAGCAAGACTCCATGGTCATGGAACATGGAAGTTTAACACAAGAATGGTAATAGAAAATTTTTAAGTAGTCCTATGCACACGACACTCTTAAGACGAAGTGAAAATAATCAATAAAGAAAAAAAATGAATTACCTTAATTGCTTAATTTTTCTAGGAGTTCCTCAACAAAATAAAAGGAGTGGGCCATGAGGTAAATCTTCAATTTAATAATAATAATAATAATAATAAATATCTTGGAGAAATTATCTCGGAAAAATTTGCACGACAAGAAAGAATACAAAAAGCTCGTAAAGGTTTAGGATTAGTGCAAAACCTCTGTAATAAAAGATGCTTATCTTTAAATGCCAAAATTAGGCATTACAATACAGTCATTAAACCATCAATGTTATATGCCAGCGAAACCTTGGCACTAAACAGGAAAACTGATCTAGAAAATCTAAAGAAAGAAGAAAGAAAAATAATTAGAAAAATTTTGGGACCAAGATGGACCGAGAATGGATATAGATTACAGAAAAAAAAATAAAAAATTGAAGAATATTCTAACATAGAGATAGACATGAGGAAAAGACGCCTCAAATTCTATGGCCACATAATGAGACTCCCTGAACACAGATTAACAAAAAGAATTGTAAAATACATAGATTCTCTTGTTAATGGAGGAGAATGGATCCAAAAAGTTAAAAAAGATTTGGAATTAGCCAAAATTACTAAAAAAGAAATAGCTGCAAGGAACAATTTTAGAATAAAAGTTGAAAAGTGGGAGGTTAAACCAGAGACAAAAGCACCGAGAACTGGAACAAAATGGAGTGAAGAAAGTAGAACTAAATTTTCTCAAATAATGAAAAACTGGTGGGCAAATAAAAAGAACCAGAAGACCAAGAAGAACGAAAAATGAACCAGCTTTACTTAGCGTCTTCCACGTGAGAGCTTTGCGACTAATAATAATAATATGGTTTTCTGTTCCGCAGGACCTAATTGAGGAGCAAGACTCCATGGTCATGGAACAAGTCAATACATGAAGTTTAACACAAGAATGGTAATAGAAAATTTTTAAGTAGTCCTATGCACACGACACTCTTAAGACGAAGTGAAAATAATCAATAAAGAAAAAAAAATTAATTACCTTAATTGCTTAATTTTTCTAGGAGTTCCTCGACAAAATAAAATGAGTGGGCAACGAGGTAACTCTTCAATTTAGATTTGAAAGCGTGTGAGTTAGTGCTAAGATTCTTGAGTTCTTGTGGCAGGTTGTTGAAAATTGATGCTGCAGAATACTGCACACCTTTCTGTACAAGTGTCAAGGTGGTGTGATGCAAATGTAGATTCGACTTCTGTCTAGTATTCACCGAGTGAAAGGAAGCTTAGAGTTTAACGTCCCGTCGACAGCCTGGTCATTAGAGACGGAGCATACGCTCGGGTTTTTGGGGAAGGATTAGGGGAGGAAATTCGGCCGTGCCCTTTGAAAGGAACAATCTTGGCATTTGCCTAGGGTGATTTAGGGAAATCACGGAAAACCTAAATCTTGATGGCCGGAGGTGGATTTGAACCACCGTCTTTCCGAATGCGAGTCCAGTGTCTTACCACTGCGCCACCCCGCTCGGTCACCGAGTGAAAGCTACTAACTCGTGGGAATAAGATGATATTATTAACAACAAACGGCATTAAAGACAAAACGTATTGTGACGCCAGTCTCAAAATTCCCAGACTACTGAAAAGGGGTCGACATGAAGTTCGTGAACTTACACCACATATTGCTCGAACCGTCCGTTTCTGAGCCGAAAATGTCCTTTTTGTTTCAGTCGAGTTACCCCAAAAACTGCGTACGTCATAACTGAGTGAAAGTAAGCGCAGTAGACTACTTTTCGTGTTGACAAATCACTTATTTCAGATATTGTTGTAATGGTAAATAACGCAGGATTTAGTTTTGGAACAAGCTTCTGAACATGGGCTTTCCACGACAACTTACTGTCTATCTGAACACCTAGAAACTGTTCAGTCTCAATTTCTCGTTGGCCGCGATCTGTAAGGAGTGACGCGCAAGGCTCTCGACAGTAAACGTCGACTTGAGGTAAGTGGCTTGGCAGAGGCACAAAATAATTTGCCTCGGAGGTGACATTATCGCAGCTAAAGAGGCATGGATGACATTTGAGACCTCTGTGTAATAATCTTCCGTGGCCAAGAAGAAGAATTTATGAGCTCTTATCACATCAAGAAACACGCTCTCATTTGGGCACCGAAACATTAGGCTGGACTTTCTGCTACCATCGCCAAAGGACGTTGAGATAATAGCGTCTTTTTTTACTTTTTTTTCTTTTTTACTACATATACAGCTACATCTACATACATACTCCGCAATCCATCGTAAGGTGCGTGGCAGAGGCTACACTGTACCACTAGTAGGCATATCCTTTCCTATTCCACTCCGAAATACAACGAAGGAAAAAATGGCTCTATACGAGCCCTAATTTCTCTTGTCTTGTCTCTTTGATCTTTACGCGAAGTGTAGTAGGTCGAAGAAAGATAGTTCTACACTAAGCTTCAAATTACGATCCTCTAAATTTCCCCGAGCGGTCTAAAGCGTCTCGCTGCGGAGCGCGCGGTTGCTCGTCGTGGAGGTTCGAGTCCTCCCTGGGGCATGGGTGTGTGTGTTTTCCTTAGGTTGGTTTACCTAGGTTAAGCAGTTTGTAAGCTACGGACTGATGACCACGCAGTTTGGTCCCATAGATTTACAAACATTTGAACATTTGAATCTAAATTTCCTCAAAAGAATTTCTCGCAAAGAAAGTCGTATTTTCTCCAGCGATTCCCATTTCAGTTCCTGGAGCATTTCTGTGACACTCGCGTATTGGTCGAACTTACCAGTAACGAACCTAGCTGCCCGCCTCTGAACTGTTTCCGTGTCTTCCTTTAAACTGATCTGCTGCGGGTCCCAAGCACTTGAGCAATACTCAAGACGTGGTCGTACAAGCGTTTTATAAGCGGTCTTCTTTATAGATGAAGTACATTTTCCCAAAATTCTCCCAATAAAACGAAGTCGTCTGTCCGCCTTACTCACAACTGTCCTTCATGTTCGTACCATTTCATATCGCTCTGCAATGTTACTCCTAGATATTTGAACGACGTGACTCCATTAAGAAGCTCATCACTAATGCTATATTCGAAGATTAACTGCAGAAATCAGATGTTTATATTATTATTTAAAAATAGTAATTGATTTACATAAAATCTGAAATTCTTGCCATATTTTCATCCCTGGTCAGGGTCGTATACCTCTAGGTTAACTGAAAAGAGTAGCATTGAGGTTTATACTGAAGTTGTAGGTTTGGAGCAAAATAATTGTTGGTAACGAGAGGTGTTATAACTTCAAGTGCTTCCTTGGTCGCTAGAAGTGAACAGATAAATACTATTCAGTGAAAGTCAGATAATAATATTGATTAACTTTGGTAGAGTATTCCACCCTGCTGCTCTACTGATGTTAGGAGTAAGTTAGTATATTTCATTATTTACCTATTTAAGTGAGGGAGGTTATTAATTGTGTCGCCTTTTGAAAGAAATGATCCTATTCCCATTAGTTTATTGTCAGTCACTTATATAACTGTTGTATTAAGTTGAAAAATGAGAGGTCAGATTCAAGGTCTTTTTCCAATCTCTGACTTACAAAGGGTAGACCTAGTTTCCCAATGGAAGAGTACTGACTATAACCAAAGCTATTAGGTCTGCATATAATTAATAATACCTTTGTCAGATAATGTAAGTAAAAAAATAAATAAGTCAATGAAGTGATTAACTTCTCGTCAGTGCTTTTGGCAATGTTTCTACACTACCAAATTTAAAAACAGTTTTACTTTGTGTTTGTCACTAGTGAGGCCTTAGAAAAGATAGAGTAATGAAGATTATAGTTTATTTCGTTTTCTGAGATTTAAAGTAACTATACCAGAACTCAAGGTACTTACATTTTTCCAGTATTTTCTATCACAAATAATACTGTATTATATTGGTGTGGTGCCTGTTCTTTCGGACATGTACCCCCATTTGTACCCAAATATTCAACATGTTCGGAAGAACAGACAAAACACCAATACAATAAGTATTTACACACGAAGACTGCATTGGCTTCAAATACTTCACCGCACATACCGTCATATGTTCGACCTCGCACGCGAATCCGTAACGGCGAGTGTAAGAGGTACATGAACGATAGGGGCGCTACAGCCAGAGCGTGCGACTTGTGGGAATTTGGTGTCGCATTATGGAAGGAAGGATAATTGACCCCTATTTTTATCTAGGGCAATCTAAATGGTGCAATGTGAACTGCTTTGTTACGTCATGTTCTACCGATTTAACTACAAGATGTTCCACTGCATTACAGAATGGCGATGTACTTTCAACATGATGGATGTCCGGCACATGGATCGCGTGCAGTTGAAGCGGTCTGAAGTGGAATATTAAATGACGGTTGGATTGGTCGTAGAAGTACCATTCCATGGACCTCACTTTCACCAGATCTTACATCCCCGGATTTCTTTCTATGGGGAAAGTTGAAGGATATTTGTTATCGTGATTCACCGGCAACGCCTGAAAACATGCGTCATCGCATTGTCAGTGGATGTGAGAACATTACTGAAGGCGAAATACTCGCTGTTGAGAGGAATTTAGTTACGCGTATTGCCAAATGCGTTGAAGTTGAAGGACATCATTTTGAGAATATATTGAAGTCATGAGGTAATTACAGGTAATCACACAGTAACATCATGCATTCTCATAATGTATGACAATTTCACAAAAGTACATGTATCACACTGGAACAACCGAAATAAAGTTCAAACGTACCTACGTTCTGTGTTTTAATTTAAAAAACCTACTTGTTACCTGTTCGTCTAAAATTGTGAGCAATACGTTTGTGAATATTACAGCGCCATCTATAACAAATCGAAAAAAGTGTTCCAAATAAATCATTCATAATTATTGACGTATTAGATGAATATGTAATTAAAATGGGGGTACTTGTTTTAAAAATTGCAGTTGATATCTGTTTGACCTATGACAGCCAACCTAGCGGGCCAACCATAGAGCCATCTGTTTTCCCCCTTCAAGCTAGAAAAGTTTTGTTCTTTGTAGTATTTTCGTTTGATGCTTATTTCGTGAGTTATTTGGCCTGGTCACTATCAATGGACCACCCAGTATAGTAGTTTAAAACAGATTGGGCAGTTATTGGCATATTTTATCAAAGACACCCCTCTTGTGTTCACTGTATTTCTTGCATTAAGTGTGCTTACAAAACGTTTGAATTCTTAATTACCAAGTACTACAATTATTGCATAGGTTACGTTAAATTACAGCAAGCACTGATACTGCTTTCCTAAATAGCCTGACGACCGTATTTTCTAAGCTGATTACGGACAGTTTTCCAAACACAAACTCGTGGTTCTGCATGTTCCAACCTGTTGCTAGCTCAGTCTCATGACTAACAAGGGGAATGCCTCAGACATGGCCAACCTTTTCGGCTCAGCTTTGACAGACAGCTTGTGAACATTTTATTTATTTCTCATTTATAATCCTGCTGCCTTTTAATATAGTTGTACATGTTATACATTAGTTCCTTGATGTTACATTATTTGAGTATTTGAGATAAATAGAGATAAGAAGAAAAAATAAAATAATAGCAAAGAGAAAATACATATATACAAGTGCTTACAGTTATTACTACAATAATAATATAACAAATTACAACTCGTGCATTTTACAATAATTAGATGTAGTGGAGAACATAAAAACATGATTGGTTACATGATTTTTATATCGAAATTCAATGTATTCTGAAATTTGTTAATTGTAATTATGGGATAAACAATGTAATAGGAAAGAAAGAAATTGTATCTAAAAATAAGGGGTTGAGTACCTTGGAATGTTTTCATCAAGCCACCGATCATCCAGCACAGTTTCCATGGTTTTGGTGATATTAGTCTCTTTTCTTTATATTGTTTTTTCTTTCTTGTGTTTCAAGTGTTAGTATCCACATTAATTTAAAGAAGATCTTGTTTGGGTTGATGACAGTGGGAGATTGCTCCCCTGTCAATCTTGAGTCTCATCGGTGTCACTTCCTTCATTTGTAAAAGTTTCATCGATTGTGTACAACAAAAAATGAAAGACTATAAGATGTTTTGGCTCAATGTGAAAGTCACCCCTAACAGTTATGACAAGCAATCGACTCAAAATTGGCGGGACCGATGGGCGACTGTGAATAGATTATTTTACATCATCATTTATGGGGTCCGTAAAGGCATACTTTTCCGGAAATCGAGGAAAGAAACTTTTACAACTGTCGCTTACTTACCACATGGTAAATGCTTTGCGCAAAGAGCGAAGACAGCGCAATGGGCAAGGCCACTGCCTGGAAAACGGAAGACACGTATTCGAATCTCGAGGAAAGAAAGCAGATGGAAATCTTTTTATTTTTCCATATCTCTATTGCTAGGGATAGGAGGCTTAATAAAGAGAGTTAATAACGAGGCAGGCAAATAAATTTCTCAAGCTACATGGGATAGTAAGCAACCGAAATGTTATTCCTGGTAACTTTACAATGGCTCTTCCACTCAGTGTTACGTTTCGTCATTTTTTTCCCCAATGTTCACATATTGGTAAAACTATTGGACGAAAGTATTATGGTCAGCAGTCCCTAGACTTACAAACTGCTTGAACTAACTTACACTAAGGACAACACACCCATGCTCGAGGGGGGGCTTAAACCTCCGGCGGGAACTGCTGCCCAGTCCGTAGCAAGACGCCTTAGACCACGCGGTCATTCGGCAAGGCCCAGGTTTCCTCGAACAATTAGGTGGACGTTACTTGTCATGTAAATATTGGGAACAAATATACTCACGGCACCAAGTACATGTAATGAATGCAGTGTTTCGACAGTTACACTGTTCCTTCTGAACGGTCGGGCCGCGGTGGCCGAGCGTTCTGCGGCGCGTCAGTCACAGTCTGCACGGCGACTACGGTCGGGGGTTCGAAACCCGCCCCCCCCGGACATGGATATTTGTGCCGTCCTTATAATTAGCTAGATCATAAGTAGTTTGTAAGTTTAGGGACTGATGACCCCGTAGTTAAGTCCCAGAAGCTCTACAAACATTTGATTTTTGAACAGTCGGCAGAAAACAAGCTTGGCTTACATTTAAGAAAATGTGTTTTTCGGTAATTAATTTTGATGCATGCCAGGCATACGATATCATTGCCTGAAAGATGGTTATGAATTGACCTGTGATTAATTATTGCATTCAGATGGTAGTGCAAATCGCACTGGGTTTACAGGAGGACACTGCATTTATGGAACCTCGAAGTAAAACTTTTTAAGCTCCCGCTGTCGGCAAAAATGATTTGTCATGTGGATACACATGCGACAGTTGTAAAATTTCTTTCCTGGGTTTCTCGAAAAGTATGCGTTAGCGGACCCCACACACGATGATGTAAAATGCTCTAATTAATTTGAGTCGATTGCTCGTCGAAACCTTTGTGGGTGATATTCTCAAAAACGGTCGTGGAGAGGGGGGGGGGATAGAACCAAAGTATGTTACGCTCATTCGTTTTAGGTTCTACTCAGGCGACCTGCTAAATTTTATACTTAAGGTAAATCAGTCGGCCTTACAAGTCGGAGGCAATATATATATACGTTTTTTTATTATTATTTTTTTTTAATTTTTCTGGTATTTTTCTCCCCTAAAGATTCCTTATCTGTTACAGCACGCCTACTGTCAAAACACCAAAAATCATCTCATATGGTAACATGACGGTTATTTGTTGTTCATAGCGAGAATTTAGCATTGAAGGGAAGTGTGTGGGGTAAAAATCGCAGAGGAAGACCAAGAGATGGATACAGTAAGCAGATTCAGGCAGATGTAGGTTGCCGTTCTTATGTGGAGATGAAGAGGCTTGCTCAGGATAGGGTATTGTGGAGAGCTGCATCAAACCAGTCTCCGGACTGAAGACTGAAGACCACAACACAGCGAGTTGTTACAGTTACGTACGTTAGCCATCTGTGGACAAAGTAGTATAAACGTTAACCCAGATTATTCTGATATCCTTTCAGAAGGATGGTGTTTCGCCTTTTTTTAAACTTTAAATTGTTTCCTTTTGGCACAAAACACTGTCTCTAACGTCGGACTGTCATTTGAATGGGAACTAACTGAGTGGTCATCAGTCCATAAACTTACAAACTACTTAAACCAATTTATTCTAAGAACAACACACACACACACACACACACACACACACACACACACACACAAAACGGTGTGTGAAAAATCTGTATTTTGCAACTATTAAACTGCTAGCTCAGCTCTGTAATTTTGAGAGTTGTCTGCCGCGTATTCTACTCGCCACTGCCGCATTTCTCTTAAGTGACCCACGAGAGCCACGGAGAAGTGTGTCGCCGGCGAAAGGGAAGACGAGTGGAGCGCCTCGGCCAGTGGATCACGCGGCTCGATACGAGGTGACGAAAGCGCCGGAGACGGCGGCAGCCCCGGCGGCGGCGTCGAGGGGCGGCGGGGGCGGCGGGGGCGGCGGGGGGCGGCGGGGGCGGCGACTGCAGGCGGACTGCAGCAGCGGCCGCCGGCAGCCTGCAATGCGGCGCCGCCGCCGACGCCGCCCCCGCCGCCGCCGCGACGCCAGCCGCCGCGGGCGGCGCGCGCACCGCCTGGCCAATCCCGCCGCAGGTGTCGGCGGCCGAGGTCCGTCCCGTACGCCTTCCGTACTGCGTAAGCGACCGACTGTGAACAGCGGGTAAATTGAAGAGCGTGCAATGAAGGCTTTCACCACCGGATGTCATAGTTGCTGGTATCACTTCTGGGCCAGGCACTTAAATGTGATTTGCAGAGTATCTACGTAGATGTAGATGTAATAAATTTACGCACACCCGATAGTTGCTGTGTATTCAAAGAGTCTGAAGCCGTTTTGTAGTTATATATTTAAAGGAGACATAGTTTTCACGACGTAACTCGCATGAATACACACGCTAATCAAAAGAGTGTAGTGCACAATTAAAGTTGACGCGGAGATTTTCCACCATAATGGCCGCCGAGGCGCTCTTCAATTTGCTGTTAGAAATTCCGGGTTATACGGCCGTGGTCCATAAAACTTTTCAGTTTCACCTAACGTTTCGTCCAGAGCTGCGCCGGACATCCTCAGAGGTCTTCTTATTTGCGTTGAGTCTTGCCGACTGATGAGTCGGGTGTCTGAGAGCGCCATATATACTGTGAAAAGTGGGCGTGGTCAAGCTGTCACGTTATCAGCAGAGATAGTCCTTGTCAAAGATAAAACATCACTATCGATTGCTATCGGTCAGAGATAAAAACCTGTCCGTATGTTTCATAGCTTCTGCTTTCCTGTCAAAATTCAGAGAAATCGTCTGTTTAGATTAGATTAGATTAATACTTGTTCCATAGATCATATATACGACATTTCGTAATGATGTGGAACGTGTCAGTTTAGTAAATGTTGTCTATACTTGACAATCAATAATTTAAGGTTATTTTTTTTTTTTTTTTTTTTTTTAAGTTTTATCAGTCACGTTATCAGCAGAGATAAATGTTCAAATGTTTGTATAGTCTATGGGACTTACCTACGGGGTCATCAGTCCATAAACTTACAAACTACTTATGAACAACTTACGAACTAGGACGTCACAAATATCCATGCCCGAGGAGGGATTCGAACCCCCGACCGTAGTGGCCGTGCAGACCGTGACTGGAGCGCCTTAGTCCCCTCGGCCACCGCGGCCGGCTCAGCAGAGATAGCCCTGCGCTTCAGTTGCACAGTGGTAGAGTGCCAGACTACATATTCAAAGGTCGCGGGTTCGATCCCCGCCAGGTCCTAGGATTTTTATATGTCACTTTCCACTTCTTTCACCTCTGACAGTCTTGCTCATGTGAAAACTACCGAGTAGCACCGTGGTTCGGAACCCACGTTAAACTGTAGATCCCCCTATAACTGCCTGGGTAAGTCAGTTCGAATGTCGGAGGAAGGCAACGGCATACCACCTCCAAACAAGACCATGCCTAGTAAAGCACTATGGTGTTCAAACCAATCTTCGGATTGTTGACCGCTTTACCTTACCTTTAGCCCTTGTAAAAGATAAAACATCACTACCGATTGCAATCGGTCAGACATAGAACCTGTCGATCTTTCAAAGCTACTGTCCATATGTCACTAAGTATCATAGCTTTTTCTTTCCTGTTAAAATTTTCTTTATGTTTATATATTTCAATTGCTTCCCTGTATTGTCGTGGATAATAATACGTCATAGTAGATAAAACTGATGTTTCAGAAAA
This sequence comes from Locusta migratoria, assembly GCA_026315105.1. Taxonomy (NCBI): domain Eukaryota; kingdom Metazoa; phylum Arthropoda; class Insecta; order Orthoptera; family Acrididae; genus Locusta; species Locusta migratoria. Next base: position 186,361,675 of record CM048746.1, read on the forward strand.
CCTCACTATATGACTTCCAGATTGAAGAGCATGTTCTGCCACATGATAAGCTTAAGTATTGTGGTATGAGTGGGACACTGCACAAATAGTTTAAATCATACTTAACTGGAAGAGTGCAGAAAGTTGAAATAAGCAGTTCACATGATGTAGATGAAACAATTAATTCTTCTAACTGGGGAGTTATCAAAAATGGGGTCCCACAATGTTCGGTCTTGGGTCCTTTGCTGTTCTTAATATATGTTAATGACTTCCCATTCTACATTCACGAAGATGCTGAGCTAGTACTTTTTGCTGATGATACAAGTATAGCTATCACACCTGACAAACAGGAATTAACTGATGAAATTGTAAATGATATCTTCCAGAAAGTTATTAAGTGGTTCTCTACAAATGGACTCTCATTAAACTTTGATAAAACCCAGTATATACAGTTTCATACAGTAAATGGCATTACACCATTAAGAAATTTAGACTTTGAACATAAATCTGTAGCTAAGGTAGAATATTCAAAATTTTTTAGGTGTTTGCATTGACGAGGGACTGAATTGGAAGAAACATATTGAAGATCTCCTGAAATGTCTGAGTTCAGCTACTTATGCTATCAGAGTCATTGCAAAATTTGGTGATATACATCTCAGTAAATTAGCTTACTACGCCTATTTTCATTCACTGCTTTCATATAGGATCATATTCTGGGGCAATTCAACATTGAGTAAAAAAGTATTCATTGCACAAAAGCGTGTAATCAGAATAATTGCTGGAGCCCACCCAAGAGCATCCTGAAGACATTTATTTAGGGATCTAGGGATACTCACTGTAGCTTCACAATATATATATTCACTCATGAAATTTGTTATTAACAATCCCACCCAATTCAAAAGTAATAGCAGTGTGCATAGCTACAACACTGGGAGAAAGGATGATATTCATTAGTCAAGGTTAAATCTAACTTTGGCTCAGAAAGGGGTGAATTATGCTACCACAAAAGTCTTTGGTCACTTACCAAATAGCATCAAAAGTCTGACAAATAGCCACCTAGTATTTAAAAAGAAATTAAAGGAATTTCTGAATGGCAACTCCTTCTACAATGTTGATGAATTTTTAGATAAAACTTAAAAAAAAAACCCTTAAAATGTTGATTGTCAAGTATAGACAACAATTACTAAACTGACACGTTCCACATCATTACGAAATGTCGTATATATGATCTATGGAACAAGTATTAATGTAATCTAATCTAAACAGCCGATTTCTCTGTTTTTCCTAGTCGGCAAAGACTTTTGTGTTCCTTCTACTATCTACTATAACGAATTATTATCCACGACAATACAGGGAAGCAATTGAAATATATAAACATAAAGAAAATTTTGACAGGAAAGAAGAAGCTATGAAACTTAGCGACATATGGACAGTACCGGCTCGTCCGGGACCTTGGGACACAACAACAATTCAGGCCAACGACTCGTTGCCCTGACCTGCTACGAGATTAATCTTATACCGTGGAAGAAACCACACCGTCATTATCTGACACCCTAAGACCCTTCCTCCAGTCAGTCCACTAATCTGTCTTACATATGTTTCAGGTAACGCAGGAACAGCAGTTAATGCTCTGCCTGCAACCCATCGGACGAAAGTCGAGGTCCGTCAAGAGAAGCGTGCGCGTGACCCGACTCATCAGTCGGCAAGACTCAACGCAAGTAAGAAGACCTCTAAGGATGTCCGGCGCAACTCTGGACGAAACGTTAGGTGAAACTGAAAAGTTTTATGGACCACGGCCTTATAACCCGGAAGTTCTACCAGCAAATTGAAGAGCGCCTCGGCGGTCATTATGCGCCAACTTTAAATGTGCGTAACACTCTTCTGATTAGCGTGTGTATTCATTCGAGTTACGTCGTGAAAGCTACGTCTCATTTAAATATATAACAACAAAACGGCTTCAGACTCTTTGAATACACAGCAACTATCGGGTGTGGGTAAATTTATTACACATACGGTGTAGAAATCGTCAACAGCTTTTCTTCTTCCTAACTAAATCGAATTATAACATTTAGTTTTTTAGAGTTAGCCAGCCGCGGTGGCCGAGGGGACTGAGGCGCTCCAGTCACGGTCTGCACGGCCACTACGGTCGGGGGTTCGAATCCCCCTTCGGGCATGGATATTTGTGCCGTCCTTAGTATTAAGTAGTTCATAAGTAGTTTGTAAGTTTAGGGACTGATGACCCCCTAGGTAAGTCCCATAAGCTATACAAATATTTGAAACATTTTAGAGTTCTAGAGTGCAGCATATGAACGGAATTTATTGTCAGCCACGATTGTCTGGCACTTTCTCAGTATATTCTACGATGGTGAAACTTCTGTACAAACATTAATTTCGCCGCGGTGGAGTAGCCGAGTGGTCTAAAGCGTCTCGCCGCGGAGCGCGCGGTTGCTCGCCGTGGAGGTTCGAGTCCTCCCTGGAGCATGGGTGTGTGTTGACCTTAGGTTAGTCTACCTAGATTTAAGTAGTTTGTGAGCTACGGATAGATGACCACGCAGTTAGGTCCGATAGATTTACAAACATTTGAACATTAATTTCGGAAGAGTTTCACAACACTTTACGTCTTTCTTTGAGTGTCTGCTGTATTCTCCATTTTTTAGATATTTCATGCCTTTAAAAAAATATGAAAGAGGCTGCCTGAAACAGCTAATATTAAAAATCTACTATGAAAATGAAAGATCCCATCATAACTATAAAATAGAGTCTTACCTTTGAATAAAGCAACCAGCCACTTTCAAATTCTTTTAAGAAGTATGCCAGATCTTTTGTTTAACTAAGTGCTTCTGACGTAGCATTAGGGTATCCAGCACGAATATTAGCATTTTTAATACTGAAATCCAAATACCTTTCAGTAGCGCAAAAAGCGCAGAAATCAGCAACTATCGATATTGGGTTCAATTTCACAATGTGCATCCAGTGTGGCTATGTGTCATTCATATATGGAAATATACACAGTTCTGTAAAACCCTTTCAGTTGTTATACCTACATTAAAGGAAGTGACCTTTAAATTCTGTGTTACAAGTTGCTAATATTAATTTCATAAAGAAAAATTTGAATTGCAGTAAGGCAACTGACCTTATGCCACCAAATAGTCATTTTACACACTTTATGAACTTTCTGTCCAATAATACTGCCTAAAGTAGCTCGTTTGGAACAGCTACCAGTATTTTAAAAGCCTGTTATTTATTTCATTGCATCCTTATTGGTTGACAGCCTGTTAAGCAAGAGTAACTAACTCTGAACACAAGTAGTAGGGCTACTTGTATTCCTGAGAAATATAAATGGGAAGACAGTTTCCTTCTTTTTGTTTCCTTCTTAAACCGATTTATGCAGTAAAACGCTGAGCAGCTCTTCAACATCGTATTTGTGTTTTCTGCAGTAGTCAAACAGTACAGATGTGACTACCAACTGAGTATATATACCGCAGTAATTATGTAATACACGATTTATCTCCTAACAACACTCGTATTTATCTGACGCATGCCACTATCATGGAGGCCGGCCGAAGGTTCAAATTATCCCGCGACAGCAGCGCCGTTACTGAGTCTTGTTATTTTTTACAAGTCTTTGATACTGACTGAGCACCGCATCCACATTTAGTTGCGTACTCCTTTTTTTCCACCCTCTTTGTAGTAGGCTGAAACAGTGATTCCTCTGTGTAACTTAACTTCCTGGCAGATAAAAACCGTGTTGCCAGTTTGGGATTCGAACCAAGGATCGTTTAGTTCTCGGCTAGCCCTCTGCCCAAGCGCGCTGAGTTACCATGGCACGCTTCAAAGCCCGTACTCAGAACCTTACATCCGCCAGTACCTGGCCTCATACCTCCCACAAAAACTTCTTACTTACTTTCCGCGATCAAGCCCAGTGGACCGCGCGATGATATAATCAAGGCTCTCCATTCATTGCGATTCTTCGCTGACTGTTCCCAGTTTTTCCAGGCCTCAAGTTTTTGCAGGTCTTCTCTTATCCCGTCCATCCACCTCTTTCTTGGCCGTCCCAGTGGTCTTTTGCCTGTTGGTATCATCTCCATGGCCACCCTAGGGCATCGCTCCTCACTCATACGTACCACATACCCTGCACATTCTAATCTTCTACTTCTCATCAATCCCACAATGTTCGGTTCACTATAGAGTTGTTCTAATTCTATATTATGCTTTCTCCTCCATTCTCCTGTTATGTTGTCTTTAACCGGTCCAAATATTTTCCTCAAGTATCTCCTTTCGAAAACTGCGAGCCTGTTTAATTCCTATTTTCTAGTGCTGCAGCATTGACACCCATGTAGAATGACAGGAAGAATTAATGTTTTATACAACCTTAGTTTGAGGGTTCGTGATATGCTCCGGGAAGTCAAAATGTTGTGTATTGAGTGCAAGCATCTACTACCCGCTTGAATTCTTGCCTTTATTTCCATTCCAGACGATGAATTTTCTGAAATTATGCTTCCAAGATATTTAAAAGCCTTTACTCTTTTGTAGGCGTTATTATCCACAGTTAATTCCTGGATTTCTGGGTGTGGGGCTCTTCCAACTATCATGTATTTAGTTTTTGTGGGGTTCACTTTCAGTCCAAATTTGTTTGCTATGCTTTCCATGGTCATCATTAGCATCTTCAAATTTTCTTTTGTGTGTGTCATTAAGACTATATCATCTACGTATGCTACATGGGTGATGTTCCTATTTGCTACCTGGATACCCTAATGGTTGAAACTATCCATTTCTCTAGTGATCTTCTCAAGCACTAGGTTGAATAATATTGGGGAGAGACTATCCCCCTGCCTTAGTCCAGTGGTTACCCGAAAACCACCCGTGGTTCTATTACCCAGTTTAATCTTTGCTCTTGTGTCATTCAGGCATAGCGATACAAGTCTTACCAGCTTCTTGGACACACCAAATTCGATCAAGGCCTTAAAAAAACTTGTCCTGTGGATACTGTCATAAGTCTTTTGGAAGTCAACAAATAGAAGGTGTATTTCTTTAACATATTCATACACTTTTTCACAGACTTGCTTAATAAAAAATATATAGTCAGTAGTTGATTTCCCTGGTTGAAACTCACCTTGGTATTCGCCAATTAGCTCTTCCGCCAGTGGCTTAATTTGTGAGAGCACGCATTTTGAATACACTTTGTAGGAAATATTTAGTAATGCTATCCCCCTATAATTGTCACATAGCATTTTGTCATTCTTTTCATGGGTTGGGCAAATATGAGCCACTTTCCAATATTCAGGCATCACTTCTTCTTGCCATATCTTTCTGACTAACTTGTGGATGTTCTGTATACAAGAGTCACCTCCAGATTTGAGCATTTCTGCAACGATACCATCTTCTCCTGCACTTTTGAGATTCACAAAAACTTCACGGAAGTTAATAAAGTCTTCTCGGGTTACGTGCCGCGTCATGTGGCTTACTGCCCACGAGCTTTCGACAGAGATCTCCTCTGCCATTGTCAAATGGATGTCATTTCGACTCGCTGAACTGAAGGAGGGAATCGGCAACCCTCGACGAACGACGAAGTTCGCAGCACTGTTGTGCTTTTCCTCCCAATTCATCTGGATCGTTGTAACTTCAGGGAAGACTGACTTCACGGTGTTCAGTGGGATGGGAATGGCAGGCACTTCCTAGTTGAGGAGGCGGTGTGACCAACGTGTGTTGGCGTTGCGCTGCAGGGGATTGCCCAGCGTGCATGTTTGGCAGTTCGTGGACTGACCGGCCTTGGCATAGAATGACCGGGCAGTCGACATAATCTCCGATCTCTAGCCATGGATGAAGGGCAACAGGCGGATTTTGTTTTTCTCGACTTCAAAAAGGCGTTCGACGCGGTGCCACACTGCAGACTGCTAACGAAGATACGAGCTTATGGAATAGGTTCACAGATTTGTGACTGCCTGGAAGACTTCCTAAATAATAGAACGCAGTACATTGTTCTCGACGGAAAGTGTTCATCAGAGACGAGTGTATCGTTAGGCGTACCCCAGGGAGTGTGATGGGACCGCTATTGTTTTCTATCTATATAAATAATCTGATGGACGGAGTAAGTTGTAATTTGCGGCTGTTTGTTGATGATGCTGCGGTGTATGGGAGGGTGTCGTCTTTAACTGACTGTAATAGCATGCAGGATGACGTAGACAAAATTTCTAGTTGGTGCGAAGAATGGCAGCTACCTCTCCATGTAGAAAAATGTAAGGTGATGCGAGTGAGTAGGAAAAACAATAGCATAATGTTCGAATACAGCATTATTGGTGAGCTTCTTGATGCTGTCGCGTCGTTCAAATGTCTAGGCGTAACATTGCAGAGCGATATGAAATGGAACGAACATGTAAGGACAGTTGTGAGTAAGGCGGTTTATTGGAAGAATTTTGGGAAGATGTACTTCATATGTAAAGGATACCGCGTATAAAACGCTTGTACGACCACGTCTTGAGTATTGCTCAAGTGTTTGGGATCCGCAGCAGATCAGTTTAAAGGAAGACATAGAAGCAGTTCAGAAACGAGCAGCTAGATTTGTTACCGGTAGGTTCGACCAATGCGCGAGTGTCACGGAAATGCTCCGGCAACTCAATTGGGGATCGCTGGAGGAAAGGCGACGTTCTTTTCGTGAATTTCTTTTGAAGAAATTTAGATGGTCGGAATTTGAAGCTGAGTGTTGTACGATCTTGTTGCCGCCCACTTATTTTTCGCGTAGTGATCACAAAGACAAGAAAAGAGAAATTAGGGCTCGTACGGAGGCATATAGGCATTCTTTTTTTCCTCGTTCTGTTTGGGAGTGGAGTAGAAAAGGAAATGCCTCGTAGTGGTACAATGTACTTTACGGTGGATTGCGGAGTATGTATGTAGATGTAGATGATTCGCGGCACCTCTGCTAGGTCATTGAGGTGGTCAGAGGGGCAGGGCCAGATGGAGTTCACGATTCTGCAGGGATTGCCTCTTCTTGATGTGGCACTCGGCAGCTGAGCCCCCTGACGGCGCAAACGCGAACAATGATAGCACATAGAAGAGCCTTGTACAAGGTGACTCCACGGCAGGGAGAGAGTCGGGATTGACGGTTGAGGAGAGGGTATAGTTTTAGGAGGTGAAACCTGGTTTTGTTCAAAAATGTTCAAATGTTTGTAAACCTATAGGACCAAACTGCGTGGTCATTAGTCCGTAGCTTACAAACTACTTAAACTAAGGTAAACTAACCTAAGGACAAACACCCACACCCTTGCCCCAGGGAGGACTTGAACCTCCGACGGCGAGCAACCGTGCGCTCCGCAGCGAGGCGCCTCAGACCGCTCGGCTACTCCACCTCGGCCTGGTTTTGTTGCGCACGTTCCGAAGATGTTGGCTCTGCTTCAGCCGACGGTCGATTGTGACGCCAAGGTACTTCGCCGTTGGTCGACAGGGCCTGAAATTTTGAGGTCGCTACCGTGCTTATGTAGCGTCGCCGCCAGTAACTTCGCTTGTGCCCAGTTCTTGACGCGCCCACTTCAACTCCGCAATTATATGTTCCCATGCCGTAATAAGCTGCAAGCCGCCGTCTTTATGAAGGGTGTTTTACAGAAATTTTTATCTCTACTGCGTCGTTTATTACGCTGTCTCAGAAGCTGTTCGTCCGTTTAATAATAGTTGTCTCGTCGAAAGCAATTCGCTGTCCGTTTTCCAAAAGCATGTTCCACCACAGCTGACTTTAGGGATAGCGTAATCGAAAACACCTTTCTTGTTCCTTGTGTCGCTGTTCAAAAGTGCGAATAGTCTTGTCGACATAAAAGTGCCCACACTCACACCGAATTTTATAAATGCCTGGTGTTTGAGACCTACGTCATCTTTCACAGGATTCATTAGTTGCCGGATCTTTGCTGGAGGCCTGAAGATTGTTTCGATTTAATGTCTTTTCAGGAGCCGGCTAATTTTCTCTGTTGTGGAGTCACAAAACGGTAAAACAGGTTCTTCTTGATGTCTTCTTCAGATGTCTTCTCATTGCGTGACTTACGTAAATCTGCTTTGTCTTTTGCTGTTGTCGTTATACTTGAACACTTTACGTAAGTGGCTAAGTTTGTTTGACAAGTTTTCAGCATCTGAGACGGTTTCATCTCTACGTACCAAGGTCTTCACTACAGACTGTTTCCTTGCTGAGTCATGGTAGCTGGCGGCGTGCAAATACCAATCTGTGTGAGTAAGCTTGCGGAAAACGCTGTGACCCAAATTTCCAAATGTTCAAGGGACTTAACTACGGGGTCATCAGTCCCTAAACTTACAAACTACCTTATACTAAAGACGACATGCCCGAGGGGGAATTCGAACCATCCCGTCCCCCGACCCAAATTCCCATCGGGTTTACGACGGACAAAAACGTCCAGGAATAGCAAGAAACCGCCATTCCACTTGACAGTGGCAGAGGAGGTCTCTGTCGAAAGCTCGTGCACGGTAAACTACATGACACGGCTAGTAGCCCGAGAAGATTTTATTAATAGGTATCTCCGCGAAAACATGCACTCATACTTCATGGAAGTTGTCGTACATGAACTAGCACTCCTGGTAGGGAGGATAGTGCGGAGACATTGGTTAGCCACAGCATTGCGGTTGTTTCCAGGATGATATTTTCACTCTGCTGCGGAGTGTGCGCTGATATGAAACTTCCTGCAAGATTAAAACTTTGTGCCGGACCGCGATTCGAACCCGAGACATTCACTGACAAACACTCTACAAACTGACCTATCCTGGCACACCTTACGGTCAGTCCTCACAGCTAGTGCCTCGCCTCCTAACTTCACACTTCTCCTGCATAACTTGCAGCACGAAAACTTCCGGAAGAAGCGGATTTTATAGCGTTATGGATCAGCCACAGCCTAGGGGATGTTTTCTTCTTCTGCAGTGGTAAATCGAAGAATTGGTTTGCAACAAAATGTTCAAATGTTTGTTAAGCTTATGGGACTTAACTACGGGGTCATCAGTCCCTAAACTTACAAACTACTTATGAACTAGGACGGCACAATTATCCATGCCCGAGGGGGGATTCGAAACCCCGACCGTAGTGGCCGTGCAGACCGCGACTAGAGCGCCTCAGTCCCCTCGGCCACCGCGGCCGGCGGTTTGCAACAGCTAAAATGGCAGCTTGTCTCCATTCTCTGCGTCTTTCTGCTTTTCTCTTCATTTCTTCATAGGTCTTACATCCCACATCGTCCACGATTTGATCCATGTACCTCAGGCGTCGTCTTCCTCTTGGTCCTTTCCTCTCGACATATCCCTTTATGATTATGTTCAGGAGTCCTTTATGTCTTGATAGATGGCCTGTAAGTTCCACTCTTCTTTTAACAAAGAAACTCCAGAACCTTCTATTCTCACCTGGTCTTTCCATTAACACTTCGTGTGTGACCTTGTCGATCCATTTTATTTTGAGTATGCGTCTATGGGACCTCATTTCAAAAGAATTTACCTTCTGCTATTCCTCTGTCCCGTGGGTCCATGTTTCACACTCATAGCATGCCACACTCCACATATATGGTTTCAAAAATCTTTTCCTGATTAAAAGGCTAATGCTCTTAGATGTTAAGATGTGCGGATGTTTACAGAGTGATATTTCCACGCTGCAGAGGAATTTATGCTGATTTGAAGCTACCTGACAGATTAAAATTTTTTCTAGACCAGAATTTAAGCCCAGGACTGTTGTCTTTCATGCCAAAGCGCTCTACCTATCCTGACACGCCTAAAAGTGCTTCCTCAAAAATTCTTGTGCGAGTACTTTTCAAACATCGCATAATATCTCCTGCGAACCTTGCAGGACTAGGTCCAAAAAATGTTCAAATGTTTGTGAATCTATCGAACTCAACTGCTAGGTTATTAGTCCGTAGCTTCCAAACTTCTTAAACTAAGGTAAACTAACCTAAGGACAACACAAACACCCATGCCCAAAGGAGGACTCGAACCCCCGAAGGCGAACGGCCGCATGCAACGCTGCAAGCTGCACGGCGCCCCAGTACGTACGGCTAATCCGCTGCGGCGAACTAGCTCCCCTGGAAAGTAGAATATTGTGGTGACGTGGCTTACCTCATAGTACAGGGGATGTTTCCAGAATCAAATTTATATCGGAGTTCTTGTGGTCCGGGCCTGGATTCGAATCCAGAACCTTCCCTTTTCGCGGGAAAACGCTCTACTTACTGAGCTACACCTCGTGACCCGCCTTGACAGCTTTATTTCCTCCACTACCTTGCATCCTACTTTCCAAACTTCACAGAAGCTCTCCCGCGAAACCTTGCAGAACTAGCTCTCCTGGAAGGAATAATATTGTCCTCACATGGCTTAGCCACAGCCTAGGAGATGTTTCAGTCTGCAACATAGTTCCACTTCCTAGCACATTAAAACTGTCTGCCGGATCAGGATTCGAATCCGGGATTTTGCCTCACGCGGGCAAACGCTCTACATACTGATATATCTGGCGCTCCTCTGGTCTGTTCTCACAGCTTTCCTTCCGCCAGTACCTCACCTCCTACCCTCCAAACGTAACAGAAGTTCTCCTGCGAACCTTGCAGGACAAGCACTCCTGGGTGATTTCCAAAATTCACTCCAGGTAAATCCCGCAGTGGCTACCCAAAAGCTCCGTCTTCAATGACCACGCTTTCGACATTACATTAAACCCTGAGCTTCCTTTCTTTTTAGCACCCCTGCAAGAAAGGATATTGTGGAGACGTGGTTTAGCCACAACCTAGGGGATGTCTCCCTCTGGAGCGGAATGGGCGCAGATATGAAACAACCCGGCTGATTAAAACTGTGTGCCGTACTGGGATTCGAACCCGGGACCTTCGTCTATCGCGGACAAGCGCTCTACTGACTGAGCTACCCTGGCACGTTTCAAGGCCCGTCCTCACAACTTCACATCTGCCACAGTGCATACTTCGCTGTAGAGTGAAAGTATCATTTCACTGTGTGTTGTTGTTATTTTCTTAGTCTTCTCTTTCTTTCTGATCTTCGTTCCTGTTGCCTTCTGAGGAAGTAGGTTTGGCTTTTTGTGTGTATTTCTCTTGCAATCTTAAATTTTTGTCCTTAGTTATTATTTACGCTGTTCGATCGAGTAGTGAATTTTCTGTGGTTTTTTAATTGTAACAGTTCTTTTAAAGTTCCTTTAAACCAATTGGTTTTTCTTTTGCCGTTACATAAGAACTCAAGAATTTGTTTGTTTAGCCTACTAGGCTCCAGTTTGAGTAGATAGTCATAAAAATGTATCCATCATTTTCACATACTATCCGAAAGATTTTCAGTTCTACTGTAGAGATCTTGGTCCTATGATGTTTATTAGGATTTTTCTTTCTTTTAGCTCTAGCTACTGTATCTGGCCTTTCCTTTTTATTTTTAGCTTTTTGATGCGTGTAGTGCCTCTGGTTTAACCGCCGAATTGTAATGTTTAATTTTGGTCCTCTATGAAAGGGATTTTTATATAAATCTTTTGTTAGTCTGATGGCCAGTACAATTTCTTTTTTCCTGGACTCCATTGCTTTGCTTTCCCCAGCATTCCAACTAATCATTCTTCGAGACACTTTTTTGCTATTGTATTTATGTTTGTAAACCTATTGGACGATTGGTCATCAAACTACGTAAACTAATACCAAGGAAACACATACACCCATGCCCGAGGGAAGTATTACGCCTTAGACCGCACAGTAATTCCGGACGGCTCTTACTCTTTCATCATTCCATTCTTGTGCTTTGAGATACATACGATAGATAGCAATGTACTCTTTAGTAACAAGGATCCCTTTGAGTGCGAGGTCCGAAGTTCTGTCTTTAGTAAAAGTTATTTGAAATAACAGTAACAGGGGACTGATGACCTAGCAGTTTAGTCCCTTCAAAATCCCAACAACAAATATAACAGGATGATATTTTGTTACTAATGACACGGGAGGACGACAGAAAATGAGGAGCAGAGATCAACCTTCCATGCTATGTATGCACTGATCACTAGACTGCGGATTTTTTAGGTCGTAAAAAGACCATTTTGGGCGCCTAAAATAGACTCTTTCATAACTCTGTTTAGGTCAAAAGAATCTAAAGTAGGCCCCAGCAGAAGAAACAGATATAATGATATGAAATGTGTAGTGTTTACATATGAGCAAATTTTTGTTTACAATCATGAAAATATAAAGGTACACAGTTGCGTAAATAAAGGAAACATGAAACTGATCTCAAACATTTATAGTTTTCCGAAGATAAAAATATAATGCACATCACACGCCCTATGTTCAAAAACATGCAATACATAATTTCACAAACGCAGAATAAAGCAGTAATTACAAGCATTCAGACCACAGTTGGGATTATAGTAAATGACTGAAATCTTTTCTATGTTTTCCAGAGAAAAGCCATGACAGTCGTCGCTTCGTATAAATTTATATGCCGAGAATGAAAGTTCCTGCATCAACAGATGTGACAGCGTCGTACTTCACATTTCTCACATTTCGGACGGTAAATCTACTGTCAGTGGAACTGGATTTTTCGCTAAGAATGGATGCTGCCACGCAAACGTCCTTGAGCCGGTGTTCAAACCTACTGCATTTCTCCCGAACTTTTTCTCCCACCTGGTACTTCATTAATTTTCTTTTTCATATCTTCCATCAAACAAGCCTTCTAATTAGTACAAGAACTATCGCCATAAATGTGAAGTTGGATCTCATCTAAGTCCCGTTTAACTGAGGGATCATCGATAACTGTGTTGCGTTTACAGAAGTGGCATCCTCCAGTAGATTTTACCTTCTTGTCAGCTGGGAGGAGTTTTGCTACTTTTAACCACGCGCCCAGCGGATAACAAAAGCTTCAGATGGCAAGGGGGCATCTGGAAACACTTTTTGAATGCCTGTGCCGTTGATGGTGCCTTTCCATAAATTTTCTATGCCGTGGAGATAGATAAATAGGAAACTGTAGCCTTACTTGCTCTGCTATACAGTTGACACCATGAGCTACAAAATAAAAGTTACACGCAGCATCAAAGCGTAGAACACATGGAGCAAATGAAACGCTGCAACCATATGTGCAACGACACCTGTCAAAGGCAAAAGCACTGTATTTTCATCTACGCAATATGAATATTTGTACGATTGTTTGTTCATTAGTCTTTGGGAGTTCTTTTGAACAACTTAAACTTTGAAACTTCCTGGGAGATTAAAATTGTGTGCCGGAACACGACTAACTCGCAACTTCAATAATGCCAGTACCTCGCAACCTACTTTCCAAACTTCACAGAAGCTCTCCTGCGAACCATGCAACACTAGCACTCCTGGAAGAAAGGATATGGCGGAGACATGTCCACTGCCTAAGGGATGTTTCCAGAATGAAACTTTCACTCTGCAGCGGAGTGTGCGCTGATATAAAAAACTTCCTGGCAGATTTAAGTTGTGTGTCGGAACTCGGAACTGGGGCTCGATCCTGGGAGCTTAGCCTTTTGCGAGCTATTCCGACACGACTTACTGTACGTCCTCCGTAGTAGAGCGCTTGCAAGCGCAAGGCAAAGGCTCAATGTTCGAATTCCGGTTCCGGCGCACAATTTTCATCTCCAAAGAAGTGTCATATTAGCGCACACTCCACTGTAGAATGGTAGTTCTTTCTGGAACTTAAATTCTGAATGGTACTCCTGGGTGCAACTTACGAACAATCCGATTTACAACGTACCAGGTGAGATCGTCCATGTTTCATCTGCAGAAATGAGAATAGAGGAGACCGCAATATCTTTTCGGACTCTTTACAGTGAATCCGTGGCTTTTAAGAGTTTAAAGCTGAAATGGGCCAAATAGGTGTTAAAGTCGAAATAGGTCATTATAGGTGCTGTAAAATAAGCGCTTTTAGTTTTAATTAGTTGTTGTTGTTGTTGTGGTCTTCAGTCCGCAGACTGGTTTGATGCAGCTCTCGACGCTACCCTGTCTTGTGCAAGGCTCTTCATCTGAGAATAAGTTCGGCAACCTACATCCTTTTGAATCTGCCTACTGTATTCGTCCCTCGCTCTCCCTCTACGATTTTTACCCCACGCACTTCCTTCTAATGCTAAATTGACGATACCTTGATTTCTCAGAATGTGTCCTACCAATCTATCCCTTCTCTTAGTCAGAATATGCCAGATACTTCTTTTCTTCCCAGTTCGGTTAAGCATCTCCTCATTAGTTACGTGATCTACACATTTAATTTTCATCATTCGTCTGTAGCACCACATTTCAAAAGGTTCTATCATCTTTTTATCTGAACTCCTTATCGTCCACGTTTCACTCCCATACAATGCTACACTCCATGCAGATGCTTTCAGGAAGGAGTTCCTAACATTGAAATTAATATTGGATGTTAACAAGTTTCGCTTCTTTAGGAACGCTTTTCTTCCTATAGCCATTCTGCATTTTATATCTTCTTTACTTCGGCCATCAGAAGTTATCTTGCTACCCAAATAACAAAACTCATCTACTACTTTTATTGCCTCATTACCTAATCTAATTCCGTAATTAGTTATGAAATGCATATAAAAATTTATTTGCAAATAGGAAATAAGGAAAATAATAGGTTTTAACATTTGCAAATAACAAAACTCATCTACTACTTTTATTGCCTCATTACCTAATCTAATTCCGTAATTAGTTATGAAATGCATATAAAAATTTATTTGCAAATAGGAAATAAGGAAAATAATAGGTTTTAACATATAGGTCCGCGGTCTACTGATCAGCTATAACAGTATGAAACTGAAAAGGCGAGCGTAGCTTCACCTGACGAGTAATGACTGAGTCTGACACACGCACAGTGAATGTAGTATCAATCATCGTGCTGTCTGCGTATAGAATGGGAAAGGTGGCCGAGCATTTTGGAAACAGCACGACTTGTCGAATGTTGGAGGAGTGTTGCGGTGAGTGTTTTGAACAAGTGGCCAAATCAACGTGAAACCATGTCTAAGCATTGATGGTTTGCTTCGCCACCCCTCATAACGCATTATTTTTTGACCCACTTTAGCTTACGGTAGTAACACTAAAAGTGGGCCTTTGCGATCGTCTTTTGACAGCTCGAAATGTAAATGAAAATAACGGCTTAAATATTCATCTGACACGAAAATTGAATAACCGAAGGTGTAGAGGAGAACATTCTCTACAACTTTGCTCCCTTCTGTAATTTTCATACCTCATAGCGTTTCAGAGAGATTTGCAAAAATAACGGCGATTTTGGGATGTCTACCTGTCCGTAACGTGTTCCCTGTTTTTAAGACGAACCGTTCAACCGATCAGCACCAAATTTTACAGACATGATTGTAGGCCGCCAGAGACTAGAACCTCCCTTTTTCAAATTTTTCGGACGTAAAAAAACAGTAGTAAAACCAAAAAAAGCCGTTTGTAATATAATTGTAATTGCAAACGAACCGTTCATCTGAGAGGAAAATTGAATAACCTTATTGGTAGAGGGTAAAATTCTCTACAACTTCGCTCTATTATGTTTTTTTTTCATGTTTCGTATCGTTGCAGAGATATTTGCAAAAATAACGGCGATTTGTCGACGTCTGTCTGTCTGTAACGTGTTCCCACTTTTTAGGTCAAACCCTTCACCCCATCGGCAACAAATTTTACAGACACAATTGTTGGCTACCAGAAACCAAAACCTCGCTTTTTCGAATATTTCTGACAAGAAATAAGGTAGTAATGCCAAAAAAGCCGTTTGTAATGTAATTTTAATTGCAAATAAACTGTTCATCCGACGCAAAAATGGGATAATGTTATTTGTAGAGGAAATAATTCTCTACAACTTTGTTCCCTTATGTTTTTTTCATATCTCGTATCGTTTGAGAGATATTTGCAAAAATAACGTCGATTTGACACCCCCCACTGAATTAACGAAAACCAGCCGTTCGAAGATGTCACGTGATATTCCTCGCCCAGAACTCTCTCTGGCATACGCCATCTTGCGTTGCGTATTTGATGATTTTTCTTATTGTAACTTACACGTTGTCATTTCAAAGCAATAGCGCACTGAAGAATTAACAAAAACGTGTCGTTCTTCGTACGATAAATGATAATCTAGTGTCTACAAATGCCATATTAGCATCAGTTAACAACGGCCATCAATAGTATGAGATTCAAGCACACATCTTTTGACTGATAGCGGTAGTGTAATGAGCAAGGCGTTGGACTATAACGCTGGAGGTCAGTGGTTCGGATCCCGTCACTACGTAAGTTCTTTTTATCCTAAAAGGGTTTCAGACACTTATTAATTAATTTTTTATAATTTAGATTATTATTTTGGCCCAAAATGTTTGCAAAAACTTATAAAACTACAAATCTAAAGTGGACCGTAAAACACGTCAGTGCGTTTTTTTTTTCGCATCTGCTGGTAACTTTTGCAATCAGACAACACTAACGTATAAAAATTTGTGTAAAAAGTTCGAAAGAGGTATTCAGTCAAGAAAATGTTAATCCAATTTTAACTAGAGTGTTTAATAGGCGTATTTTTCTTTTAATTTTTGTGTTCACTACTCTGTGTCTGTTTTGTTGCTCGTTATTACCTCTACATTATTTGTTGCTAGGAGATCAAGTAAGTTTTCACAAACATTTGTTATTCTGGTGGGTTTATGAAATTGCTGGATATCATTTTCGAAGAATGTGTTCAGTACAATTTTGTACGAAACTTTATGCTTGCCTCCGGTTTTGAACAAGTATTTCTGTCAACATATCGAGCCGCGGCGGAGCGGCCGAGCGCATTGAGGCGCTATGCTACGATGGACGAAGCTTATCTTGCCACTGTGATCACTACGCGAAATGTAGGTAGGCGGCAGCAAGATCGTACTACACTCAGCTTCAAACTCCAGCCCTCTAAATTTCCTCAACAGAAATTCACGAAAAGAACGTCGCCTTTCCTCCAGCGATCCCTAATTGAGTTGCCGGAGCATTTCAGTGACACTCGCGCATTGGTCGAACCTACCAGTAACGAACCTAGCTGCTCGCCTCTGAACTGCTTCTATGTCTTCCTTTAAACTGATCTGCTGCTGGTCCCAAATACTTGAGCAATACTGAAGACGTTGTCGTACAAGAGTCTTATACGCGGTCTCCTTCCCAAAATTCTCCCAATAAACCGAAGTCGGCAATCCGCCTTACTCACAACTGTCCTTACATATTCGTTCCATTTCATATCGCTCTGCAATGTTACGCCTAGATATTTGAACGGCGCGACTGCATCAAGAAGCTCACTACTAATGCTGTATTCGAATATTATGGGATTGTTTTTCCTACTTAAGTGCAACACCTTACATTTTTCTACATAGAGGGTGCGAGCGTGAAGGTTGGGGTGAGAGTTTAAAATAGGGAAAGATTAATTTTTGAAACTCACAATCACCAGCTGCGAACCAAATTCCTAAACATGCAAAAACACTGGAACTGTTATTGCGACTGTTTGACTCGTTTTCTAGGGGATGATATCACACGTTCGCAGCTTTCCTTTCCTGCATATGATTAACAAAACAAATTCATAATAAATTCAAGTTCATGAGAGAAAAGGGTGTACTAACTACTATTTTTGAAAACACGTGAAAGTTCACTTTATGTTGTTTATTTCACAATACTTGAACCCTGTGGCTGATACGTCTGTACGTCGGCACATTTATCAAATAAAGTTATAGTTCGAGAGCCCCCAGACAAAATGAATATTTGTCGCGAATTGTTTTCACACCACGTGGCTGTCTCAAACACCGTTTATGTTCATGCCTATGCGACGACACGTGTTACATTAACAAATCACAGTCACTTTAATTCAATGCGATGCACACCTTGTTCCACCGGCTAAATATTCACCAACTCACAGTAGCACTCGATTTAACTTGGTGTAGTCTACAACGAGCAACCACACGTGGCGATTGCCACAGACAAATCTAAAGTCACCACCTCGAGATCCACATGCCGACTGAGGCAGAGCGACGCCGTCCGGCCAGCCACACCACGTGGTCCCGAGTCCTCACTTCCTGCCAGGCGCGTGCGTGCGCCAAAAGCTCAACTGCCGGGGTTTTTTCCCCTACGTCATCAACTTCCCCATGTGAACTGTTCTAACCGATTTGCCAACGTACAGCGCTCAGCCAATACATTTCTAAAACTTTACTTAAAATCAAAATAATTACACTACACATTAAACAAATATTTTCTTATGTTTTTATATTAGTATAAACATCCTTGCACTGTGCCTGGCACTCGCCATTGTCCCTCTCTCCCCTCACCGGAAACGGACTGTAAAATCCTAAGTTGGAACAAGCCACCAACATCGGCCTGCTCGCTGGCCTCCCGTCAGCTACAAGCACACAGCAAATCTCAACGTGGAGAATTTCTACCTATGGCCTAACTATAAATGTTGTCACCCAACTCTGTACATACATTGCTACCATAATTAATAAGATTAAAATTGTGTAACATTTAGTGCATTGGCATGGTCAATGTTTGCAGTGAACTTCATACTGTTTAATTATCAAATGCTATTAATTACCAGTATTTCTATTGGGCGGTAATCTCACAAGGGCTAGCTGCCATTCTTCGCACAATCTAGAAACTTTGTCTAAGTCATCCTGTATGCCATTACAGTCAGTTACAGACGACACCATCCCATCCACCACAGCATCATCAGCAAACAGCCTCAAATTACAACTTACTTTGTCCATCAGATCATGTATGTAGATAGAAAATAATAGCGGTCCTATCACACTCCCCTGGGGCACGCCTGACGATACACTCGTATGTGATGAACACACTACGTCGAGAACAACGTACTGCGTTCTATTACTTAGGAAGTTTTCCAGCCAGTCACAAACCTGTGAATTTATTCCATAAGCTCGTATCTTCGTTAGCAGTCTGCAGTGTGGCACCGCGTCGAACGTCTTTTTGAAGTCGAGAAAAACACAATTCGCCTGTTGACCTTCATCCATGGCTCGCAAGATGCCACGTGAGAAAAGGGCAAGCTGAGTTTCACATGAACGAGGTTTCCTAAACCCGAGCTGATTCATAGAAAGAAGAAGCTTTTCTTTCTCAAGGAAGTTCACTGTATTGGAACTGAGAATATGCTCCAATATTCTACAGGAAACTGATGTCAACGATTTAGGTCTGTAATTACGTGGGTCATTTCTCTTTCCTTTCCTATAAATGGGAGTTGTGATGATACAGGATTTTAGGTTAGTAAGTTTTGGTAAGTTTTGGCCGAATGATAGTTATCGTTGGCGTGGAGCGAGAGCTGCTGGCAACAATGCTTATGTTGGAATGTTCTTTGTTTGTTGGCCGGGGTGCGGCAGTCTCTCGCCGACCGCAGAGCGAGGCGGTAGCATGTCGGTAGTGAGTTCGTAACCTGCGTTTAGTGGTGGCTAAAGTTTTTGCCATTCCGTCGTATCGCATACGGGTTGCAGTTACATATTGAAATGTTTCAGTGTGGACTTGTAGACATTCATCGTAGTGGCACGCAGTTATTTAATCAGTGTATCTAAAGAGAAGAGTTTTTAACATTTGTCGTTCCATAATAAAGGAAGTTAACAAAGTTTACTGTTATGGATCAACCTAGTAATTGTCCGCATCCCATACCGTCAAATCATTGGAACAATTATTAAATGATTAAACATAAAATAGAATGTAACGGCAACTTCGCCCATCGAGGATTAGGTGGACGCAGCTGTGACGTTACAGGTTCACCTAGAGCACTGTATAGTACAAGCAGAACAATCCGCCATTTTGAATCCCACGTTGAAGGCGCGCATTTAAAGACTACGGAATACGCTCTTAAGACTTTTAAATATACGTCTCTAATGCAGAAAATAATTCAGCATAGTAAATTTATTTGCTTACATTTGACTGTAAGAGGCAAGCAAATAAAAGTTAGTGATCAGATGGATATTTACAGATATGATACATTCACTTACATTCCAAATTAAGGCAAATGTTCCCGTTCTAAATATTTACCACATATGTTACAATTATCGTATTTCCTGGTTTATATATGGTACGTCTACGTACGTTTACGCTTACTATGAGTTGCAATCGAAAACAGTTACAAAATAGTGTTAAACTGCGATTCTGTACTTCCCGTATTTCTCCTTTTAATGTCTCGCATGTTTTACACACGCCATATTTCGGAAAAGATTTTACGTCAAAAATATGTTTAATAACTTAGAACGTCTGCTTTCGTTAGTTAACGACTAAATAAATTCTCTCTGCTAGCATGCACTTTGATATATATATATATATATATATATATATATATATATATATATATATATATAATTTTTTTTTTTTGCGCAGACATCCTGTCTACAGCTTGGCTTAGGCCTACATATTACCGTGTTGAGAGACACATTTAAATTAAACAATGAACTAATATAATGTAATTTAAAAACCACTAGGTGAGTAAAGCCAGTTGCACTCATGCATCACTTAAAATACAATTAATAGCATTTAGAATAACTTCTTAGTTGGTCGAAATATAATCATGAAAAGGAGCTTACTTTTAACACACCGTGTGTCGTGTTATGTTAACAATCTGCCGCAAAATTAAACCATTGCTTACAATGCTTATATTTTCATTACTACCTCCCTGCGAGCATAACTATTTCTAATACAAATTAAAAAAAAAATTGTTCTTAACGTCAAACAGTTGCTCGATTTTGGCGCCCATACTTGGCGTCTGGAATTTAAAAGCCACCTTTTATGCCGATCTATGTTTGAAGGAAACCGATAAAACGTATTAGAGAGCATGTCTTCTATTATTCGAGCAGTTTGGAGCAGCTCAACCAACCATTTCACACTGTGAAACAATGAAGACACAAAATAATCGCTGATTCACTTCGCTTCGCCGCACCAATCAAACAACACTGTCGTAGGATTGGGATTCAATATGGTGGATTGTTCAGCTCGGTATATCTAGTGCTTTAGATTCACCTGCGCTCTTTCCGATCACTAGGAACTTTGCACTGATACATGTAACTTTGGAGATTTTGAAGGCCCCCAGGACGAGAGGAACGGGCCCATCTAAAAAAAAAAAAAAAAAAAAAAAAAAAAAAAAAAAAAAAAAAACACGTGCTTTCGAGGTATTTGCAGCCCCCCCCCCTCTCCACTTAGTCCGCCACTGTTCCCCAAGTAGAATATCTGCCGTCATAAGATCAAAATCGACTTCGTCTTTCCAGATGTAGTACTGTTTCTTCTTCTCTCAGTGGATTTGCTGTCCATCCATTAACTGCTAGTTTCGACATATATCAGACATTTTATTACGCGAACTAATTGTGATTCCCTCTTTAGTGGGCGAAATATTGGGAATGTAGGTTACTTATTTGACCGGACGTCGCACAGTGGAGCAAATAAACAGCTGTGGGGTAGGCCCGCCCCCGCCCCCGCCGGCGCCTCCCCCTGCTGCCGGTGATTAAGTCCGCCCCCGCCCCCGCAGCCACCAGCCTCGCCGCCATTCATCGACGCGGGCCCCGCCCCGCTCCTTGAAGCAATATACCGCGCCACTCCGCCGCCGCCGCTCCTTTTATTCTCAATTCCGACATCCGAATATCGCGTTCCAGACATACTTGTGCGGTTTATTGCAGCCGAGTTTTACAGCCCTCCAGAACGCATCGCGGGTTTTTCCAGACGGCACCACGCGCTCTGTGTGTGTGTGTGTGTGTGTGTGTGTGTGTGTGTGTGTGTCTTCGTGCGGTGCAGAAATCCACTCGCTCTTGCTCCGCTCCCTCCGGGCTTTTTATTACTCTCCTTCCCGTAATCAACTTGTCTGTTCTTGCGCATTCGGCATTCGGTAACTCTGTTGACACCCGGAAATCGTTAAGACTTCGGCGTATATTGATGACCTTGCTGTTAATATCATTACACAAGTACAAGCCCTCAGCGGTTTTGCATTTACAATTCCGGGAGTAGTAATTCAACCTGCGCAAGTATTTTCGAGCTCCTAAGTACTCGATCGTAAAATGTTCGGAGACAAACGAATCATCTACCATTTCCATCTCTGTAACTACGAGGGGGGTTGGAACTTAAATAGTGTCAACATTTCTCTGGAGATACTATGTGTTGTGACCTCGTCGCCTTTTGTTTAGTACTCGTCCCGGTCTGGTTGTCAATATACAGGGTGTTTCACTAAGTGTGTTTGCCTCTGTAACTTATAAAATAATAGATGACGGGAAATTTGAATGCGGTAGGTCAACACAAGAATTGTTACACTTTCTGCGGAGCTATGAACATAGTTTATTGTATCATTTTCCAAAGAGTTACAGCACAAAGATATAATTTTTAAAATGGAACAATAGATTTTTCTATCGTGCATTTGATTAGTTGAAACCAGCTGCGTCCAAATCAATTTAAACTACATTCCTATCACTGTTAGTTTGGCAGCTACAACCCTTCAAAGTTTAGGGGGCGGAGGCTACGACAGCGTAGCTCACTAGCTGGTGGTCATGAGACAGTGGGCCGTGCCCCAGGGGATAGCCACTCGGCCAGTCAGATACGCTATCGCAGCCTCCTCCCCCGGAATTTTGAATGGTTGTAGCTCCCAAACTAACAGTGATAGGAATGTAGTTTAAATTGATTTGGACACAGCTGGTTTAAACGAATCCAATACACGATAGAAAAAAAAACTATTGTTCCATTTAAAAATTATATCTTTGTGGTGTAACTCTTTGGAAAATGATACAATAAACTATGATCATAGCTCCGCAGAAAGTGTAGCATTTCTTGTGTTGACCTAACGCATTAAAATTTTGCCGTCACCTATTATTTTACAAGTTACAGAGGCAAACACAATTAGTGAAATACCCTGCTTGCTATTGGCTTTCGGTCGATCGCTGCCTTCTCCACGATCGTTCTGTTACGTCTGGCGTGTGGCACTGACTTTACGCCACAACACTATGAATGGAATCTACTATTGTCGCTGAAAGCACGTAATGATGACAAACCTACCTTACTTCCGAGCAAATGGACTCGCCCGTCGCCGGCCGCGGTGGCCGAGGTGACTGAGGCGCTCCAGTCACGGTCAGCACGGCCACTACAGTCGGGGGGTCGAATCCCCCCTCGGGCATGGATATTTGTGCCGTTCTAGTTCGTAAGTAGTTCATAAGTGGTTTGTAACTTTAGGGACTGATGACCCCGTAGTTAAGTCCCATAAGCTTAACAAACATTTGAACATTTTTGAACTGGCCCGGCCCACGTCAGCTGCGTTCGCACAATCTAGGGAAACACAGTCACTTGTGAGCGAGCGATCTAACGTAACGGTGTCACTGTGTTCTTGAAACAGGCTCAACGAAGTTGGATCAAGATTGAATGTGGCAGAGGTCGTACAGTACGACAGTGTCATCTTGGAGAAGTAGAAGTAGATATCGGAGTAGTGAAGTAACTAAAATCACTTAACAAGAACAAGTCTTCTGGTCTGGTCTGCATACCCATTAGATTTCTATCTGATTATGCTGAAGCGATGGCTCCTTACTTAACAGCCATATACAGCCGCTCTCTCAAACAAGGATGTTTACCAAAAGATTGGAAAGATGGCACAGGTTACACTATATTCAAGAAAGGCAGTAGGAGTAACCCATTAAACTACATGCCTATTTCATTGACGTCACTTTGCAGCAGGGTTTTGGAACATATCATGTATTCAAATATTACGAATTATCTCGAACAGAATGATCTATTGGCACAAGGTCAACACGGATGTAAAAAATATCGTTCATGCGAAACACAACTCTCTCTTCACTCATACCAAGTGACGGGTGCTATCGACAACGTTTCGCAAATCGATTCCGTATTTCTTTATTTCCAGAAGGCTTTGGACACCGTACCTCACAAACGGCTTTTAATCAAATTGCGTGGTTATGGTATATGGCCCCAAATTTGCGACTGGATAGAGGATTTCCTGTCAGAGAGGTCACAGTTCGTTGTAATCGATGGTAAGGCATCGACTAAAACAGAAGTGATATCGGGCGTTCCACAGGTTAGTGTTGTTGGTCCTCTGCTGTTCCTTATTTACATAAACGATTTAGGGGAAAAGCTAAGTAGGTCTCTTAGGTTGTTTGCAGATGACGCCATCATTTACCGTCTAGTAAAATCATCTGAAGATCAAAACCAACTGCAGAACGATTTGAATAAGATATCAGTATGGTGTAAAAATTGGGAATTGACTAAATAATGAGAGGTGTGAAATCGTCCACATGAGTACGTAAAGAAATCCGTTAAACTTTGTTTACAAGATAAATCAGTCAAATCTGAAGGCCGGAAACTCCACAAAATACGTAGGAATTACTATTACTTCGGCATTAAACTGGAAATAAGACGTACATAATGTCGTTGGAAAGGCGAACCAGAGACTGCGTTTTATTGGCAGAACCCGTAAAAGATGCAACAGAACTACTAAAGAAACTGCATACACTAGCAACGCTTGTCCGTCCTTTTTTGGAGTATTGCTGCCCAATGTGGGATCCTTATCCGGTGGGTTTGACGGAAGACATCGAAGGAGTCCAAAGAAGGGTAACTCGTTTCGTATTGTCACGATACAGGGGAGACAGCGTTACGGAAATTATACAGGATCTGGGATGGGAATCATTACAACAACGGCGCTTATCGCTGCGGCGTGGGTTACTTATGAAACTCCAATCTCCAACATTCTCCGCCGAATGCGAAAATATATTGTTGACTCCCACTTACATAGGAAAAAATTATCATCACAATAAGATACGAACTCGAACGGAGAGATATAGGTGTTCTTTCTTCCCGCGCACTATTCGAGAATGGAATGGGATATAAATAGTTTAACGGTTGTTCGATGAACCCTTTGTCAGGTACTTAAATGTGATTTGCATAGTATCCCATATAGATGTAGATCTACCATTTCCATCTCTATACCTACGAGGAAGATTGGAACTAAAATAGTGGCAACATTTCTCTGGAGACAATATGCAATGGAATCTACTATTGTCGCTGATAGCACATGATGTTGACAAACTTACCTTACCTCCGAGCAAATCGACTCGCCCGTCCCACGTCACCTGCGTGCGCACAATCGAGGGAAAAACAGTCACTTGTGAGGGAGCGGTCTAACGTAACGGTGTCACTGTGTTTCCCAACAACCTGCTCTGTTCGGTCGATGGGACAGGGACGTACTGTATAATACATCCTTATTCTCCGGACGTAAGTCCTTTTCACCTTGATTTGATTTCGAAGTGAAGGAACCACTTCGTAGCAGTCACTTCAGAACTGTTCCAGAGATTCGACAGGCAGTGACTGCTCCATTCGCATCATCAACAGAACAGGCTATGCTAACGGTATACTACGCCTTCCACATCGCTGGTTGGTTCTTCACAACGCTGGTGACTACTTTGAAGGACAGTAACAGGTGCAAAAATATAACGCTTTTATATCGGCTGTGATTAAATAGTTACCACTGTTTAAGTTCCAACACTCGTAAAAATGAATTGGTATGCGTTAATCTCGCTAAAGTTCAGAATTTGTTTGACCGATTTTAATCATTTTTGTTTTGTTTTGTTCACTTCAGTACAGGCTTGGCTTAGGAAAAAAAGGGCAGGAAAAGCCCAAACAGCTGAAAGAACGCAAAAATCGAATTTGCAAATATTCTGTGCGAATCGCCATTACTAATTAGATTGCCGGCCGCGGTGGCCGAGGTGACTAAGGCGCTCCAGTCACGGTCAGCACGGCCAATACGGTCGGGGGTTCGAATCCCCCCTCGGGCATGGATATTTGTGCCGTCCTAGTTCGTAAGTAGTTGATAAGTAGTTTGTAAGTTTAGGGACTGATGACCCCGTAGTTAAGTCCCATAAGCTTAACAAACATTTGAACTAATTAGATTCGTATTTTATATGCCACCATAACGCTAGTCACGTTGCGATAAAATTTTGCGTACTTCAGAGCAAGACGAACGGCACTGTATACGTAACAATTCGTACAGCGCATGGCGGAGGGTACTTATGAAGAGACTTGGTAAGATTTTGCACACTTTGTACAGCATTCTGGCTGCTAACTTGCTGTGGGTTACTGAATGACAGTCTATCACCAGATTCATTGCGGCAGATTTGATTAGAGCTTTTAAATAGTAACTTTAAACGAGAAAAGTTCATCAGTTTTACATTCAGTCTCACTTGCTTGATTTAATTGGGAACGTTCAATTAGAAGCTTTCAAAATTATCAAAATTCACGGAAATCCTGCTTACACCACACATTTGAACACGTGTGGCGTTAGTAGCTCTCAGTTTATCATCACAAAATAATTAATTAAAACACTTTCACTTCCTCTTATAGACTGGCAAGCCACATCACAAAATACGAGTTACCTCCATTACGGCCCTCCAGCGACTGTTGGTAAACGCAGGATTATTACTTGGCGCTTGAATACTGTAGCCAGCACGCTATTGGCTGATTTGTATTGTCTAATCAGAATGTCTTTTCTATTTCTTAATTTCTATTAACGTGGCTTTCTGTTAATTATGAAGTGTGCTATAATTACTGTAGTCATGACTGTACTCATCAGAAAATGTTGGAGTTATTAATCAAGCTCACAGGCGCAACTGACGGCTGCCCATACCGAAAATAAAAAAATAATAATGTCTTAATTTAATAAAAGAGAAAATATGTGAGGTAATATCAAAATTCGACCTTCAAAACAAGAGAAACGTCATTGTTTGCGTAAGATAACGTACAGTGCATTACGTAACCCACTCTAGAAGTCTACATCGTTTGATGAATCACCATGAAATTTGGCAGATATATGTAATTTTTCATATTCCTCTTTCAGGGTTGCTGATATGTTTTCCGCCTCGCGTAAATGCATCATGGTAAAAAAAAAAAAAAAGTAAGAAAGGTATCAGTTAATTGTGAAGATCTGACTCATCTAGCACGAAGGTTCATTTCCCGAACCACTCATTGCGTGTATGCATGTAAGGTGGTAGTTCCGACAATGAATGAGAGGTGTCAGAAGTGGTATTGCTCATCTGCGGCGATATTTAATCCAACAGCGTGCACAGTCTTCCTGGTTTTTTCGCCTCTGCGCTCAAGTGCGGATTTTGGCCGTCTTTATTTGATATATTGTTGATTCATCTCTTTCGTACAGGTAAGATAATGACGTCTATACGTTTGCAATCATTGTAAACGTCACGGTTTTTGGATTTATTCTACAGAAAGCCAATAATTCAAGAGTAACTGGGAGTTCAAAATTTATACCATCATGCATCAAAGGTCTTCCACATAATTCGAGGCTTTATCTTCCATTTCAGTTTATTATGAAACACTTTAGGGAAATAGTGATGAATGATGAGTTAATGGCAATACTGTATGCTGAAATACCCCCAAGTCAGAGTTCGTCAGCTGAAGACGACTGAAACTTCAGTGATGACGATCCAGGGTGGAGGTACACCTAATGTAGCACCACTGTTTTTTAAAGACTTTTAAAAAATTGTAATGTTTATTAACATTCTCATTATAATGTTATTCTACAACATTTCATCAGATTTTTTATGAAATTGTTCAAGGAATAAGACTTGTGTAGCATGTCTCTACATTTGTCTTATGTCGCTGAGCATTAAAGAAAAACAGATGGCAAGCAGGGAGGGGGGGTAGGAGATGAAGAGAGAGACGGGACAAATTGCCAGAATGCTGGGAGGTAATGACAGATTTAGGGGAATGGATGGGTGGATAGAGGGTTGGAGTAGGAGGTGGAAGAAAGACAGAGAGAAGGGAGGAGTACATGGGCCAATTGAGTCTTGGAATAAACAAATACCCGAGCAAATATTGTTATAAAAAAGTAGGCAACATATCTCATGCATGCTATTGTCGCTTTCTTTGAGCACTGGAAATGTTTCCATATGTACCTAATTTGAAAGTTAATGATCAGGATTTACTTCAATTTCGCACACGAACTCGAATAAGTTTACTAAACAGTTCGTTAACTAATGCACAAAGAATAAAATAGCAGTTCTTTTCGAATTTATGTCAGCTAGAAGGTGATGAGAAAACAGGGTCTTTTAAAGGACAACTACAAGTTTACTAATTTGTTATTTCATAGAATCTAACAGAGTAGTGGCAAGGAGACTAATACCATGCACGTATTATGGACTCTTATTTGAACAACAGTAGACATAAAAACCTCGCGAAAGACGCGACCAAAACTTTCTACATTACTAGAAATTTTCTTGTGATCTCTGCTAGTAAAGTATCTCTTGCTAAACCTCTACGAAGATTTGGCAAAGTGCTTGTTTACCAATAAGAGCATTCGTGGTTCTTTATCTTCGAACTACTGAAAGTAAGATTCACTCAGATTTCCGCAAATGAAATATTTTCGTGTCAGCTTCCGCTGGCTGGCCTATTTGAAGAGCTGCTTCTGGATTTTTTTTCTCCTTCTAGCTGACCTATTTGAACAGATTCTTTGCGAATTAGAGCGTTTCCCGCTTTTCTTTTTCCGCGAAGCATTGGCTATTCATGCCCACGGCCTTAGAAAAACGGTTCCTTGCAGCAACGGCCTCTGACCGGCATTTTTGGAACCACACTCTCGGCCCGGTAACCAATTTGGTATGCATGAATGCTCTTTGGAACCGGCTGCGGTACATTTTAAGTTTCATTTACTGGCGGCAGGTATTTTCGTTATGCTAGGGACCCACTTCCTTAGTTTCACTGAAATTCACAAAAGCGTTATTCCTTTAAATCAAGAAGTTTTGCTATTAATTATTCGTAACGATGTTTGAATTTGTGTTCTTCCATACATTATATCAATACCGACCATGTGCCATCATCACTGGTGTTTATTCCTTTGCTTGAGAACGTTACTTTATACCATGACTCACACCTGTTTCGTGATTATTGATGGTGATATAAACTGTTTTCTTGGACTTTGCAGATTAAATATTTGGTTTGATGAAACTAATGTGGGAGTAACCTTGCTACTTTTCAGTGAAAGTTGACACCTTCACCGACTATCGCGTAGCCTTCACGTATTTTTAGATGGATTATTTCGCGAGAGTTGATGTTGTTTCTCTGTTTTATGGCGCAAAATAGTTCTTGAAATACGACTGTCGCATGAACGCAAGGCAACGATCTTATAAAAGCACTGGGCCGCGGCGGAGCGGCCGAGCGCATTGAGGCGCTATGCTACGATGAGCGAGGCCGTTCCTTGTCGGGGGTTCGAATCCCCCCTCGGGCATGGATGTCTGTGCCGTCCTTAGTATGAGCTAGTTCCTAAGTAGTTTGTAAGTTTACGGACTGATGACCCCGTCTACCAACTTTTGAACATTTTATAGTAGCACTGAACGGAAGTGCCGCTGCGTGTCACGATGAAGTTTATGGAGCCCGTAGACGTCTCTAGACGTACTGGAACAGTATTAAATATTGCATGTTTTGAAGGGTGCGCAGGAAGATGGAGCTCGTCAACATCTTGGAACTTTTTCAGGAGAAACATTATAAATTATTTAATTCTGTATTACCGCACGGGGTTGGTTGTGTCGCCTGAGGATTGCGTGACCGCCCCTGCCGGAAGGTTTGAGTCTTGAGTCTTCCCTGGAACATGGGTGATTGTGTTGTACATAAGGTAGTTAGCTGAAGTAGTGTGCTAGCCTGGAGATCAATGACCGCAGCAGTTTCGTCCCCTAGGGAACAAAAATATAAATAAAAAAATCTGTATTCAACCTGTGTTTCACAAAATATTTCTGTATCATTTTCTCCGCAAAGAAACCCTTTTCTCTTAATACAAGTAGTCCGTACTGAGATGCATATCGACAGCAACACGAGGTAGACGGATTGACGGTTTGAAAAAACTTTCCTTGAGCCAAATTTTTCCATGTATCCTACATTTTTATTCCCAATTGTACAAGTATCCTCCTGCTGTGGGCGCCTCCTGCGCTCAAAGCTTCGGCGGCATACCTTTCCACTGACGTCTATTGCTGAAAATCAGGCCGGCCAGACAGCCGAAACAGCAAAAGTTGCAGTTGTGCTTATCTTGCGTGTGTCGTGATGGAAGGGGAGATTGATCAGAGACGGTCTTTACCTACAGTTTGCAGTGATTTAACATATGGTAATTCATCGAAGAAACACTTTGCTGTTTTATTACATACAGGGGCAACATTGTTCAAAGATATTAGCACATTCTGGCTGAATCGTTGCGTAAGGAAATTTATAAAAACGATACAAGGCCCTACGTATAATATAGTCAACTCTCGATACAAGCAAGTTTTATAGTTAATTTGTATATTCTTTTGAAAACTCTCACGCACATCAGATAAACTTGCGATGATGAAACCCTTGTTTCTTCCGTGATTTGTGTAGAATCCGCCTTATGCAAGACACCTTGTTTCATTATTACTACCCAGACATGTTTCGGCATTTATTGTGCTATCTTCTGTGGGAGTTTGTCTTTTATTTTCTAAAATAATATGTTACAGGTTTTTGATTATACAGTCATTTGGATGTTCTTTTGATTTGACAATTAAGTTGAATTTAACTACTGGCCATTAAAATTGTTGCACAAAGAACGGGTATTAATTGGACAAACATATTATTCTAAAACTGACAGGTGATAACATTTTCACGCAATTTGGGTGCATTGATCCTGAGAAATCAGTACCCAAAACAACCACCTCTGGCCGTAATAACGCCCTTGATACGTCTAGGTATTGAGTCAAACAGAGCCTGGATGGCGTGTACAGGTACAGATGCCCATGCAGCTTCAACACGATACCACAGTTTATCAAGAGTAGTGACTGGCGTATTGTGACGAGCCAGTTGCTCAACCACCATCGACCAGACGTTTATAATTGGTTAGAGATCTCGAGAATGTGCTGGCCAGGGCAGCAGTCGAACATTTTGCGTATCCAGAAAGGCCCGTTCAGGACCTGCAACATGCAGAAGTGTAGAGCCACGGGTCGTAACACATCTGAAATATAACGGCGGCCACTGTTCAAAGTGCCGTCCATGGGAATAAGAGGTGACCAAAACGTGTAACCAATGACACCCCACACCATCACGTCGGGTGATACTCCAGTATGGCGATGACGAATACACGCTTCCAATGTGCGTTCACCGCGATGTCGCCAAACACGGATGCGACTATCATGATGCTGTAAACAGAATGTGGATTCATCCAAAAAAAAAAAAAAAAAATGACGTTTTGCCATTCGTGCATCCAGGTTCGTCGTTGCGTACACCATCGCAGACGCTCCTTTCTGTGATGCAGCGTCAAGAGTAACCGAAGCCATGGTTTCCGAGCTGATAGTGCATGCTGCAGCAAACGTCGGCGAACTGTTCGTGCAGATGGTTGTTGTCTTGCAGACTTCCCTGTTAACTCAAGGATCGAGACGTTACAGCCATGTGAATAAGATACCTGTAATCTCGACTGCTAGTGATACGAGGCCGTTGGGATCCAGCACGGCGTTCCGTATTGCCTTCCTGAACCCACCGATTCCATATTCTGCTAACAGTCATTGGATCGTAACTTTGTGTGAATGCTCAGGAACACTAATCATTTGCTTATCACAGCATCATCTACCTGTCGGTTAAAATTCGCGTCTGTAGCACGTCATCTTCGTGGTGTAGCAATTTTAATGGCCAGTAGTGTATTAGGCCTAATTTCGTTTACACTACTTACACAACGTCATTCGCAGGATTTTCATGCTGCCTTAATTCAGGAATGACAAATTTTCACGGTTTGTCATCTACAAACAACAAAACGTTTTTATTACGAAAACTAATTGATTTGTAATACTTTCGCCTTGATGTTATGTTGAAATGTAATTGTATGTGGCTGTTTAGTCGCTTACTAACGTTGGAGCTGTGGTCTTCCTGCTTCTTGTTTGTGGCGTGTGATTTTGTTTTGTGATGTTTGTTTCTGTTAGTGTACTTTTCTGTTGAGAACTGGCACTGTTTACATCGCCATTTCTCTTGTTGTGGTGGCTGTATCGTATTCATTTGTTTGTGTCTCATGTCTGTGATGTGGCGCACAATTTTTGAATGGTTTTGTTACTAGCTATGCTTTGTGTGTATGTGTTTGTGCGTGTTTTTATCTTTCGTGTCAGTAAGTGTGTGTGTGTGTGTGTGTGTGTGTGTGTGTGTGTGTGTGTGTGTGTGTGTGTGTGTTTGAGTGTGTGAGTGAAAAAGAGAGTGAGAAATATTTTGTGTGTGGGGGGGGGGGGAGGGAGGGGGTGGCAGATGTAATGTGGTGGTGGGATTTATTTCTATACATAGTGATGTTGCTATATTCGTTAAGTACTTTCTTACCTTGGGCTATTGCTTTCTGTATGTGGTAGTTTGCCTCTGTTGTTAGTTTTTAGAGTAAGCTGTTGCTGGTTTTGTAAGACAGTTTCCATGTTTGTTGGGGTGTGATTCTCTGTTATTAAATTTTCAGCAAATGTTAAGTGACAGCTACCACTTTTTAGCGCCTTGAGGTGTTCAGTGTATCTTATTTTGATGTTTCTTCATGTCGGAACCACATATACTGATCATCTGATATATTCGTGATTGACTGTACTTGTCAGTGTTAGTGGAATGTTTCCCTAGTCTCTTCTGTATTGTGTTGTGGGTTCTGTATCCTCTGCTGAGCCCTTGTTTCTTTATTATGTTGCCCTCCCTGTGTGATTTTGCTGTTGTAAGTCATTATGTGCTATTTGTTGCTTACTATCTGTTGGTTTGTTGTGTGCAGCGTTTCATCTCTGTGTGTGAACATTTCGTGGCTGTGTCTTACCTGTTTTTGTAATTTTCTGTGTATTCTGTTCACTGTTTTTGTATTGTACCTATTTTGTTTTATTATGTTCAGTTCTTCTGTGTAGTCTTGTTTGCTCATCAGTGTTCGGATTAAACGGTATAGTAAAAATCTCAAACATAAACAAGTAGCAGGAACACCACAGCTCCAAAGCAAATTAGCCTCTAAACAGCCACATAGAATTACATGTCAACATCCAGACGAAAGTATAATAAATAATCAGTTTTCTAAATAATAACGTTTCGTTGCTTGGAGATGACAAGCTGTGAAAACTTGTCATTGCTGAATTGAAGCAGCATGCAAATCCTGTGAATGATATTATGTAAGTATTGTAAACAAAATTAAACCTAATATATCCTACGTAATTGTTAAAAAAACGAACATACAAATGACTGTATAATCAAAAACCTGTAACGTGTTATTTTAGAAAAGAAAAAAAAAAGGCAAAAACCCATGGAAGATGACACAATAAGTACCGAAAGTTTGCTTTTAAAAAAAAAAAATGTTCAAATGTTTGTAGAGCTTATGGGATTTAACTACAGGGTCATCAGTCCCTAAACTTACAAACTACTCATGAACTAGCTAATACTAAGGGGGGCACAAATATCCATGCCCGATGGGGGATTCGAACCCCCGACCGTAGTGGGCGTGCAGACCGTGACTGGTGCGCCGCAGACCGCTCGGCCACCGCAGCCGACGGCCGGGCTGATTTTCAGGAAGCGCCCACAGCAGGAGGATGCTTGTACAAATGGGAATAAAAATGTAGGATACACGGAAAGGTTGGGCCGCAGAACGCTCGGCCACCGCGGCTGGCAAACATTTGTTTCATAATAAAAATAAAACAAGGTGTCTGCATTTCTTCAGACATCTATTCGTTAAACTGTTAAGTAAATTATTTTTCCTATCGAAACAGCACTCGAAACAGTCCAGTAACGGCTTCCGTGCGAAGTGCCAAAGAATATGTTTTATTATACCGATAATCAAGCAGCCAAAGTCGATAATGCTCGCCTCAAAAGCGGAGAAGATTCTCAACACTTGTCAAGCTGATTTTAAAATGTGCCCGGGCAGCAAAGCGAAATAAAACAACGACACGTAATCCTTGTCTGCGATTTTTGGCTTGAAATAAAGTGACTTCCTCTCTGCCACCCGCTAACTGGCTGATTACGCTGCGCTTACAGTAGGTATTGAAACAAATATTAAATAAACTTTCTAAATAAATTTCTCGGAAATCTGGACTTGTGGAATTTATTAAACGACAACGTCCACTCGATTACGAGGCTGAACTGTACCTTCCTGTATCTTTATTGATGGAATCTAACGGCCCTAAATTTCCGAATCCGAAATGTTCAAACATTTCGACAGTTTCCAAGCATTGAAATAAATACAACGACAAAGTTGAAAATTTGTGCTGGTCCCAGATTCGAACTTGGATTTCCCGCCATAAGCCTGCGATCACCTTACATTTATTTATTTATTTTTATTCTTGGTAAATCGATGCTTTCTGGTCGGTTGTACATGTTGGTACTGAGTTCTTAGTTCAGTATTTGGGTCAGGTTTTTTGTTATTATTTTTTTAAATTACAGAATACATTGCATACTCTGACTGAGCGCGCTGTGCCACCATTTCCAGTGGAGCTTTGAAATTGACCCTCCCATTAGTTCCTCTGGCTCGCAGCCTGACTGGATTCTCGCAACGGATCGAGAATAGTTGCGCATCCTCACAGAAATAAGTCAACTGCCTATTGGGGCAGGTGTACGATTATGGACATCGTGTCCTTTCTTTCACTTGCGGAAATATAGGACACGCTCCATGAAAGATGAACATATGGGCTGGGGGCGCTACAATAGTAGCGTTCTATAATTTGAGAATTCCGTTGCTCAGCGCGTTCGGTAAATGGGCTGAACGCCCTCTTTAATTAAAGGAAGAAGTACACAAATAAATAAATGAAACTGAGGCAACAACTGAACGTTGAACCACGACCAAAAACGAATGAAAGTCTGCAATGGATAGAACAACCTAGAGAGAGAGAGAGAGAGAGAGAGAGAAAAAAAAAAAAAAAAAAAAAAAAAAAGAATGATTGAGGTGACCGGTGGCCTGGAGCGAGAAACACGGATTGGAATCCCGGTGCAGTATAAATTTTCAACTTTAGTGCTGCACTTATTTCAACGCCCAGAAAATGTGAATACGTTTGAAAAAAAAATCGATTCCCTGCACTTTGTCTTTTAACCTAGCCGCGCGGGAGTAGCCGAGCGGTCTCGAGCGCCAGGTTACGGATCGCCCGGCTTCTCGCGTTGAGGGTTCGAATCCCCCCTCGGGTATGGATTAGTGTGTTGCCCTTAGGTTAGTTTAACTAGTTTCTAAGTCTAGGCACTTATGACCAAAGTAGTTTTCTCCCATAGAATTACAAAAATTTGAACTTTCTTTGTATCAATCCTATCTTCCTGAACTTTGATACAGTGTCATCCTTCTGCTTAGAAACTAAAGTGCTGAAGTACTAGCCATGCATTTAATCTACATAACCCGTTTTTTACACTTTAGAAAAAAACAAATATAGTTTTTTATTTACAATTTAAGCTTTTGGCAGAGTTGATTGGAATAAACTCTTTCAAATTTTGTAATCAGAAGGAGTATAATATAGGGAACGGAGGGTTATTTACAACTTGTACAAAAACTAGACAGCAGTTATCAGAGTCGAAGGGCATGAAAAGGATGCAGTGGTTGGGAAGGGAGTAAGGCAGGGTTGTACCCTTTCTCCTATGTTATTTAATTTGTATATTGAGCAAACTACAAAGAAAAGGAAGGAGAAATTTGGAAAAGGAATTAAAGTTCAGGTTGAAGAAATAAAGACATTGCGTTTTGCTGATGACATTATGTCAGAGACAGCAAAGGACCTGGATGAGCAGTTGAACGGAATGGACAGTGTGTTAAAAGGTGCGTATAAGATGAACATTAACAAGAGCAATACAAGGGTAATGGAATGCAGTGTCATAAAGTCAGGAGATGCTGAAAGAATCAGATTAGGTAAAAGTAAAGGCGGTAGATGAGTTTTGTTTCTCGGGAAGTGAAATAACAAATGTTGGTCGCAGTACAGAGGATATAAATTGCAGAATGGCAATGGGAAGAAAAGCCCTTTTGAAAAAGAAACTTTTTAACATCGAATAATAATTTATTTAGTCCTTTCTGGAGGCATTTTTGTGGAGTGTTGGCTTGTATGGGAGTGAAACTTGTACGATAAACAGTGCGGACAGGAAGAGGATAGAGCTACAGAAGAATGCTGAACTAAGGAAGAGGTACTGAACAGAATAGGGGAGAAAAGGAATTTCTGGCATACCTAGACTACAAGAAGGGATCCATTGATAGGACACATTCTTAGACACCAAGGAATCGTGAATTTAGCATTGGAGGGAAGAGTGTGGGGTAAAAATCGTAGAAGGAGACCAAGAGATGAATACAGTAATCAGATTCATATAGATGTAGTTTGCAGATCTTATGAGGAGATGAAAAGGCTTACTTAGGATATAGTAGGTTGGGAGCTGCATAAGACCAAGAGATGAATACAGTAATCAGATTCATATAGATGTAGTTTGCAGATCTTATGAGGAGATGAAAAGGCTTACTTAGGATATAGTAGGTTGGGAGCTGCATAAAACCAGTTTCCGGAATGAAAACCATAACAACATTAACAGTTTGTGAAGTCAATAAAATAGGATCCTGAAAACACCTCTTTTACCCTTTTATCTTAAAGCAGACTTAAATCTGAAATCTTTGTTTTGTAAAGTTGACGTTCTGGTGATTGAATGTGTTGCACAGTGGTGCCATATGTTCGTTAATTGCTGCTGTTCTGCATCTTTACTCTTGCGTGGATAGGATGTTATGCACAGTTGTGTAATAATTTTTTTTTTTTTTTAATGTTCAAATGTTGACTACGGGGTCATCAGTCCCTAAACTTACAAACTACTTATCAACTACCTTATACTAAGGACGGCACAAATATCCATGCCCGAGAGGGGATTCGACCCCCGACCGTAGTGGCCGTACAGACCGTGACTGGAGCGCCTCTGTCCCCTCGGCCACCGCGGCCGGTGTAATCGTTTGCAAATGCGTACATCCAGTGATATTCAGCTTTCTTATGGGAGAGTAGGGACAGCTTAGGACTGAAGAGCGTAACAACTTATCTGTGTTTGACGGGAGGCGTGCTTAGGTAGACCTTGCAGGTGCGGTGATCACTGCGTCCCCAGTGGTGTAGTGGTCAGCGCAACTGCCTACAGAACAGGAGACCCATTTTCAGATTCCGGCTGGGTACACATTTTCAGCATTGTCCAATCGCAGTTCATGTGATATATTCTGTGAATATGAAAGAATAACAACTGCAGGTTCACATGTGACGTCTGTTCCTTCGGAATAGACGCCACATGTATATACAGGATGTCCCACTCAACTGTTTCACCCCAGATATCTCTGAAACTACAAGAGATATTGAAAAACGACTTTTACAGTCATGGACGTACGGCAGGGGCTTATGAAACTAGGTACTGGAGGCACTCTAAAGCGTGAAGAAATCTCATTTTCAACACAAATTTATGTCGTTTGTAAATGGATGCCCCATATTGTTTCTTAAGCAATCGATAGGATGAAAACTCACAAAAAACAATGGCGTCGGTTGCATCGCGATGCGTCAATTAAATCCGGAGGAACTACGAAGCGAAGTTGACTTCTGAAATACATAAGTCGCGCTCCAGCGGGGGTCCGAGACTCAACCGTGAGTCTCGCTTGAGCCTCGGACATGCGCTAGCACCGCGCCTCATGTACGAGGCGCGTCCAGAAAGTAAGTTCCGTTTGGTTATATAAAACAAACGGGTACAGATACAGAAAAAATATTGACTGTACAAAAGTCTACAACTGTTAAACTACTTTTCTACATAGCTTCCGAAATATTGTAGGCAATTTTCATAGCATGGCCTTTAGAATGTTGCCGCCTGTGTATTCAACCATGTGGTAACATGTTCTTTCAGCTCGTCGTCATCGTTGAAGTGTTGTCCACCAAGGACAGATTTTAGGTGTAAGAAGAGGATTACTGTCAAAAGAATTTTTTTTTTTCACGATAAAGCCTGACCTCACACACCGAATGTGACCAAACAATTATTACGGAAATTTCAATGCGACCTGTTTGATCATCCTCCATACAGCTCGGACCTCTCTCCTAGCGACTTTCATCTCTTCTTACACCTAATATCTGTCCTAGGTGGTCAACACTACAACGATGATAAACAGCTGTTACCACATGGCTGAATACACAGGCGGCAACCTTCTGTGAAGGATGCATGCAAAAACTTGTGGCACGCTATGACAAGTGCCTACAAAATTTAGGCAGTTATGTGGAAAAGTAGTTTGAGTTGTAGAATTTTGCGCAATAAAAATTTCTTCTGTATCTGTGTATAATTTCATATTATTACCAAACGGAACTTACTTTCTGGACGTGCCTCGTGTTTCAAACGTCAACTTCGCTTCGCAGTTTTTCTGGATGTAATTGACGCATCGCGATTCAACCGACGCCATTTTTCACCCTATCGATTGCTTAAGAAATAATATGGGGTATCCATAAAAAAATTAAAAAAAAAAAGAATAAAAAAAAATAAAATAAAATAAAAAATAAAAAAAGAAACAAACTTATGTGTTGAAAATAAGATTTCTTCACGGTTTAGAGTGTCTCCATGGTGATTTTTCAATATCTCTTGTAGTTTCAGAGATATCTGGGGTTGAGTGGGACACCCTGTATATAAGTTAGCAAAGACCTGGAGCTATAGGGCAGACAGGCTAGGGATTGCAGCTGTTGGCGGCTGCTTCACGGGCAGTCTGTGCGCGTCCGCGCTTTGATGGGCGCCGGGTCGGCGGCCAGGATGATTAAGAAGAGCGGTCGGCGGCAGAGCCGGCCGACACGGGAAGCCACTCGGCCGCCTGCGTCACCGCCGCCCACGCCGCCCACGCCGCCCACGCGCCCCCAGCAGAGGGGCGGCAGAGGCAGGGCCGGGCAGGGCAGGGCGGCGCCCTCGCTCCCCTCTGACCTTTCTCGCCTCTCCACCGCGCCCTCTGCTCAGCCAGGGGCCAACTGAATTTTAACCCTAATGGGTGCATTACTGAGGGCAGTACTTTTATACGGGTGCGAAACTTGGGAGACAGCGGCAACAAAAGAGGAGTTAATATGTGCCTTTGAAAGGTAGGTACGTGTCGAAAGATCTATGGACCAGTCTACAATACCATGTAAGGTACATAGGGACGAAGAATTAAAGAAGAAGTATATTAGCAATTTGGAAAGCCACGTATCGAATATTGGGGCAGAAGAGACTCCAGTGGTTTGGCCACACCTTACGAGCGGACAGATCCATTCATAACAGAGTCTTCCACTGTCAAACCGCGGAAAAACGCCCAAGGGGACACCCGAGGATGCGATGGAATGATCGAGTGACAACGGCCCTTAAAGAAGTGGAACCGGAGCCGTGGAGGATGAAGCCTGAGACCGGAAAAGTTGGTCTACCATCTGCAACAGATATTTCCTCTTGTCACTGACAGACATACCGTTGACTATGGTTTTTTGCATTTGTACTGTGTCCCTATGTGGGTTTTGTATAGCTCCTCTGACCTTCCTCGTCCAATGCTCAGCCAGGGGCCAACTGAATTTTAACCCTAATGGGTGCATTACTGAGGGCAGTACTTTTATACGGTTGTGAAACTTGGGAGACAGCGGCAACAAAAGAGGGGTTAATATGTGCCTTTGAAAGGTAGGTACTTCGAAAGATCTATGGACCAGTCTACAATACCGCGTAAGGTAAATAAGGAAGAAGAAATAAAGAAGACCTATATTAGCAGTTTGGAAAGCCACGTATTCGAAAGATCTATGGACCCGTCTACAATACCATGTAAGGTAAATAGGGACGAAGCAATAAAGAAGACCTATATTTGCAGTTTGGAAAGCCACGTATCGAATATTGCGGCAGAAGAAACTCCGTGGTTTGGCCACATCTTTCGAGCAGACGGATCCCTTCATAGAAGAGTCTTTCACTCTCAAACCGCGGGAAAACGCCCAAGGGGACGCCCGAGGACGTGATGGAATTATCGAGTGACAACGACCCTTAAAGAAGTGGTACCCGAAGCCGTGGAGGATGAAGCTTGAGACCAGAAAAGATGGTCTACCATCTGCAACAGATAGCTCCTCTTTCCGTTTACTATTTTTTTTTCTTTTCATTTGGACTGTGTCTCTTTTTGGGTTTTGTATAGGCCATGTTTTTCTTTTTTTTATGTCAAACGTAGGTGTTTCGAAAGATTTATCGACCCGTCTACAATACCATGTGACGTAAATAGGGACGAAGAAATAAAGACCTATATTAGCAGTTTGGAAAGCCACGTATCGAATATTGGGGCAGTAGAGACTCCAGTGGTTTGGCCACATCTTTCGAGCGGACGGATTCCTTCATAACAGAGTCTTTCACTCTCAAACCGTGGGAAAACGCCTAGGGGACGCCCGAGGACGCGATGGTATGATCGAGTGACAACGACCCTTAAAGTAGTGGAACTGGAAGCCATGGTGGATGAAGCTCGAGACCGGAAAAATGGTCTACCATCTCTAACAGATACCTCCTCTTGTGACTGAGAGACTTTACGTTTATTATTATTATTATTATTATTATTTTCATTTGTACAGTGGCCCTTTGTGGGTTTTGTATAACGCCTGTTTTTCCGTTTTGTTGTTGTTGTTGTTGTAATGTGCCGCTTGTAACTTAAAAAAATGTATGCCCTTTTTATAATTTACCCCTTTGTAAGGCATCTTTGAACCTTCTTTTGTCCTTAAAAGGTTGCTTGAAATTTAAGCTACCAATCACTACAATGATTTAATTATCTATTGTACTAATATTGTGTTTATTGATGATATCTATAAGTGAAATTACTGATCATTATTGTACCTCGAAAAATTGAACAGTTTACAGTACAATACCTTGCTTCTTGCCTAATGTTAGTGATATTGTTATTATGTACTATGTAGACGTTACTCATAGTCTAAAAGAGGCGAATAATTGATGTCTGTTCATTCAGTATCAAATTTGGGGCTGTGCGCATCTGTTTTTTAATCTCCAAAATTTCTGGTTTACCTTCAACATGTAAGACTTTTACAACAATGGCGTATTTGTACTCTTGTTCAACAGGTTTGGGCAAAGGCAGGATCTGGTTTTCTTAATCTCCAGCTCCTGCGGTGTTGTCTAAGCCTGGTACAAATTGACCGACCTGTCTGTCCTATAAAACCTGATTCTGCCTTTGCCCAACACTGCTTAGAACAAGAGAACAAATACGCCATAGATGTAAAATTCTTACATTTTGTAGGTAAAGGTGCAAAACTGACCCAACTAGAAATTTTGGCGATTAAAAACCAGATGCACACAGCCCCAAATTTCATACTGAATGAACAGGCAGAATTCAATTATTCGCCTCTTTTGGACTGTGAGTAACTTCTACATAGTACATAATAACAATATCACTAACAATAGGCAAGAAGCGAGGTCTGGTACTATAAACTGTTGAATTTTTCGAGGTACAATAATGACAGTAATTTCACTAATAGATAACATAATTAAACACAATATTAGTACAATAAATAATTAAGGTTATTCTAATAAGGTAATGCAAGTGCAATAGTTCCTAAATTGCAAGGTAAAAGTATTTTCTTCCAATGTTAAAATCGATAGAGACCTGTAGTAACATAATGGTTTGTCTTCACTGGTGTAACAACTTTGGAATCAGTCAAGTACTTGAATATGGGCTCATAACCTAGGTCGTAAAAATAAAGTTTATGAATCAAGGTAATAACAAGTGTTCAGTTATTTAATTTGAAATGTTTCACCAAGAACCGACAGTAGAATCAATCAATATGTAACTATATAGTTACAGAAGTGATAGAAATTTTGTTTTATTTTATAAAATGATAAAATGAATGGCATCATAGAATGTTGCTACAGGAAAAAACAGTTACTGCATAAGTTAATATGTGTACAAACAGTTGTACAGATACGTAAAATTGTTTCAAAAATATTGTTCATAACTGTATTTTAAAAATAAAAATACGAAGTGACAGATAAACAAGGACGCCAAGAAGAGCCCTCTGTGGGTGAATATTTTTACATATTTTTATATTTGAGAAATTTTCTTAATAATTAACACTTAATGTATTCTGAATTCATCCATATAGGGGGCGCCATTGTTTGTATGAACGAACTGTAGCGCTACTCTTTACTACTGTAAACAAGTGCCACTTGAATTTAAAATTGCGAAGCATACCTAAGGTACGTTTGTATTGTTTACAATCTTTTTATGTAAAATTTGGATCTACATCTGCATCCATATTCCGCAAGCCACCCGACGGTTTGTGGCGGAGAGTACCTTGAGTACCTCCTATTCCAGTCACGTATTGTTCGCGGAAAAAAAGATTGTCGGTATGCCTCTGTGTGGGCTCTAATCTCTCTGATTTTATATTAATGATCTCTTCGCGAGATGTATGTAGGAGGGAGCAATATACTGCTGCTAGACTTCTCGGGAAAGGTATGTTCTCGAAATTTCGACAAAAGCCCGTACTGAGCGACAGAGCGTCTCTCCTGCAGAGTCTTCCACCGGAGTTTAGCGATCATCTCCGTAACACTTTCACGGTTACCAAATGATCCTGTGAAAAAGGGCGCTGCTCTCCGTTGGATCTTCTCTACTTCCTCTATCAACCCCACCTGGTACGGATCCCACACCGGTGAGCAGTATTCAAGCAGTGGGCGAACAAGTGTACTGTAACCTACTTCCTTTGTTTTCGGAATGCATTTCCTTGGGATTCTTCCAATGAATCTAAGTCTGGCATCTGCTTTACCGACAAATTGATTTTACGTGGTCGTTCCATTTTAAATCACTCTTAATGCCTACTCCCAGATAATTTATGGAATTAACTGCTTCCATTTGCTGCCCTGCTATAGTGTAGCTAAAATTATAAAGGATATTTCTTTCTATGTATTCGTAGCACATTACACTTGTCCTCATTGAGATTCATTGCCATTCCCTGCATCCTGCGTCAATTCGATGCAGAACCTCCTGCATTTCAATACAATTTTCCATTGTTACAACCTTTCTATAACTACAGCATCATCCGCAAAAGGCCTCATTGAACTTCCGATGTCATCCGCAAGGACATTTATATATATTGTGAACGGCAACGGACCCAAGACACTCCCCTGTGGCACACATAACATCACTCTTACTTCTGAAGATTTCTCTCTATTGAGAGTGACACAAATTTTACGTTATGTACTGATTATGTGATGCAGTTTTATTTTGTTGTAGATACGTATTGGCGATGTCTAGTTACCTACACGCAATCGATCTGTAATTAAAAACAGATTTATTACGACCGAACACTGTGCTATTCCCAGTAATTATGTCAACGGTCGCTGTGCACAACAATTGAATTATGGA
Organism: Locusta migratoria; assembly: GCA_026315105.1. Classification (NCBI taxonomy): domain Eukaryota; kingdom Metazoa; phylum Arthropoda; class Insecta; order Orthoptera; family Acrididae; genus Locusta; species Locusta migratoria. The sequence goes on from CM048746.1 coordinate 186,404,869, forward strand.
TCTTTGCATGATCTTTCGCAGATAGCAAGAATCCGCTACTGCCCTTACCTCCCACTCCTGACTGTCGCAGAGGTTTTTTTTCCCCTTGGCACTTTTTTCTCCCTGACCTTAAAACCGCTCTTGTTTCAAAAGCGTTGGACAACTTCTATCACCCTGATGGACCATATTAATGGGTAATCCTACTCACACGTACCAGTTTCTGTGACTCATACTTTAACTTACTAGCATATGCAGAGGTGACAGTAGAATTACAGGAGGCGCCCTTGTTCGTTTAATCAACTGTAGCGCTATTGTTTATTACTGCAAACTTGTGCCCCTTGAATTTAAACGGCAGCTTGCGAAAGATACTTACGGTACATTTATAATGTTTACAATCTTGTTATGTAAAAATTGATATGATGTACTTATATGTTATGTACTGATTATGTGATCCTGTTTTCTTATTTTGTAGATATGACACTGATGATCTCTAGTTACCTAGCTGAAATCGCTCTACAATTAATAAACAGATTTATTGCGACCGAACGCTGTGTTATTCCCAGTAATAATATCAACGGTCGCTGTGCACAACAATTCAATTATGGATTCAAACACAGTTGTGTTTATGTTTAGGTGTTCAAAAATAATCTGTCCATCTCTTGTGGTAGTGTAGCCTACAGTGGACAGGTTCCGCTGAGTAAGTACCGTTTGAATGAAACACGCAATGGCAATAGTACCGATCTTGCACGATACTCAGTAACTAACAAAACCAAAACTTTGCATGATCTGTCGCAGATAGTAAGAATCCGCTGGTGCTCTTACTACCTGCTCCTGACTGTGGCAGAGGTTTTTTTCTCTTGGCACTTTTTCCCCCCTGTCCTTAAAACCCCTCTTGTTTCAAAAGCTTTGGACAACTTCTATCACCCTGATGGACCATATTAATGGGTAATCCTACCCACACGTACGGCACACATCACAGTACCCGTTTCTGTGACTCCTACTTTAACTTACTAACACCTGCAGAGGTGACAGTAGAATTAGTGAGCCGCGGTGGAGCAGCCGAGCGGTCTAAAGCACCTCGCTGTGGAGCGCGCGGTTGCTCGCCGTGGAGGTTCGACTCCTCCCTGAGGCATGGGTGTGTGTGTTTGACCGTAGGTTAGTTTACCTAGGTTTAAGTTCAAATGTTCAAATGTTTGTTAAGCTTATGGGACTTAACTACGGGGTCATCAGTCCCTAAACTTACAAACTACTTATGAACTACTTACGAACTAGGACGGCACAAATATCCATGCCCGAGGGGGGGATTCGAACCCCCGACCGTAGTGGCCGTGCTGACCGTGACTGGAGCGCCTCAGTCACCTCGGCCACCGCGGGCGGCTAGGTTTAAGTGGTTTGTAAGCTACGGACTGATGACCACGCAGTTTGGTCCGATAGATTTACAGACATTTGAACATTTGAGAATTACTGAGTTGGTCACCATGCTAGTGCGAGCGTGGAGGGGCTCCAATCTGGAAAAAAAAATCGTTTGTATGCTGTGAGCAGCAGGTAGGCATGCGAAGCTGTCGGCTGCTGGCAGTGCGGTCGCCCCCGCTTACAGCTGGTGTCGGTGATTCTCGCCGGACGCCTGTGAGGAGCCGCGTGGGCAGAGGTGCGTCGCCCCCGGATGTTTAGGGAGGCGCTGTTTGCAGGCTGCCGGCAGACGTCAGCTGATGCCTCAACGCCCACAGCACAGCTGACGAGGTGTCCCTAACGTGGAACCGGGCGCCAGCCGCTGCACTCGCCGCTTCTTGTGCCTAGCGTTTCAACTTGTGGTACACGATTTGAGCAGCCTAGTAACGCCCAGATATCCTCTTCAGCCCCAGTGCCAAGGTTAATTTAAAATTTTGAAAATGTCAGTATTTTTTTTGTTTATTAGGTTGCATAGGCACCATATTTCTCTATTTTGATATTTGGAAAATTTTCATTTTTTGGATGTCGATGGTACACACTTGTGTACCTCGGGTTTCAATCGTAAACATATTTCTTAAATTTTCATAATGGAACATACTGTATTTAAGGATAAAATTAATTACCGTACGTTGTATTTGTACAACCTACCTATTTTACTTACAGTAAGAAATTTCACCCTACATATTTACAAGTATTTGTTACTGGTAGAAGGTTTTGAATGAGTCCCCATGACAAATTTAATCGCAACATGATGCAAAATTTCTGATGCGATTGGTTTGAAACTAAGTGAACTAGTCTGAACAGATTTGAGGTTTGTCTAATATGTCACAACCTCTCATAATTCAACTGGAAAGAATTCAGTAAAATATTCCAAGTTTCCTATGGGTCCACTGGAATCACTTTCCTCTCCAGAGATGCGCCAATGTCAAGTATGCTAAAAAAAAGTAACGAACAAACCATGGATAGGCACCAAACCTACATTTTTAATAAAATTTGATTTGAAATTTACACATTCATTTTTCACAAATAAAGAAAGAAACAACTGTACATTTCTTCAAGCAGCTGTGGCCGAGGGGACTGTGGCGCTCCAGTCAAGGTCAGCACGGCCACTAAGGTCAGGGCTTCGAATCCCCCCCCCCCCCCCCCCACTCGGGCATGGATATTTGTGCCGTCCTTAGTATTACCTAGTTCATAAGTAGTTTGTAAGTTTAGGGACTGATAACCCTAGTTAAGTCCCATAAGTTTAACAAACATTTGAACATTTTGAACATTTCTTCAAATTATAGCAATACTAACCAAATAGCTCTTCACGTCAAACCTCTTATGGATTTTTTAAATATCACCATTAATTAATCTTCAATGTTTTGAGACTGAATTTCGTTAGGAGCATCACGTGGGGATTCAGAATTCGAACGCTGTCGATTCATTACAACAAATAAATCATCCTCAGATACAGAATTTGAATATTCTGCAACACTTCCCTTTAGTATGCGTGATATTTCTTCATCACTTAGCACATGAGCTGCCAAAATATGGTAAGTTATGAAGTAAAGAGCTATTGTAAAAGTGCACACTAAGAACCAAGGTACACAGATGTGTCCTATGAAAACATTGGCATTTATTGTCCAGGAAAATCGAAATGATTCACATTTGTTGTATTTCAGATGATTCTTCAAACTTCACTTATCACTCACTACAAAGATAAACACATAAAGCTTTATGTATCATTTACTTGTTACTTATATATACATGTGGCGTCTGTTTCGAAAGAACAGACGTCACTTCTGATCCTGCAGTTGTTATTCTTTAATATTAATAGAATATATGACATCAACTGCGATTGGGCAAAGCTGAAAATGTGTACCCAGCCGGGATTCGAACCCGGGTCTCCTGCTTTCTAGGCAGTTGCGCTGACCCCTACACCACTGGGGACACAGTGATCACCGCACCTGCAAGGACTACCTAAGTACGCCTCCCGTCAGATACAAATTCCCAGCTTCACCCTGCCCACAGTACTCAAACTTGTTACTTGCTGTCATAACGACATGCTAGGCTACCAGCTTCACTAACATCAAACCTGATTCGTGTAGCTCCAGAAGTAATGCTGCAAAAGCTATACAAATGGCGTCATTTGAAAGCACAAGTTAAACGATTGTTCATTCGCGGTCTGAGCACACAAAATAAGCCACAGACAGAGAAAACAGTTTACGAACCAAGACGCACATATGTGCACTTACAGACTGAAGAGGTTATTACAAGACGTCACACCAGAGAGAGAGAGAGAGAGAGAGAGAGAGATGGAGAGAGAAACCACCGACTATCTTTAGGGATATCTTAATTAGATTCGAGAAAACTGATACTTGGATACTTATTCCATGTATCATGCAATACGAGAGTTCCTAATACTGTAGAATTAGTCAGTTTAGTAAAAGATAACATTACATGACATACTATTTTTGTTGTTGTTGTAAAATTACTCATTTCTATGTAAAAATTCATCTCCTGAGTAAAAGTTTTCATTCAGAAATTGTTTCAATTTGTTTTAAATGCTGGTTGGCTGTATGAAATCTGATGTTATCTCGTAAGTGATCAAAGATTTCTGTGACCTCTAGAAATGATTCTAGTTACACGTTCATGTGCTGTGAATGCTTTCTTGCTCAATGATGAATTACCCCAAAAATATGATTCCATATAAATCCATTGACTGAAAATAGGCACAGTAAGTTAATGTACTGACATGTTTGTCACCAAACTTTGCGATAACCCTTATAGCATAAGTTTGCGACATTACAGATATAAAGGGGAAAAGTTTTGGCAAGCTGTTGGGTTTCCAAACCGGCTGGCAGTTAGAACCTAGTGAATGGAACACAGGTCGTTAGGAAAACCCTAATCTGCTCGGAAACAGGAAACGGCGGATTAGCGAGGGCGGCTATCCCAGATTGCAATTGAAATACAATATAGCCATACACTTCTAAAAATTCATATAAAATCATGAAATGATCATTTGGTAAATATATGAATGGATTCAGGAGACTTGGGAGAATCAAACGCCACAATTACAATTTAAATATCACTTACAGATAAAAATCCGATAAATTTCAGTATTATAAGACTTATATTTACAATTATTGATACGTAGCGTTTATCAACAACAGTTTAAGAAGCAAATGGGCAGCAATGCACCAAGCTATCTATCTTAAAAGACGCACCACGTTATTTCCGTATTCTTTCAATAAACTTTTACTCTCTTATTCTGCTTTTCATTGAGGTAGTAATATTTTTGTGTCAGAACGAGATTCTACCACAGAAACACAAAACATGAACCCAGCAAAGCGCATTACATTTATACATGTATTTTATTATATTTAATATTATTCTTAATAACGTTCGTTTCATATCGTAGACTGCCTGTTAAATATTTCATGGCCGACTAAAAATATTAGATATGGAGATGCAGATTTCTACTTTGTCATATTTATGAAATTCGGACCTCAAATAAGTAATCATCAGACACCATTAACTGCAAGCTCTCAACAATTCTAGAGAAAATCGACTCTTGTGGTGCACGTTATTCCAGTTACTCGCGAAACTCATTTGGTAGTCTTGCAGATTGTCGAGCAAGGATATATGGTTCGGTCTTACGAATGCCGCCATAATCCTATTATTACTTGGTTTTGGCCTACTTACAAAATACTTAAAAACTACTACCAGGCCATGAAACTAGTAATACAACGGATTTCATAAAACTACATTCAATCATTCATCACCAGCAGTCTCGTCTAGCCTTTGCTGAAATGATCGAGTATGCATGGTTCACTTCTATCTTTTTTGAATGAAATACAGTGTTCTTATGAATGTGAGTAACGTTCACTTTCCAGTTGATTTACTAAAGAAAAATTGCGACTTTAAAAAGACAGCATTTGTACGGTGAGTTTGATGCTGTCAAAATTGTTTTCCGTATTTTTACTATGTTTATCACCCCTGGCATAATTTCACAGTATTGTCTTAAAAATGTAACTTCCGATATTCTTCAATTTATTTCATTAATTGAAACCGTAATTAATAAAAATCTATTATAAAATGGAAAATTAAGAATAAACAATAATGCATGCTTGTTTCATAAAGATAACGAATATATATGTGTTATTTACTATGTATTATATCTGAAACAACAGACGCCACTTATAATCCTGCACTTATTATTCATTCACATTCACGAAATGGATGACAATTGCGAAGGGGTAACGTTGAAAATGTGTACTCAGTCTGGATTCCAAAAGGATCTCCTGGTTTGTACGAAGTTGCGCTGACCTCTACACCACTGGCGAGACAGCGAGCACCACCCCTACACGGATTACTAAAGTACGCTTAACGTCAGATACAAATTCTCGCTTCACCCGCCCCACTATTACTATATATATATAACTTATAAAATATGCCAATGACGGTGAAAGTAGCCTGTTATTAAAATAAACAAGATCTCGGGCAATTGCGATCTGCAAATGTAAGTTAAAACGCTCACTGCTACTCTAAATTACTTCACAGGTGGCCACAGTACTTGCGCAACAGAAATTTATCTAACTGCTCACTCCTTAACGGAGCAGCCAACGTTTTACCAAACACAAAATCAACGTTAAAAAATAAATGAATAAATAAACATGGGACGGGGAGCATGAAATCATAAAGCAGAGGTTTGATACTGTAAAATCATAATCTGTTCAGTAAAATAACTAGCAAATAAATGTGGTGAGACTAAATTAAGCACACACCTTGTACAAAAGTGAATTAAATCATATAATTACTGCCAGTATTAAAATTGTTTCTGCCCTTTATGAATATGGAGGTAATGTGGGAGGAAATTTTCAAATACACAATGGGTAGCTGAAAGCACATTCATTCATTCACATACATGTGCATAATGCTTGGCGGTACGTTACAATGCTGGAACAAATGACGAGATGGCGGGTGTCTTTATCACAAATTTAATTATACTGTGAACTAAGCGAACGCATGTGTGGGGAGGCAGCGCCTCACTATTCTTAAGTACCACATGGTGTGCGACCATGCCGAATTTCATAGCATTTACAAACAGAAATTAATTTAGAAGAAGCGAGTAAATCACAGTGAGAATTCACATAGAAGAAAGCTAGTATTAACAAAAGCATGGCTGAAAACCGAAGTAACGACCGTTACGAAAGCACATAGTGCAATCGGTCATACAAGACAGGAAAGACGGAATCAAACAAGAAAATCAAGGAAATATTTAGCATACTCGTGGATACAGAAACAACGTGAAAAGTTAGTTAAAGTAAATTCAAACACACTAGGTTTACACTAAGTCTGAAGGCCACACATGTGTATTCCAACTTGAGCAGAATCAGAAACATAATCATCACTGGAATGAAAGTGCAAATAATAAATTTACACAGAATTTACTCGAGTTCTGTAAATGAAGAAACACTTCACCTCACATAGCGAAAGAATTACTCAAGAGAACTAACACTAAAAAACCAAGACTGCCTGATTACAAAGAATGCAAAGTCCTAACAGCAAGCCTTCCCCTCAGCATGATTTGGCGGAGTACTTACTTCCACAGTCGTCAGAGCCAGAATGAAGATGAAACTCTAAGGCAACGTAAAAACCTCCCCCTGTTAATACACCGGATATAGAGCGCGCTGAAGGTGACTAGGAGCGCGTTGTCTACCAACCCTTGTAGGTCTCCTGTCACCTGTTTCGTCCAAGATTAGGTTGGTACGACACTAAGAAGGTGGTCAGCTCGCTACCTTGCCAATAAAGCTTGTCTCTGGCCACCCAGCAGACGCTAGCGCAGACGACAAACGAAGCCATGCGTTCTTGACTACAGCAAACCGAGACCTAAAAGCGGGAGGCGACGACTGTGAGCCATTGCACTGCAGTCAGTCAATATTAAAAGCAACGTTCCACATTCACATGGACACATGAGTTTAATCATATGGGAGGAGCATATATAAATATGGGGAAAACATACGAACATAGGGCTTTGATCATTAATAAAAAGAATAAAATAATTATCACACAGATAGATAACATTAATAGGCAGAAACACTTTAGGTTAAAGAACAAATTAAAATGGAACACGACCACACATTCAGTGGACGTGTTTCAATGGGCAATTATGCACTCTTCAATGCGGAGGTACTCTTAGGCCCTTACTTTTACGGGAATCAGTTTACAAAAACTACGAGTTTGAGTAAATAGTGGGCAGGGTAAAGTTGAGAATTTTGTTTCTGACGAGAGACGGACTTGGGTAATTCGTGCAGGTGTAGTGATCTCTGTCCTCCCAGTGATTTACGGTTCAGCACAACTGCCCTGAAAGCAGGACAGCCGGGTTCGAATCCCGGTTGGGTACACATTTTCAACTTTCCCCAGTTAATGTCATCTATTCTGTGAATAACATAGCAGCGGCGGAATAGCCGTGTGTACTAAGGTGCCTTGCTGCGGTGTGTGTGGCCGTTCACCGTTGGGGGTTTGAGTCCTCCCACAGGCATAGGTGTGTGTCGTTCTTAGGATAAGTTAGTTTAAGTAGGCTGTAAGTTTACAGACCTATGGTCATTGCAGTTAGGACCCATAGCTTTACAAGCATTTGATTTGGATACTGTATATTTGATTATTCTTATATAGAAATGGTTAAAATATTCAAACACAACACAGTAATAATAAGATTACGATGGGATTCTAACCACCGTACCAATGTTATCTACAACGCTACCAAATAAGGTACGCCGACAACTAGGAGTTTTACACTGTAACAGATATTTAAACGTGCTTGCAAAATTTCAACGTCGACTTTTGCGACATTGTGAGAGTTGCATCGAATGGTTTTGGCTGATTACTATAAATATAAAAAATTAGAAAAGTGTGATACTTATGTGGTCTGCTTATTAGAGACAATTTGACACCCCTCTGTGCGTGCCGTCTAGGGCAGGCATCCCAGTTGGCACCCCCCTCCCCCCTCCGAGATATGGGGCTGTCAGTGTGTGGTCAATATCTGCCGGATCACGACTGGCTGTGACATGAACGCTTGTGTCCCAGAACATGATTCCAGGGGTTACACTTGTTTGTCTCTCCAGACTATTGGCAGAAAGTGCTCTCAGCTATTGATGCCCCAGAATGGAGGTTATGGAAAAGTGGGACTGATCATGGGCACGATAAGGCACCACTTGTCCACTGTCCATTCCTCATGGCATGGTACCATTCCAAAAGCCGACATTAGTCATCTGTGTGAATGGCATATGAAGCATGGAAAGGCCCCTCTGAGTCTCCAAGACACTGTGTGGTAACTGACAGGATATTGTAGGGCTTCTAGTACATGTATGCGTACAGCGAGTGCCTCTGTCATGAGATCCCACTCTGCTTGGCACACCATACGGTACACAGTCCTCTATCGGGTAGATGTTCGCCGATCAACCCGAACCTGCACAACATGATTATGCGTGCTCCTGTATCCGTTGATTCCAAAATCGGGCTACTGCAATGCTTGAACGGCCCAAATAACTGATACGACCACCTCGCACCACGTAGTCCATCGATACTACAAAGTGAGGTGGCGCAGTAGTAACACGCTGGACCGGCATTTTGGAGGCCGGTGGTTCAAACCCACTTCCGGCCACCCTGATTTGGGTTTTACGTGAACCGCAGTGGAGTAGCCGAGCGGTCTAAAGCGTTTCGTTGCGGAGCGTGCGGTTGCTCGCCGTGGAGGTTCGAGTCCTCCCTGGGGCATGGGTGTGTGTGTGTTTTCCTTAAGTTAGTTTACCTAGGTTTAACTAGTTTGTAAGCTACGGACTGATGACCACGCAGTTTGGTCCGATAGATTTACAAACATTTGAAATTTGAATTTATTTACGTGATTTCCCTAAATCACTACGGGCCAGGATAGTTCGTTTGAGATGGCACGGCCATTTTCTTTCCCTTGGCTTACCAACACAATGCGAGTGTGAGGTCCATATCTAATTACCACACTGTCGGAAGGGACGTTAAACCCCAACTTTCTTTCCTCCTCCTCCTATACTGAAATAGCAGAATATTGGAATACTCCTTTTGAACACACCATGAAAGAAAAATCGAATGATCGATAAAAATTGTATTGCCAAAAGACAAAATTCCAGCCTTACAGGTATGACTCTAAGATGCTGACCCTTACATTTGCAAGAACGAATTGATGTAAGGCATCTGGCGCAGCAAGTTATATTTTAGAGCAACGATACATGAACAAAATAATACATACAACATATACGAAAGTGCCGAGGTGCCTGGATAGGCGATACTGCTCGGTAGGCAACTGGTACGCCATTCAGTAAACATCAGAACTCCTGGCCGATGCCCGTTCAGAATACCACTGCTGAGCACACCACCTTCCGCCCCCTTCCTCGGCGCCGTCGTGCCGTGCCTTGTGCACGCGCCATGAGACATACCCGCCGATCGAGGCAACTAGCGCCGGCCGCGAGATAATTGCAAACCAAAACTAGCCACGCCATCTGCAGTGAAGTATCACAGAGATATCGATACGCAAGTTGGAGCGATGTAACTGGCGCCAATACTAATAAATCGAGCCAGCACGGCTCATCAGCGTTGATACGTTCGTCTTCTATATGCTCCATTGTCTTGCCATAAATCCGTTTGCGATTAATCCTTTCTCGGAAAGTACGTGAGCCACATTGGAGCGGTTGAGCGCGCTAAGGCGCCTTGCTGTGGAGTGGGCGGTTGCATCTGTAACTTATAAAATAATACGTGACGGGAAATATTAATGCGGTAGGTCAACACAAGAAATGTTACACTTTCTGCGGAGCTATGAACATAGTTTATTGTATCATTTTCCAAAGAGTTACAGCACAAAGATATAATTTTTTTAAAATCGAACAATAGTTTTTTCTATCGTGCATTGGATTCGTTGAAACCAGCTGCGTCCAAATCAATTTAAACTACATTCCTATCACTGTTAGTTTGGGAGCTACAACCTTTCAAAGTTTCATGGGCAGATACCACAAACGCTGCGCATAATGCAATGCGCCTTCTAAATGTGGTGCGACCGAGTTGTAACGTCGCGCTTTAGACTGCCGACTGTCGCCGCACACGGCCGGCAAAATTTGCCGAGGACAAACAGGAACTTACATCATAAACTGGCTAACCTCATCTCACAAGATGAAAAACACAGCATTGGATAAGAAGAAGAGGCATTAAAGCAGTAAGTAAATTACCAGACACCACTGTAAAAACACAGAAATCGCCGGCCGCGGTAGCCGAGGAGACTGAGGCGCTCCAGTCACGGTCTGCACGGCCACTACGGTCGGGGGTTCGAATCACCCCTCGGGCATGGATATTTGTGCCGTCCTTAGTATTAGCTAGTTCATAAGTAGTTTGGAAGTTTAGGGACTGATGGCCCCGTAGTTAAATACCAGAATTGAACACAGAATTTGAACACAGAAATCGCAATAAAGTTGGAAACTGTTGCTAATATAAATATACAAAACAAAATGTACACACCTATGTAAGCAGATTTTAAAATGTTCAAATGTTTGTTGAGCTTATGGGACTTAACTATGGGGTCATCAGTCCCTAAACTTACAAACTACTTATGAACTAGCTAATACTAAGTACGGCACAAATATCCATGCCCGAAGGGGGATTCGAATCCCCGACCGTAGTGACCGTGCAGACCGTGACTGGCGCGGCGCAGGGCGCTCGGGCACCGCGGCAGGCTAAGCAGATTTACAGAACCACATAAGATACTTTATAAATATTGTCCTAACTGCAGTCAGCATTACATGATAAATCTATGATAGTTGATGTTAACAATGATATCGGTTCAGCTATTACTGCAAGTTACTAGCACATCAATAAAATGTATCGATTAAACTGATATGGTATAAAACCTATGACTTCTCATTGATACCTAATTCTGTAAAACACTTCCAAACTAGGGATCGTGCTATACTGTAATACGAGGCGTGTTTTTTAAGAAAGTACTGTTCTGAAATTAAAAAAGACGTGCTAAGATATCTCAATAATTTTATTTTTAGATGAAAGCCTGTACCTTAATCTACTTTTTTACATAATTTCCATCAATATTGAGGCGCTTGTCATAACGTTGTACCAGTTTTTGAATACCCTCCTCATAGATGTCCGCTGCCTGACTTGTTTAACGACTGCATCACAGCTGTTTTGACTTCGTCATTGTCTTGAAGACGCTGACCGCCCAGAGACACTACCAAAAATATTAGGAAACTCACCCCGCAAGGAGGAAATTGTAAAGCGTCTGTTTTCTCTCACCTTATTGTCTACATCCTGCACCAAACTTTCATTAACGACTGACATTTGTGCGGCCATCTTTAAATGCTCTTACCCACCATCTTACCATTCCATCACTGATAATGTTTTCTCCGTAAAATGCACAGATTTCACGATGAATATCGATCGCTTATAGGCCTTTAGCACTAAGAAATCTTTGTAACAGTCCGTACTTCACAGTCTACATCTACATCTACATGGGATACTCTGCAAATCACATTTAAGTGCCTGGCAGAGGGTTCATCGAACCACAATTATACTATTTATCTCCCATTCCATTCTCGAATAGCGCGCGGGAAGAAAGAACACCTGAATCTCTCTGTTCGAGCTCTTATTTCTCTTATTTTATTCTGATGATCATTTCTACCTATGTAAGTGGGAGTCAACAATATATTTTCGCATTCGGAGGAGAATGTTGGCGATTGGAGTTTCGCAAGTAACCCACGCCTCAGCGATAAGCGCCGTTGTTGTAATGATTCCCATCCCAGATCCTGTATCATTTCCGTAACGCTGTCTCCCCTGTATCGTGACAATACGAAACGAGCTGCCCTTCTTTGGACTCTTTCGATGTCCTCCGTCAAACCCACCTGATAAGGATCCCACACTGGGCTGCAATACTCCAAAAATGGACGGACAAGCGCAGTGTATGCAGTCTCTTTAGTAGTTCTGTTGCATCTTTTAAGGATTCTGCCAATAAAACGCAGTCTCTGGTTCGCCTTTCCCACGATATTATCTACGTGTTCTTTCCAGTTTAAGTCTGAAGTAATAGTGATTCCTAGGTATTTTGTGGAGTTTACGGCGTTCACATTTGATTGATTTATGTTGTAAACAAAGTTTAACGAATTTCTTTTCGTACTCATGTGGACGACTTCACACTTCTCATTATTTAGAGTCAATTGCCAATTTTTACACCATACTGATATCTTATTCAGATCGTTCTGCAGTTGGTTTTGATCTTCAGATGATTTTACTAGACGGTAAATGACGGCGTCATCTGCAAACAACCTAAGAGAGCTACTTAGATTTTCCCCTAAATCGTTTATGTAAATAAGGAATAGCAGAGGACCAATAACACTACCTTGTGGAACGCCCTATATCACCTCTGTTTTAGTCGATGCCTTACCATCGATTACTACGAACTGTGTCCTCTCTGACAAGAAATCCCCTATCCAATTGCAAATTTGGGGCGATATACCATAACCACGCAATTTGATTAAAAGCCGTTTGTGAGGTACGGTGTCAAAAGCTTTCTGGAAATCAAGAAATATGGAATCGATTTGCGAACCTTTGTCGATAGCACCCATCACTTCGTGTGAATATAGAGCTAGTTGTGTTTCGCATGAACGATATTTTCTAAATCCGTGTTGACCTTGGGTCAATAGATCGTTCTGTTCAAGATAATTCATAATATTTGAATACATGATATGTTCCAAAACCCTGCTGCAAATTGATGTCAATGAAATAGGCCTGTAGTTTAGTGGGTTACTCCTACTGCCTTTCTTGAATATAGGTGTGACCTGGGCAACTTTCCAATCTTTTGGTACAGTTCCTTCTATGAGAGAGCGGTTGTATATGACTGTTAAGTAAGGAGCTATCGCTTCAGCATAATCAGATAGAAATCTAATGGGTATACAATCCGGACCAGAAGACTTGTTCTTATTAAGTGATTTTAGTTGCTGCACTACTCCGATTATATCTACTTCTATGTTACTCATTACGGCATCTGTTCGTAATTCGAAATCTGGAATATTGGTTTCGTCTTCTTTAGTGAATGAGTTTCTAAAAGCTAAGTTTAGTAACTCTGCTTTAGTAGCGCTGTCATCGGCAGGATCGCCATTACTATCACGTAGTGAAGGTATTGTTTGTGACTTTCCCCGAGTATATTTAACATATGACCAAAATCTCTTTGGGTTTTCAGTCAAATTACGAGAAAGAGTTTCGTTGTGATAAATGTTGTAGGCATCTCGCATTGAAATCCTCGCTAAATTTCGAGCTTCTGAGTACAATCGCAAATCCTGGGGATTTCGTGTTCGTCGGCGGGACTCACGATTATCGAAGGCATCTTAAACACTAAGTAGACAACGTAAACAAGGAAGTGCCGGCCGCGGTGGCCAAGGAGACTGAGGCGCTTCAGTCACGGTCTGCACGGCCACTACGGTCGGGGGTTCGAATCCCCCCTCGGGCATGGATATTTCTACCGTCCTAGTTCGTAAGTAGTTCATAAGTAGTTTGTAAGTTTAGGGACTGATGACCCCGTAGTTAAGTCCCATAAGCTTTACAAACATTTGAACATTTTTTGAACAAGGACGAATCAGACTGTAATGGTGTCAGTGCGTTGACAACAGATGTAGGTACCCAGTGCGCATGCGCAGAACGCCGACCGCAGCGCTGCGGCCGCGGTGTGGCAAAACGGTACGTACTTAAAAAAACACGTCTCGTATTACCGATGTTTGCGGATGCGCACGTGTAACTACCGTTCGAACCAGGTAGCAAAAGTATTACTCAGTGCACTACAGGCCACGCTGTCTGGACAAAGGGGAATCAATGTTTGCGCAATCCAGTGACGATTACTATGTTTGTCACTATATCCAACTGTCAACTGATTTTAAAATTAAACATATTGTTTATCCTTTTTCTGTAATGACCCAATATTTCAAATCATAGGAAAATTTACAAATAAACATTACTGTTTTGTATGCTTTATTTAAAAACTAAAAATTTTTAGCATCGTTGTTATGGAAAATTTATATAATCCCTTTTTCACTTAGTCACACCGTAACTGACGGCTCGAACAATTAGCCTTGTTTATTTATATATTTGTGTTCTCAGCCGAGGTTCGTATAAAACAAATTTTCTGGGATACTAACGAAAATTGGAAATTTTGAGAAAAACGGAATGTGCGTTTTCTACGTGTTCATGTGTTTGTATTTCATACAAGTCTATAGTTTTGTCCAGATCTTAATGAAATTTTGCAAATATTATCTTCAAAACAAGAGGAAAGTCACAGCATATATAAAATAATGTTCGGTGCATGGCAGATGGTACTTTACTTAGGCGCTTAAAAAATACTTAGTTTTGCTCCAAACTTGATCATTTTTTGCACACTTGACCGTTAAGTCAAGAGGAAGGTCACTGGCTACATAAAATGTCGTTTCGTATATGGAGAAGGACTTTGCAAAAATCAAATTTTAATCTCATATTGGCGAATTTTTGCACATTTGACCTCAAACCGATAGGAAGGTCACAATTTAGATAAAATTTCGTACTGCATGGCTGGTGGCACTTTACGCAACAGAATTAGACTAAATCTACCTTGTTTTTCAGATTTTGATGAAATTACAAAGAAGTTACCAAGAGAGGTGGCTCATGTTTGTGTGTGTTCATGCAGACGGTTTCTATAATCTGCAAGTCACGATATGGAGGATGGAAAGCGAGACCTTGCATTAAACACTGATTCATCGATCAGCACGAAAGTGCTTGATAGGGGGGAAAGGAGGTGATTAACTGAAGAGACAGGAGGGTGAGGGGTTGGAAGAAATGGGCTTTGAGAGGGTGATGTGAAAAAGAGTAGGGAGATGGGTGGACGGGGAGGAGTGTGGAGATGGACTATGAGATGATGGAATAAGAAATAACTGGGCAACGCCGGATTTACTGCTAGAGAAAAATTAAGAAAAAAAAACTTCTTAAGGAGAAAATTCAATCCGATTCCTTAGCTTTCGCAGATGACCTTGCAGTCCTATCGAACAACAGCAGTCAAACTGTCAGGAAAGAAGCCTATACCTTGCAAAAGGTGGGGTAAAAAGCTTTTTTTTTTTTTAACTCTTTCATTTGGTTGGAAAGATTGGAACACAAAGTTTTGCCAACAAAATTTCTCTTAGGAAAACTTTCTGCAGTCAAAAGACTTTCAAAATTTCGGACTTTTTTCAGTTTTTTTTTCAAAATATCTCCGTTTTTTGTGCTCCTGGCGCTTTTACGTCTCTGATCTTTTCTAAAGAGCACAAATTCTCTACAAATTTGATACATTTTTTTCTATTTGATTATTATCATTTTTTCTACTCCGAATACCTAAGGCGCTACAATGCGTCAAAGAAAGTCAATTTTTCAAAATTTGTACAAGGTGGCAAAATACCTAATTTTGGTACACTTTTCAGTTTCTGTTTGCGTAATATAAATATATCATATGTCATGTTATGTGTTGGAATTTAGCCGACCGCGACTGAGGCGCTCCAGTCACGGTCTGCACGGCCACTACAGTCGGGGGTTCGAATCCCCCCTCGGGCATGGATATTTGTGCCGTCCTAGTTCGTAAGTAGTTCATAAGTAGTTTGTAAGTTTAGGGACTGATGACCCCGTAGTTAAGTCCCATAGACTATACAAACATTTGAATTTTTGTTGGAATTTACTATCTCACTCTGCGGCAGGGCCAGGGAACACAACATCACATTCAGTAACTGCTGACACATTCACGTCGGATTCCGTGAAGTTTATTTGTGATACAGTCGCTTGCACAGTGGTGTTATTGCCAATATATCTGACTTTCAGATTCCATTTTGTCTTGAACATCATGCTTTCTGTCTGTTTTGATAGGAAGTGTAAATCAATTTCTGTTCTTTCGTACTTGTCCAAACTTTCGTTTTTATATTTGAGTGCCAGACTACAAATCCAAAGATCGCGGGTTCGTTCCCGCCAGGTCCAAGGATTTTTATGTCACTTTCCATTTCTTTCACCTCATGTGAAAAATACCGAGTAGCACCGTTATTCGGAACCCATGTTAAACTGTAGGTCCCCCTATAACTGGCTGGGTAAGTCAGTTCGAAGGTCGGAGGAAGGCAACGGCATACCACCTCCAAACAGGGCCATGCCTAGTAAAGCATTGTGGTCTTCAAACCAATCTTCGGATTGTTGACTGCTTTACCTTTACCTATATTAAAAGACTGCACAAGGGTGCCGTACATGATCTACAGTTGATGTCGTTAATGATCAGTTGTAAGAACAAGTGTGTAGGAATTGTTGTCTAGCAGACAATAGTGTATTTATTCGCTGGTGGGCGGAAGACGAGTAACTTTGTTCACAGCGCGCTGACATCTATTAGTACACAACAATAAGGTTCGTACGTTTTGTAGTCGCTTCCTTTCAGTATATGTTGTGGTGCTGAAACTGAGTGTATCTGACATGAATTTGTCTTTCATTTGCGAAAAAAATATGGTGAGTAATGGACGCATTGTGCAAAAGAAAGGACCGAGCGCACTTATCGATTTTAGTGTTAAAAGCAGGGAGTCTGCTCACACCAGTTTTTTTAAGTGAAAGTGAATAGTGAAGTCATAGTGCATGCTAGAAAAGTACGTTAATGAGATAATGATAGCAGCTATCCTGTGATATCCTCAGGTGCCAACAAGAGTGCTGCGTTGGTCACAGGAAGAAGGTTAGTTCAGTTTCAAAGAGAAATATTTCTTATGTGCAAAAGGAAATTTTGATAACTTTTAACTAAGCAATTAAGAATGCCGTATGCCAAACGAAATTTTGTTTACAAAGTAATCAAATTTCAATTGCATTTGACAGTATTAGAACAGGCTTGACAACGTGGGGATGAATTTAGACAACAAGTGGTGGAGCGGATTCAAAACGTAAATGACATGGTAGCTGCATATAAGTGGTCCACAGCTTTTACTACAGAAAGTTCAAAATGTTCAAATGTTTGTATAGTCTATGGGACTTAACTACGGGGTCATCAGTCCCTAAACTTACAAACTACTTATGATCTAACTAAGACTAAGGACGGCACAAATATCCATGCCCGAGGGGGGATTCGAACCCCCGACCGTAGTGACCGTGCAGACCGTGACTGAAGCGCCTCAGTCCCCTCGGCCACCGCGGCCGGCTACAGAAAGTTCTGGAGAGAAACGAGGATACCGACCTGCAACACAAGCAGATGAAAACATGGAGGCTATATTTGCCTACCTGCGGATCAATACGGAAGAATGTCAGTTTTCTATGGACGATCTGTTAGAGCAAATTTCCACATCACCTCGTCCTGATATTCGAACTGTCACGACTTGTCTTTAGTGACGAAGTGATGATAGCTGAAATAGCTTCAAAGGAAGCAATTGTATGTTTCAAGTACGTTGGACACCTACTACTCAGTGGAAAATGGTACCCTAAAAGACATTAATATTCTCAGCAGGATAGAGCACCCCCCCCCTCTCGGATAACTTTTTATGTGATGCAGAGTTTGTCATACCAGAATCTGTAAAATTGCTCATTGAAACGATAATTTTGAAACACAAGCGGTCTCCCAGAAAATGGGGGAAAATGTGTTTTTCTTGTTTGTAATTCTGTGGGACCAAACTACTTTGGTCATAAGTCCCTAGACTTACTACCTACTTAAACTAATTTAAACTATCCTAAGGACAACACACACATCCATGCCAGAGGGAAGATACGAAGCCCCGACGTGGGAGGCCGCGCGATCCGTAATGTATCTCTTGCTCGTGCACTCATAAGTGCTGCGACCGCTATTAGTGCATACTTAACCGGAAGTTCGGCTCAAAACATCTCAGGTGCAAGTACAATATTACGGGTATTACACACCCAGAAGTACCAATACTTGTTAGTAACTAATTATGTATTTTAACTGTATAAAGCTACTTATTTTTAATGTTAACTGCGTTTTTTTAATATACAAGACAGTTAGCTAACTAATTAGGTTCCCTGTTGCAGCTAATAGTAGTTGAGTTTCCTGTCACACTTTCTGTGTCTGTGTGTTTGTATGTATCGATATCTATTAATTATGTATATTTTTGAAACTTCCTGGCAGATTAAAATTGTGTGCCGGAACCGGGACTCGAACCTGGGACCTTTGCCTTTCGCGGGCAAGCTCTCTACCACTGAGCTACCCCGACACGACCCACGATGCCGCCTCACAACTTTACTTCCGCCAGTACCTCGCCTCTTACTTTCCAAACTTCACAGAAGTTCTCCTGCGAAACTTGCAAGACTAGCACTCCTGGAAGAAAGGATATGGTGGAGACATGGCTTAGCCACAGCCTAGGGGATGTTTCCAGAATGAAACTTTCACTCTGCAGCGGGGTGTGCGCTGATATGAAACTTCCTGGCAGTGCCGGAACCGGGACTCGAACCTGGGACCTTTGCCTTTCGCGGGCAAGCGCTCTACCACTGAGATACCCCGACACGACTCACGATGCCGCCTCACAACTTTACTTCCGCCAGTACCTCGCCTCCTACTTTCCAAACTTCACAGAAGTTCTCCTGCGAAACTTGCAAGACTAGCACTCCTAGCTTGCCCGCGAAAGGCAAAGGTCCCAGGTTCGAGTCCCGGTTCCGGCACACAATTTTAATCTGCCAGGAAGTTTCATATCAGCGCACACTCCGCTGCAGAGTGAAAGTTTCATTCTGGAAACATCCCCTAGGCTGTGGCTAAGCCATGTCTCCACCATATCCTTTCTTCCAGGAGTGCTAGTCTTGCAAGTTTCGCAGGAGAACTTCTGTGAAGTTTGGAAAGTAGGAGGCGAGGTACTGGCGGAAGTAAAGTTGTGAGGCGGCATCGTGAGTCGTGTCGGGGTAGCTCAGTGGTAGAGCGCTTGCCCGCGAAAGGCAAAGGTCCCAGGTTCGAGTCCCGGTTCCGGCACACTATTTTAATCTGCCAGGAAGTTTCATATCAGCGCACACTCCGCTGCAGAGTGAAAGTTTCATTCTATGTATATTTTTATTTGTAGTTTCACAAATACCAGGGCTTAGGTGGCCTATAGTAAACTTCTGATAGTGACGTACGAATCACAATTGGTGGGTGTCCAAAAATCACCATGTTTCATAGAAAAAAGAAAAGGAAAAAAAAAAAAGAAACAACGAAATAAAAGAAAAGAAAAGAAAAGAATAACTGAAAATGAGTTGGTAAATTCCAACATATAACAAGATATATTGTGGTTCATGGTGTGGGTTCCTGTAGTCATGTCCTAGTTCATGAACCACGGGCAACGTATGAGTGGCCAAGTAAGTGGTCCTGACAGTTGGGATACCAGTTACTTTGGAATAAGGTTGGGCATCTCGAACATATTCTGAGTCATATCCACCTTTTTGCTCAGACGGCAAAGACTACCAAATCCACCGGTTAGTCCCTCAACCGTTAGTAGGGCCCTGGGCAGGTAAGGCTAGCAACCTGCTTCCCAGGTACTTCAATATCATGCTGGCAACAATCAGAGCAAAATGCCTCGCACCTTTGGAGGTGATGGAGTCCCACCTCTAACTGACAGACCAGGGACTCTTCAGATACGACTTGGCAAACGATCTGGGATGAGATGGGAAGCTATTAATATCAATGGGGATTACAATGGGAAGAAGGTAGAGCTGGCGGAGGCTTCAAGTAAGATGGGGTTAGATGTTTTAGCTGTTAGTGACGTTAGAGTAAGGGGAGAGAAAGAGGACGAAGTCGGAGAATACAAGGTCCACGTGTCAGGAGTCAAAGTAGGAAGAGCACAGTGGGGTGTAGGGCTTTACATCAGGAAAGCAGTCGAACCCAGCATAATTGCAATAAGGTGTGTAAATGAACGACTGATGTATATAGATTTGGCCATCTCCAGCAAGAAAATTAGGATTGTGGCAGTGTATTCACTCTGTGAAGGGACAGATCAAGATGAGTTGGACAGTTTTTACAACGCTCTTAGTGATGTAGTTGTTAGAGTGAAGGATAAGGATAATGTTTTACTCATGGGTGATTTCAACGCCAGGATAGGAAATCGAACAGAAGGTTATGAAAAGGTTATGGGTAAGTTTGGAGAGGATATGGGGGCTAACAGGAACGGAAAACAGCTCTTGGATTTCTGTTCCAGTATGGGTTCAGTTATCACAAACTCCTTCTTTAAGCATAAGGACATTCACCGATATACTTGGGAAGGAAGTGGAACCAGATCTGTCATTGACTATATAATAACAGACCACGAATTCAGGAAGACAGTCAAGAACACACGTGTTTTCAGGGGGTTCTTTGATGATACTGATCATTATTTAATCTGCAGTGAAATTGGTTTTGTAAGGCCAAAAGAGCAGAAAGTCAGGTCCATGTGTAGAAGGATACGAGTGGAGGAGCTTCAAGACAAGGAAATTAGGCACAAATACATAACAATGATCTCGGAAAGTTCAAGTTAGTTGAATGTAATGATTTACAGTCACTGGAAGAGGAATGGTCAAGGTACAGGGACACACTGCTGGAAGTAGCTAGAGAATGTCTTGGAACAGTAGTGTGTAAAGGTAGGAAGAAGCAGACAGCCTGGTGGAATGACACAGTCAAGGCAGCCTGTAAAAAGAAAAAGAAGGCATTTCAAAATATGGCTCCATACTAGAAATCAGGCAGACAGAGAAAGTTATGCTGAAGAAAGAAACAAAGCCAAACGGATAATTGCAGACTCCAAGCAGAAATCATGGGAAGACTTTGTAAATAAGCTAGAAACCCTGGGTCAAGCGGCGGGAAAACCATTTTGGAGCGTAATTAGCAATCTTCGAAAGGGAGGGAAGAAGGAATTAACAAATGTTTTGAACAGGTCAGAAAAGCTGCTTGTCAATCCTGTGGATGCCTTGAGCAGATGGAGGGAATATTTCGAAGAATTGCTCAATGTAGGTGAAACGTTCAATAATGTGTCAGATTTTCAGGTAGAATGGGATAGGAACGACGATGGAAAAATGATCTCATTTGAGGAAGTTGATAAAATGGTCAGTAGATTACAGTGCAATAAAGCGGCTGGGGTGGATGAAATTAAGCGGGAACTCGTCAAATACAGTGGAATATCAGGTCTCAAATAGTTACACAGGATAATTGAAAAGGCGTGGGAATCGTGACAGGTTCCGTCTGACTGGACGAAGCGGTAATCAAGCCAATTTTCAAACATGGAAATAGAAAAGATTGTAACAACTATAGAGGTATCTCTTTAATTAACGTTCTGGGTAAAATGTTGTTGTTCTTGTTATGGTCTTCAGTCCGGAGACTGGTTTGATGTAGCTCTCCACTCTGCTCTATCCTGAGCAAGCCTTTTCATCTCCTCATAAGAACGGCAACCCACATCCACTTGAATCTGCTTACTATACGCGTCTCTTGGTATCCCTCTGCGATTTTTACCCCACACACTTCCCTCCAATGCTAAATTTACGATTCCCCGATGTCTAAGAATGTGTCCTACCAAGCGATCCCTTCTTTTAGTTAGGGTATGCCAAAAATTCCTTTCTCACCAATTCTGTTCAGTACTTCTTCATTGGTTATACGATCTACCCACCTAATCTTCAGCATTCTTCTGTAACACCACATTTCAAAAGCCTCTATTCTCTTCCTGTCCGCACTGTTTATCGTCCATATTTCACTCCCGTTCAAGGCAACACTCCAAACAAATGCCTTCAGAAAAGACTTCCTTACACGTAAATCAATATTCGATGTTAGCAAATTTCTCTTTTTCAAAAATGCTTTTCTTCCCATTGCCATTCTGCATTTTATATCCTCTGTACTGCGACCATCACCTGTTATTTTACTACCCAAGTAACAAAACTCATCTACACCTTCATTGTTTCGTTACCTAATCTAATTCCTTCAGCATCGCCTGATTTTCTAAGACCGCATTCCATTATTTTTGTTTTGCTCTTGTTAATGTTCATTTTATACGCTCTCTTCAACACACATTCTCAGGTATTGTTGAAAGGAGAGTACGAGTATTAATTGAGGACAAGTTAGATGAAAATCAATGTGGATTTAGGCCTCTTAGAAGCTGTCAGGACCAGATCTTTAGCTTACGACAGGTAATGGAAAAGTGCTATGAGTGGAACAGGGAATTGTACCTATGTTTCATAGATCTGGAAAAGGCTTATGACCGTGTTCCTAGGAGGAAGCTACTGTCAGTTCTTCAAGATTATGGTATAGGAGGCAAACTTCTGCAGGCAATTAAACGGCTTTACGTAGACTGTCAGTCAGCAGTTAGAGTAGATGGGAAATTAAGCTCATGGTTCAGGGAAGTTTCAGGGGTAAGACAAGGTTGTAACCTGTCACCACTGTTGTTCGTACTATTCATGGATCGTATATTGAAAACAGTAGACTGGCAGGGCGAGATTAAAATAGGTGAAGACAAAATGAGCAGTCTCGCATATGCGGATGACTTGGTTGTAATGGCCGATTCGATTGAAAGGTTGCCGAGACCGAAGGAATACAGAAAAATACAAATTATTCAGCACTATAATACCGGTATTAGCGTTAAACGGTCTGTTTTTCCTACCCCTAATACCAGCCTCTGCACGGTTACTGCATCTTCACGACAGCCACCTTCGCCAGGGATGTCTGGCAGTGCAGCAACCGAAGAGGCAATAGATCTCTTCCGGCGCGGCGCTCAGAGCCCGCACAGCGCTGCCGCCAAGCGGGCGCGGCCGCAACTAGGGGCCCGGCGCCGCCTCCGTGACGTCACGCGAGTGCCGGCGTCGCGACGGCGGGGGCGGGGGGCCTGGCGCGGCGCCAGCGGCCGCCGCTATCGACTCGTGACGTCACCGCCGGCGGCCGCACGTGCCGCCGTTTTGGCGGGAAACGTAAGGCCGCGCGACGGCAGCGCCGCGGCGCGGCGGCGGCGGCAGGCGCGGCTCTCCCGACCTCGGCCTCATTCACCGCCGCCTCCGCCCCCGCCGCCCCCACCACGCCGCCACACCACCGCCCACCCCCCGTACCGTAATGACGACGCCGTCTGGCCGCGCGCGCCCGACGTACCCGGCGACAGACACGCGACGCCTGGGAACGCGCGGCCAGCCTCGGGAATGACTCGGCGACTTTAAGAGCGACGGGGAATAAGGCCAAGGGGAGCTGCGCCCCTGCGGGCAGCCTCTCGCCGGGTATTCGGATCGATGTCTGGCCGGCGAGACTGGCGTTTCCGAGGTTTTGCCTATCAGTTTAACCGTTTCAGACCTGATTTTTTTTTCTGGAGGAAGGAAATTATTTGTTTTGCTGTATTCCTCTTAAGTTACGTTTTTAATGATTTCAGATGCAAGAAAGAATTTTGGAGGAGGCAATACTCACTTTAAGGCTTATTCTAGAAGATAGACCAAGAAAAGACAAACCTACATATATAGCTTTTGTAGATTTGGAGAAGGCTCTTGACAATGGCTTTTGACAATGTTGTTTGGAATAAACTCTTTCAAGTTCTGAAGCAAGCAAGAGTAAAATATAGGGAGCTTAAGGTTATTTACAACTTGTACAAAAACCAGACATGGTTGTCATACTTGAAGGGCATGAAAGGGATGCAGTGGTTGGAAAGGGAGTAAGACAGGATTGTAGCCTTTCTCCAATGATATTCAATTTATACATTGAGCAAGCTATAAAGGAAAGCAAGGAGAAATTTGGAGAAAGAATTAAAGTTCAGGGTGAAGAATTAAAAACATTGCGTTTTGCCGACGACATAGTAATTCTGGCAGAGACGGCAAGGGACCTGGAAGAGCAGTTGAACGGAATGGACATTGTGCTGAAAGGTGCATATAAGATGGAGATTAACAAGAGCAAATCTAGGGTAATGGAGTGCAGTCTAAGAAAATCAGGTGATGAAGAAATTAGATTAGGTAACGAAACAATAAAGAAGGTAGATGAGTTTTGTTACTTGGGCAGTAAAATAACAAATGATGGTCGCAGTACAGAGGATATAAAATGCAGAATGGCAATGGATAGAGAAGCGTTCTTGAAAAAGAGAAATTTAACCTCGAATATTGATTTAAGCCTAAGGAAGTCCTTTCTGAAGGCATTTGTTTGGAGTGTTGCCTTGTATGGGAGTGAAACATGGACGATAAACAGTGCGGACAGGAAGAGGATAGAGGCTTTTGAAATGTGGTGCTACCGAAGAATGCGGAAGATTAGGTGGTTGGTTCGCGTAACTAATGAGGAGGTACTGAAGAGAATTGGGAAGAGAATTTCTGGTATCGATTGTTAGGACACATTCTTAGAATTCAATGTTCAAATGTTTGCAGAACTTATGGGACTTAACTATGGGGTCTTCTTTCCCTAAGCTTACAAACTACTTATGAACTAGCTAAGACTAAGGACGGCACAAATATCCATGCCCGAGGAGGGATTCGAACCCCCGACCGTAGTGGCCGTGCAGACCATGAGTGAAGCGCCAAAGTCCCCTCGGCCACCGCGGCCGGGTACATTCGTAGACATCAAGGAATTGTGAATTTAGCGTTGGAGGGAATTATGTGGGGTAGAAACCGCAGAGGAAGACCAAGAGATGGATACAGTAAGCAGATTCAGACAGATGTAGGTTGCCGTCCGTATGTGGAGTTGAAGAGGCTTGCCGCCGCGGTGGAGTAGCCGATCGGTCTAAAACGTGTCTCTTTAGACCGCTCGGCTACTCCAGCGCGGACTCGGGTATGGGTGGTTGTGCTGTTCTTAGGATTAGGTAGTTTAAGTAGTTTGTAAGTTTAGGGACCGATGACCACAGTAGTTACATCCCGAAACTTCAGAAACTTTTTTTCCCCCTTAATTACAGAGGGAGGCCGAGAGACGAATACAGTAGGCAGCATTAAAAGGGCTTAGGTTTGCGTTCTTAATTCGAGATGAAGAGGCTTGCGCGTGGTAGCGCGGAAACTGCATCAAACCAGTCCTTTGATCCTGGATTAATAAAAATGAAAACTGGCGATGCTATGGGTTGGAACTGTGTGTTTGTGAGTGTGTACGTGTGTTCAGTAATGTTTAAATGTTTGTAAATGTGTCAGAATCAACTACCGGGTTGTACTCCGTAGCTTACAAACTACTTAATGTAAGGTAAACTAACCTAAGGCCAAAACAAACACCCGTGAGCGAAGGGGGACTCGAACACTCGACGGCGAACGGCCGCGCGCACCGTCTCAGTGAGCATGGCTATTTCGTCGCGGCTGTATGTTTGTGTTCGCATGTATTGCTTACTTGTAGTAATGAAGCAACAGAGTTACAATTCAGCTCAGTGAGTAGCAAACAAGTGACATTTAATGCATTCACTGAACATATGACTCTGAGCCGCTTGCCACATTGTGGGCATTGTATTATGTTGTTTCTCAATTCATCGGGAACTGTGAATTCTCCTTGACCCTGTTGGTCGAGAAATATCTTATCGTCATTGATCAATATTGTAAAATTAATTAATACTGGACGCACGATCAACGTATCAGTAGAAAAGAATTGTCAGAACCTTGTGACTGTAAGCAGTTGAAAACAAGACAAGTGATTTCTGCCGATATGTATCGAGTACGAAATTCAAATTTGTTATTTTTACGGCTAGGGGGTGAATGAGTTTGTGTGACTGATGCGCTTTGTGGCACATAACATTTTAAACACTAAGCACTAACCATAACAACAACAGTAACGAAATTTTAGCATTTAATGAAATTTAGGAAAAGATCTTAAAATTGTAAAATTTCCTTTCACAAAGGCAAATGAAATTACGAAATGCATCTGGTTATAGATGTATTGCCAACGGCCGTGCCGTAGTGGATACTGCAGCGTTACCATAGGGGTAGGGAAAAAAGTATATATTAAGAGCGGTAGAAGAATTAATGTCTTCTTACAATATTTATTTTTTATAATTGATGTAACGAGTATACAGTTTTACTTGATTATTTATATATATATATATATATATATATATATATATATATATATATTACTTGCTACCGCTCTTAATGTATACTTTTTTTTCCTACCCCTATGGTAACGCTACACCCGCCCCCATACTTCTGGCGAATGTGTCACGTGAGGCAGAAGTATCTATATATATATATATATATGTCAAGAGTGGTAGGTTCCCTTTTCATTAAAACTACATGAAGAAATTATAATTTGGAAGTTTGGCACCTGTTGTAGGTTGGCTTTCAGTTTATTATGACGTGACTATTTATTCCAATCTCATATTAAGTTCTGGGACGTATCAATACGAAATTTCTATTCATGAGAGGCTCCTTGCTATGTCCTTTTCAAAATAAAACACACACACACACACACACACACACACACACACACACACATATATATATATATATATATATATATATATATATATATATATATATATTCATTCAGTGGTAAGGACTTTTAAAACAAAGAATGCCATGTACTTAAAAAATAAACATATACATACATACTACAAAACTAAGAACATGTTCAATTGTGATGATTTTCCCTCCACAAGGCGTTATTATTCATAAGTATTTGTTCTACTACACCGGTTCCGTTAGATCACCGAAGTTAAGCCCTGTCGGGGTGGGCTAGCACTTAGATGGGTCATCGCGTTCGGGGTCCGTCGAGTGCTGTGGGCAAGCGGGGTGCACTCATCCCTTGTGAGGCCAACTGAGGAGCTACGCGATTAAGAAGTAGCGGTTCTTGTCACGATAACCAACACAACGCCCTGGAGTGCGGGGCGCTCAAAACGTTCGCTCCTCCATACCGCATCCCATGATGTCTTTGGTCCCAGGGGGTTCACGGATCTTTCGAACGTGCGTGGCAAGCATGGGGCCCCGAACGAATGCATTCTTTCTTTCTTTCCTGGACTGCATTTCCTTTCCCTTCCCCATCCTTCCTCTCCTCACTCCTTCACCTCCCTACCGCGGAACTGATGACCTTAGCAGTTTGATCCCCCTGTCCTAAATAACCAACAAACCAATGCCTTCGGCGAAGGATGACTCGGCGACTGGTCGGTACCTGATGAAACTTTCGAGGCCTATATGACCGTGTAAAAAAGAAAATGGATTTATTAATGGTACCAAGTGCCATCACTCAACGTGAAAATTGGTCCTCAATATTGAAAATATTGTGTAGTGTGAATGTAACCCTTGGTGATTACATTTAATAAATTCTGCTAGTACGTCTACAATATTCTCGCCTTTGAAGTGAGAATTACAGCTGCGATTCTACAATGTCGACTAAACATTAAATCCTAACCGTCCATCCGTTCTATTTGTTTCTCAGTAGTCTGCGGTAAATTTACCTTTATAGATTATACAAATATATTTATATGTATATGTGTGTGTGTGTGTGTGTGTGTGTGTGTGTTTGTGAGTGCAGATGTTAAACATCTCCTAAATAACTAATCCAGTTTCAACCAAACGTGATTCTCATATGCGTTATAATCAGAGAATAAACGATGTGGGGTTAAGATCCACTAACGACACATACTTCTGGAGATAACGACCTCATAGACGGTGAAATTCGGGAAAAAGTGCGACATCATGCGGCACTGCCGTAGGCCGCCTCCTAAACTAATGGAACGATTTCAGCGAAACTGTACAAACACTCTTTAAGATCAGGTGATAATCACTGTTTGGGTATAAACTACATACGACAGATAGTACAACATAAACAAAGAATTTTATTCGCGCACTATATGAAAAGGACGAGAACACATAGGGATTTATCAAACTTTACACGTTCTTGAAATCTGAAACCTTTCCGGATTTTTTTTTCACTGACTACGCTAAGGAAAGGATAAAAGTTGATTGCTTACTAGTTTATGGTTGTCCATGCAGTAAATCTACAACATTTGGCATGAGGGTACAACTTATTACTCCTACACTACTAATTATTCCCCACAGGAGGCACACAGTACTTTCGTGAGCACGGAGCCCCGAGCTAATGCAGTCTTCCTTCCTTCTTTCCTCCTTGAACTGCATGTCCTTTCCCTTCCTCTTCCCCTCCTTTCCTGTCCTCACTCTTTCCTCTCCCCACCGGTGGACCCATAACCTTAGCAGTTTGGCTCCCCCTTCGAAATTATATCATAGTACGACTCACAATTCAGGATACGTCGTAAGGATTGAGCAGAATGAAAACGAAACGGAAGTGGATACAGAGTAACGATGGACAGACAGGGTTGAAGGAATTGAACTAAAAATAAGTAAATAAATAGAAGAAATAATAAAAAAGTAAAAAAACGAAAGAAGAAAGAAATACTCAGCCGAGTAAGCCGGGACTAAATCTAATTAAGAATAAAAATATTTCTTGCGTCTGTAGTATGTACTGCTGTTGGACGTGGTACTAAATGCCAACTAAGAAGTATATTTGAAAATGTTATATATACACCACAGCCGAGAAACGTCAGTTGCGGAAATATTTGTAAATGTAAGGGACCAATCTACTCTGTACTTAAACTAATCTAAACTTACTTAAACTAACATCCACACACGTGCCTGAGGGAGGACTCGATCGTCCGACTGGAGGGGTCACGCGATCCCTAACGCGGCGCTCCAGACAGCACGGTCATTTCCGAGTTGCCCAGAGACAGCAACTGTTTTGTTATGGATGTTTACTAGAAGGGTAATGATGTTCTCCGAAAAAATAATCATATGTTGTAGAGGATCCTGAAAATAGCGAATTTGTACCACTTAAACAGCTTATACACAAATAAAACACGGGTGAAGGTAATCTCATTATTGTACGTAAATCAAGTTCTAGATGCAAAATGTTTCACGGATTCAGTCCCCGGAAGTGGAGTAAAAAATAGGAAAATGATCAACACGCCACATTTGATACCGAGAAGATAAGACTAGAACACCAGAAGCTCTCGCCAGAGCTATTACGAATAATCCTCTCAAAACACATACATTACTAATAGAAGGTTTAAGTTTTTTAAAATATTTTTTGTTGTAGTGTTCGATTACATACACAATTTTAACGTCTAAAAGTAATTTTTACGAAAAATGAACGTGTTTTTGTAGATTCGTAATTTTCCATATTTTATAAAATGTAGTTAACAATTATGGTTGAAAAAAAAAAAAAAAAAAAAAAAAACAACGCCGGCCGCACTGGCCGAGCTGGCTGCGGCGCGCCAGTCACACAGTCTGCACAGGCACTACGGTCGGGGGTTCGAATCCCCCCTCGAGCATGGACATTAGTGCCGTCCTTAGTATTAGGTAGTTCATAATTAGTTTGTAATTTTAGAGTCTGATGACCCCGTACTTAAGTCGCATACACTCTAGAAACATTTGAAAATTTTGAACAAAAAAACATAACTTACATTTCTTTACAGTAGACAACAGTAGTCTTTGAGTATTCAGAATGTGAAGAGGTACGACGCTGTTTTTTGGAAAATCATCTGCATAGCCGCGGCGGTGCGGTCGAGAGCATTGAGGCGCCATGCTACGATGAGCGAGGCCGTTCCCCGTCGGGGCTTCAAATCCCCACTCGGGCATGGATGTTTGTGCTGTCTTTAGTATAAGGTAGTTCATAAGCAGTTTGTAAGTTTAGGAACTGATGACCTCGCAGTATAGTCCCATACGCTTTACAAACACATTTCATCTGCATAGCTACTAATGGCTTTCCAAGCAGCTAGACTATTCAACCATCGTTTTAGATGAGACGGTGTTCAGCTCGTCTACACACATAAACAAAAACTGACGCAACACCTGTAATTAGAAATCCCAAAATGTTTTATAAAACTTAATTCGAAAAAAAAAATTCAGTTTGATAACGGCCTGGTTTATTCAAGCCTTTTGTAATCATGTGGCGGTGTACGAACTCTGTGTAAATTCTTTCTAGTTTTATGGGACCAGATTTCTAACAGACGATATGTTCATTTTTGTACCGTGCATGTTTTTCTTATCGTGTTCCTTCCGTGAGTGATATGTGTTCCACGTGGTTGGTTCTTAGAACAAAGCCTTCAGCTTCCACTATTGTTTGTTCCATGCCCATCAGGCAAGTAACTATGCGTGTATCCTTCTGATTTCCACTAACATTTCGTGACCTTCTCTCCCCGCCTAATTTAATTTTGCTGTTTCTTTCCCGAACTTGTAGTAGGCACTCGGTCTTTGTCAGTAATTCTCTCCGAGCCATGTAGAACCTCCTTCAATAGCTTGCTTATGAAATTCTATGTAGTTCTAGGGTTGCATGCTGCAGTTTTTATTCTCACTTTTCCGTCTGTGTAATTATTTACTTTCCTGGTTTTTTGGGACTGGATTTCATCCGTCTCTGTAATCGGTCCCTATCGCGTGTAGCTGCATTTCATTCGCTTCCTTTTGTAATTCTAAATATTTCTATGGATTCCATGCCGTAGTTTCAAAATGTTCAAATGGTTGTATACCTTATGGGACTTATCTACGGGGTCATCAGTCACGCCGTAGTTTCATCTTTACTTTTCCGACTTTGTAATTATTTCACTTTCCAAGGTTTTGAGACAGGACCTCTTCGGTCTATGTGAATGCTCCCAACCGGATGTTGCTACATTTCAGTAGCTTCCTTATGAAATTCTACGCAGTTCTAGGGATTGCATGCCGTAGTTAATTTTCTTTATTTCTCGGAAATTGAATTTATACATTTTTATCAGTTTTCGCAACCACGAGGGTCCGAAATCCGACTTCAGGGGTTTGCAGCTAGTCACCTGAATTCACGCCATTCTCATAAAACCAGTGCCTAGATGGTTTACTCTCAGATTGCAACATAAGAGTCCGCCGTGATTTTGTGTAATGAATCCGATTTTTAACCACTTCACCTTCAGTGGAGTGCGATCATGGGACGTCGCCGTTAGCGTATTTGCTCGCAGCCTAATCTAAATGCAACTTAACTTTGTTATACTCACGCACCATCTCAAATCAGGCACGTTAGATCAGAGCCATCTTCGCAGTTTTATAGTATATTGTGTTGTGTCTTACCTCCGGGTTTGCTGAATGTCGCCTACGATAGGGCCGCCTGCTTATGCCTCGCTTCAGCACGCTGATTTTGGTGAGTTTCGCTGTTGCATTGCGTGTGTGCGAGCGAGTGAGTGTTGTTTGTAAATCCTCCCCCAGTAGCGTTACGTTCTGTGTAATTTATGTTAAATTCAATGCTGGGCCTCGTCAGTATTAGATTAGGTAAATGAGATCCATTTTTATTGTATTAACAAAATTGCTTCCCCATTTTGTTCTTGTTCGACCTCAATAAACAAGTTAAGTTCAGTATAATTTTGACTTGCCTATAAATTGTAGTTTTCGAGCACCTTCCCCCTTGTATGTAATATTGTTGTTCACCAGTGCTGAGAACAAGCTCAGATGCATTTTTTTTTTTTATGTTAAGTTCCGTTGCGCCATAAATGTTTTTCTTAGCCACCTTTATGAAATAACTATAACTGTGGTGGCTTGATTATTAATACCTGTGTGGTGTCGCACAAGTATAAAGTGCGCGCCACTTACTTTCGCCGCGCGCCGCCATGCACGCACGGCGCGGCGTTCTTACGACGACAGCCACGAGCGCCCTCTGCTGCAACTCCGCTCGTGGCCACCACTGGACTGCATCGTTCACTTGGGACTGAGATAGTAACCAGTTAACACTTGCAGATCAGATAGGCCCCAGTTAAGACTTAGCTATCGGATAGGCACTAGGAACATTCATTAGGCAGGCCTCTATCTAATCTATGTATCAGCATTCTGCAGTCAAGAACTATGTAAAAGTTAAGTATTACTAAGTCTCTATGAAATACATATCTCGTTCTCATTTACTCTAGTGTTTCTAGTCTCTGCTGTCCCACTGGCTGGTCACCTCCGTTCTTGCACACTAGTGCATCCTTTATTCCTGTGTCGGTCGAGACACAAAAGTGGCGACGAGGCCGAGACACAAAAACCTGTGTGTAATTTCGTGTGAGCTGCTACGTATATTGGCCACTGTATCGTTAACGTCCTGTTATTAGAGTAATTTGAACCAAGTCAGTTCTAAATGTGGGCCAGGGAACAAGGTTTTGCAGCAGGGAGTAGACGGCAGTTCACACGGACTTTTTGCTAGCTTCACTGCTAAAATTGAGCTTCTTTATAACAGTTAACTCTCATCTGGGTACCTCCTACCAGAATTAAGCTTTTATTTCGTACTGTGGCCTATCAACAATACAAATCTCAATTTTGGCTGCTCTAGCTTCAAAATTGTCTTATAGTAACGTGCTTTAAAAAAGAATTTTTCATCCCCTATTCTACCCTCTTACTTGTTAAATTTCCAAAAATACTGAAACTCGTGTTTTTTTAATCCTGACCAAGATTCCATATCCGAAATTTCGTAGTTGTAGCTTCCAGTTTGAATTAACACCAACATATTTGTGAAAATCAGTTTTTTTGCGTCCCCTATTTCACCTCCTTATTCGTTGAATTTCAAAAATGCAAGTGTCTTTTAAATTCGAACCCTAAATTAAAATCCTAAATTTTGTAGTTCTTGCTTCAAAATTGCCTAAATAGCAACGGATTTTCAAAAAAGGTTCATCTCCTATTTCACCCCCTTACTGACGGAATATCGAAAAAAACTCTTCTTAAGTGACGCCTACAGAGTAAGATCAACACCCTATACAAGTTTACGGGTTTCTATCTTTAGTGGCTTGGACTGGGCAATGATAAATCAGTCAGTCAGTCAGTCAGTCGGGACATTGCCTTTTATATATAGAGATTACTGTCTGTGTGCTGTAAGTTATGTATACTATCGCAAGAACGCACCCATAGTACGGTCATGTTCGACTCATAATTACGAGGCAAACTTAAAATAAGGTTTACTTTAGATCTATAACCAGCCGCTTCTTTTGTGATATGTGACACCACTTTAAAGGTTGAAGTATGCTTTTTTCTATACGTTTGGTGCATTCTCGTAGACGCTGTCAGTGTCATACTAGATCGTTGTCGCGTACTTCGCGAAGCACTGCACTTCATATTTAAACTCTTAGTCGGAGAAGAACCGCCATGCAGACAAATGTTCTCTTAGGGAACAGAATATAGTAGCTCGATGCAAGTTCGGACTACATGATGCAGGTCGCAGCCAAAGTTCGTGCAAGACACAGACGATTTAACCTGCGTCGTTAAGGTGAACGTTGCCGTGGAGATTTATCACGCTCTTGCTCAACATTGCTCTTCTCTTGTTCTGAATTTCCCGGAGTTTTTTCAGTGTTTCACAGTACCTGTCGACGTTTATTGTTGCCGAGCAACCGGAAAATCGTAAAGTTGTATCCCAGTCTGTCACCAGAAATCGTGTTAGTCAACCATATATCATACAATATTTTCTTTTCTTCGTTTGCTTTAAATCTGGTTGTGATTCATATATTTCATGTTTCACAAACGTAATATTTAATTAATTTATTTGACCTATCATTTTATTTTCTATGACATTTTGTCTTTGCTGTTGCTTTTGAATATCAGTATCGTCTTCTTTTTTATGTGCTGGAATCTTCATTTCGTAGATGTTCTCCATGTCATTCAATCCATACCCTAGGTAAGCAGTGTAGGAAACCTGGGAAATATATAGAAAGGAGATTCAAGTTTATGGAGAAGAAATAAGAACTTCGAAAACAGTCGATGAGGTTGCAATCCTCCCAGAGCTTCAAAGGAATTTTAAGAGGAGCTGAACGGAATGGATAACGTGTTGAAGAAGGTTATGAGATGAATATAAACGAAAGTAAAATAAAATTGGATTATGTTGACAGTATTATATTTCAAAATTAGATTCTAAAAGTAATCGATGAGTTTTGCTGTTTGTGTATCTGAATCATTAACAGTGACTATAGCAAAGACGATTTGGAATGCAAACTGCCAATAGTAAGAAAGGCGTTTAAGAAAAAGAAAAAAATACATGTGTATTAACGTCGAACATAAATTTAAGCGTTAAGAAATTTTTCGAAAGGTATTGATGTTGTCTGTGTAGAAGTGGAACTTGGACCATTACAAATCAGAAAACAAGAAAATTGAAGTTTTTATAACGTGCTGTTAAGGAAGAACGTCGAAGATTAATAAAAAAAGTACTATTTCGAGTGTGGGAAGCAAGAAATTAATTTCGATAGATTGACAGCACACATCCTGAGACATAAAGGAATTCTCAATTTACTAACGGAAGGATGTTCGATGGGGATGAACCACCTCATACCTTTCCTCATCAGTCTACGTAAGTTTCAACGTTTTTTCTGTAACACAACCCAATCACTTCAAACATCTTCTGCTCAGGTTTTACCATTCTGTGCTGTCCTCCAACAAATTTTCAGAAATTTTATCTCAAAACCTACAGTAGTTCTCTTTTGTCTGGGAATGCCCACTTTTCGTGGACCAATCCTTTCTTATATCCTTGATTCGTCAGTCATATTTTGCATACAGGTTGGCGCAATTCCTTAAATTCTTATATTTCATTGTCAGCGATGTTGCTTTAAGGTTTTCGCTATACGGCTAACCTTTTTTTCGGGCTTACACTCCATATTTTGTACTTTTTAGACCATTCATTCAAAGTCTCACTTGTAAGTTACTTGTTTAAAACAGCTCCATACATGGGAATTCGATTCTTAATTGAATCTGCGTTTTACCAGTTACACATAGAAGAGAAATAGATTTTGGAGAAAACTTTTCCTTGGAAAAAGTACAGTAATGCAATTATAAAATAAAATATCGCAAATGTAACTCATATGAACAATTCGAAATAACTGTAGAATCTGTCATCAACAATTCTTTCACTCCGAATTTGAATTCCATCAGGGAAACTTTCTTCAGATCTGAGAGTAGGACCGAAATAATGCGTCGTTGTCTGTCTCCCGTCTCTAATCCGAACATCCCGAGTGTGTTATACATCAAACGCGCAAGTAACTAGCCTTGTCTTATACGAAATTATTAACTGAAACAGTAATTGAACATCATCGAACTGAATCCAGTTGATTTTTTAAATCGGGATTTGCATTGTTGAGGTTGCTACGTTTCGATTCCTAAGAAAAGTCTCTCAAATGAGGAAGAGAAAAGAACTTTGCCGGAAAACATTTAAGTCTCAATGAAATTCTGATTGGTTTGTCACTGAAATGAAGACCAGTAGGTAGTTATATAAGTTAATCGGAATGAACACCACCGCAATCCGAGAGCAGAGGAAGAGTTTTTATGGTCACTTGAGAGACTAAATTCTGCAAGGTTAAAATGTAAACCACATTCTCTTCAACATAAGGATGAAATTTTTCTCAATTGCTCTAGGAGTTGGTTAATGATATTAACCAATATAAAATCAACTGAAGATAAAGAATGCTTTGTAACGAAGCATGTTGGGATTTATTCCCATCTACTTGCGTTACTGAACCTTCCGATACCACTGTTGCATAATAATAATAATAGGTTTGAGTGTAATTAGTCTATTATCATTTTCTTTTCCAAAACATTTGTTATTATTTGTTACAAAGTAGTTAACTGAAATCTTTTTCTATTATTTGATACCGGAGAAATTTGTTCAACTAGCAAATCTTAATTATTCGTGCCAGAAGTATATCGTTAAAGTTCTGTTAGAATGTTAATTACTGTTTTTATGAAAACTAGATAAATCATATTCTCATAATATTAAAACAGGTATTACTATGTTTCCCAAGTAATGTTACGAAAGTTTTCCCCTTATTAGTTTCGGTATAATTACCATTAATTATGAACTAATTGTTCGAAAAACTATTTAATTACGTTTGTATATGAAATACTATGCATTTAACCGAAATTTGTATATCAATTTACCCAGTATTATTTACGGTAAATTTTACTATAGCTAATTGTATGTAATTGTTTACTTTTCCATTACAATTAACTTAAGGTTCATAATTAACAATACGCGATTTTCAGTGGCATTGTGTAGATAATATAAATATGATGCGCTCGCGGCATGTATCATTGTATTGTCGTCAGCTGTCAGAGGTCGAATCTATGTCCGTTTCGAGTATTGTTCATTGTTTCGGCCGCGATCTAATGCAAAAGTCACGTCAGTTTGGACTTAGAATTTGATTAATTATGTAAAAGTTCTTCAGTGCAGAAAGTGCATCTACCGCGATTAATTCATGTCTGTGCCACATTACTATGTACACCTAGATCTTTTGTATTCCACACACGGACAGTTTTAATTCGTATTATTGATGTGTGGAATGTATGTGCCTGGTTGTGATTAATGAGACTTATAAGCTGGCCATAAAAGGGGACAAGTGGGCAATAATAATATCACTTAAATGTGTCAACGAACTGCAATTCTGTGTGTTGCCTTCGTCATTTGTATTTACTTAGTTCTTGCCCCATGAGCTTACAGCTGCCTGCTACCGAGAGCCAATCAACAAGAACTTCGAGAATAATCGATCTACAACCTGGTAACATCACAGCTTTTTAGAGTATTTAGTTACTTACACGAATAGCATATGCTCATTGCATGTGAACAATACAAGGTTTTTCAAAACGAAAGAAAATATTTCAAACATTTATTTCTTCCAAAGTACAAAAGATAGGAACATGATTCCAACATTAATGAAAAGAGAAAAGTTTACAATTTATTATTAGTAACTATAGTATTCATTCAACATGATCACCGTGTGTTACACGACAAATTTCAAAACGGTGGCTCATTTCTTGATATACACTAATCAGCTGGTCCCTAGTTATCGAATTCACAGCTTCAACTATTCGATGTCATAGACCTTCAAGAGTGTCTGGCGTAAGGGGGATTGAAAACATCTTTTACGTAACCCCATAGGTAAAAATCACATGGAGTGAGATCTGGAGACATGGGAGGTCACCGACGATAAAGTTGATCTTCTGCTCCTCCTCTTCCAATCCAACGTCCTGGAATGCTGTTATTCAAGTAACGTCGAATATGTTTAGAGAACTGAGGTGGGACACCATCTTGCATGAAGATGAAGTCATCTGAATCATTTTGAAGTTGGGGAAATAACCAGTTTTGAATCATGTATAGATAGCTTATTCCTGTCACAGTTTTCTCCATGAAGAAGAAAGGTGCGTAAACTTCGGTTACAGATATTGCACAGAAGACGACCATCTTTGATGAATCTCTCTCTCTCTAATTTTTTTTTTTTTTTTTTTTTTTTTTTTTTTTTTTTTTTTTTTGAGCGAATAGGTGTGAATGGAAGGAGAAAATACATTTTGGTTGCGTGTTAATGAATGTGTTGCTAACTCGTAATCAATGCAAGTGGTATAATTAAATTTTGAAATAATTTACAAAACAATTTGTGTGGTTAACAAAGACTATGACCCTATCTGACAAACTTTTCAAAAGATCACTCAGCTTCCCCTTCCTTACAAAATCTCCAACGGAGACTGTGCACACATTGATAGCTAAAAATGAACTACCGCGTATATTCAATGCGTGTACGACTTAATTAGTACGCCTGTGGTAGTAATAATTTTGAAAATAATAACAGTAATAAAATCAGTACAAAGTGGTTGGCAAGTGGGTGCAGTCCAACCACTGAAGTCAATATTTGATAAAAATTAATTATTTTAGGAAAACAGTAAAATTTACGTAATTCAGGCTTGATAGATAAATGTAAACGATAATTGTAACAGTATGGTTCTATATAGGATAGATGTGGCGGTGGTAACTATTGTTGGACTCAGTTTTGAGAAATCTGTTATTCATTAAATATGCAAATTAATAAAATCTTAAATAATTATTACTATATTTATGTTTGATTGCTGTTCCTATTTGTGAAGAGTTTAATAAGAATTAATTTACTGTTGACTGATCTAGTATCATAACACTGGTTTGCAACAGTTCACCATCATGTATAGTCAAGTTTAGCAAAATAGTCTCAATCAAATTATTAACGCTGTTTCTATCTTTACGTGAACTCTCTCACTTTCAAAATGATCGTTTTTCAAATATTGATTAACTAAGTAAAAATTCTATCACTGTTACCACAGTCAAAATTTGTCACAATTAAATAGTAAATCACTGACTTTCGCTAATTACGTTAACTTCTCTCTCTCTTAATTAGTTACTTTAAATACTTGACTTTGAATTTTGAACACTTTGCTCATAAACATTAATAAGCTTTGTTATTTTGGCAAGATTAGGTAACTACTTGTTACAAATAATATGGAACACGTATCATCAAATTTCCTATATTTTGATAAGAGTCAAATAAGCATCTACATTAATTACAACAAATTACATGCAACTTATCTTAATCATTAAGAACAGCGATGTGCTTCACTGTAGCTCGACAATTTACTATGTGCTGATTACAAGATTTTCATTAATACAGAAATTATTTTTGCTTGCTCCTCCTTTGGCAGCTTGTTATCAGTATGCAGAGATACTTCGCGAATTGCGTAATTATTAGCGACCATTTGCGTCCGTGATGTCGCTACCGCATTTCGGACACCGAAACGAATTTCTGCCTCAGCAGAACGAACGATCGAATAAATGCTCAATATCTGTTTATACTTCACTTAGATACACTTAAACACTGGTTTCATCTATACTTTTCATTTGTAGCACTTTTAACACCTATTTACATTCACTTTGTAATAACACTTTGTTACATAAATTGTTTGAGCACTCCGGATACGAACGTCTGTTCTCTGTCACGGGGCGGCATATACTACTGCTTGCCTGCTCTCCCACAGACGAGCACTGCTGTCCCAACCACGGCATCCCTTTCATGCCCTTCAACTCTGACAACCACTGTCTGGGTACATGTTTTAAATAACCTTACGCTCCCTATATTTTACTCCTGCTTGCTTCAGAACTGAAAGAGTTTATTGCATACAACATTGTCAAAGCCATTGTCAAAAGCCTTCTCCAAATCTACAAAAGCTATATATGTAGGTTTGTCTTTTCTTAATCTATCTTCTAGAATAAGCCGTATAGTGAGTATTGCCTCCCGTGTTCCTAAATTTCTCCTGAACCCAAACTGATCTTCCCCGAGGTCGGCTTCTACCAGTTTTACCTGGAAAAATTGCAGAGTACACCCAAAAAGAAGTAACCATAAAGTGTATAAACAAAGAGTGTATCTTCTTTGACCACGGAACGATATATTGACATACATTTCTAAAAAATACTACAGAATCAGCTGAGATGCTGCAGAACTAGTAAATTTACAGTTTTTCATGGAAATGTTGTTTTGTGCAATAAGAAATTATTACCTTGCGACATCGGCGATTTCTGCTGTGGCATGTTTAGGTGGGCGAAGAGCTATCCTTTGTCTCTCAGATGCGGACGCCTGTCCTTCGGCACACTTAGTGTATCCTTGGGTGGGCCAACGTGGCGAAAGTCAATGCCCGCCAAGAAATTCCGCGAGCGTGTGTTGCGACACGGGGCGGCATTGTTTCGAACTGTTCGTATGAAATGCACGTGCGATGATTCTCAGTAGCATTACGGTTCTGTTTTCAAACACTTGTGTGGAATTTGAAGGAAATATTGTATCCAAAATGGATTTGTTTTCTACGTGTAACTAGCCCTCGCAAGGTATCGGCTGTAGGAAAATGTATTGTATGCCTCGGGTCTTTTTTGACCCCAGAGTGATTCAAGTGACTTTACGGAGATAAAATTTGAAATACGAGGCGTGTCCAGAAAGTAAGTTCCGTTTCAATTTATCTCCGCTGCAGCGCTGCGATTGCATTTCCGCACATGCACTGTAGACGATGTGTATCAATGAGAAGAACGTGCGCCATTTGGAGATCGCTGTCAGTTACGTACGCTTTGTTATGCTTGTTTGAAATGTCGGCGTTGATTGAAAATCCAGCCGCATGTGAAATCAGGTCGGTGATTCGGTTTCTGAATGCGAGGAAAGTGAAACCAAGTGAAATTTATCGGAAAATTTGCTATGTTTACGGACCAAATGCGATGAGTGATTCGATGGTGAGAAGATGGGTCCAACAGTTCAATGGCGGGCGTAGTGATGTGCACTATGAAGAACGAAGTGGGCGTTCACCTTTGGTTACAGAAGAACTGGTTCACGCGATTGATGACAAGATCCAGGAAAACCGTAGGTTTACAATTAGTGCTCTCGCTATGAACTTCCCCCAAATTTCACGATTACTGATGCACGAAATTGTTTCCAACTGGTTGAAGACACAGGCGGCAGATTTCTTTGAAGAAGGTCTACAAAACCTGATGCTACGCTATGACAAATGCCTGCAAAATTTTGGCGGTTACGTGGAAAAGTAGTTTAAGAGTTGCAGAATTGTGTGCAATAAAAATTTCTTCTGTATCTGTGTACAATTTCATTTTATTACCAAACGGAACTTACTTTCTGGACGCGCCTCATATATCCATAAAAAGTAAATACATTTTATTGAGAAGCATATGCACAAAGTTGATATTACAACTTCACAATTTCTTAATATAATTAAGTTGCATATAAGTTGTAATTACTTACTACATTTGTTTCAAATATGAAAACATGTTTTGTTTAGTTTGTTTGGTTCCAAAAATTATTTTAACACAAAATATTCATAGTGCACAAACTATGTACTAATACTGTAATTTATTAGTATTATGTGGAATATCATTTACATGAAATTTTATTAGAAATACACTCCTACTCGCTCTCCGTGTCATATGACGAACAATCACTACACAACACACCTATCCTAGCATGTTCTTAACATACAAACCTGTGGCACCTATCACATTGTTGATTTACTTTCTTGTCCTTTAAACTTAGGCAAGGGTCACACCGTTTTCATATTTCTATCATCGGCTTCAGGGTTATGGGGTTGTTTTTCCTTTAGAAGAGCCTTCAAAGCTTAAGATATTATTGCTGAACGAATGCGTTGTGTTCTGCACTTGGACGACAGGATTCGACGTTCAATGTGAGTAGTTATTTTCCTAGTTCTGAAATGAATTCTCGCCTTGCATTTTTACTTCTTACGTGATGTAAAAATTTACAATACAGAACGTTAGCATTGAGACAAGCTAAATCTAGTATGACAAAAAATACAGCAAGTGGCCACCTTCTTTTTCCATGCTTCACTGAATAATGTCTAGCAATCATATCAACTCCTGACTTTGTTGAGTTGTAGAGCATTATTATTTCAGATTTTTTGTGCTCATGCTCATTTACATCAAATGTTTGGTGTAAAGTAGATAACAGAATCACTGATTTATTTTTTGTGGGAACATAAAAAGCTAAAACAGTATTCTATGCATACGCAAAAATGGATTTCCGGTGGTGGAGGGGACTGGGTGGCCGATCTGAACCTTCGATGGCTGCGTTTCGAACTGGTAGGATGTTCTGACTTTCTTTCGTCCCTTGAGATGGTAACGATTCATTGTCTGGTTTGTTAGATTTCAGATCTTAGGTTCATTTTTTGGGATAAGTTTCTCCGATCATGTATGGAAATGTATTCAGTTTCATTTCGGTGATTTAGCATAGGTAAACGCAGTGAATATGCACCTAATTCGGTTTGATAACGGCTGGGAATCGGTAACCTGTGTGATACTAGCTGGCGGTGTATGAATTCTGTTTAATTTCTGTCTAGCTTTGTGGAACGCGAATAATGTGCGGGAATATTTTTATTCTGTGTGTGCATGTGAAATGTTCTTTTCCGTTTTCTCGTTCCGCGAGTGATATATACTCGATGTGGTGTGTTCTGAGAACAAAGCCATCAGCTACCCATGTGTCTGTTTGTATGCCCTTCAGGCGAGAAATTATGCATGTATCCTTCTGATCTCCATTAGTACCTCACGATCTCCTCTCCGTTTATTTTTAAATTGTTATTACGTTTTCCAATTTGTACTTTGCAATTCAGACCCCCCAGTAAATTCTCTTCTAGCCTTTTACAACCCCCTTTATTTGCTTACATATGGAATACTACGTATTTCTAGGGGCTACATGCCGTATTTCTTAATTGATCGATTTAGAATTTATTCAACTTTTTTGACCTTTGGACTTCGTCCATCCGTGCAAAACCTTCCCAGTCGCGTCTAACTGCCGTTCTTTAAATTCCTTATGATATCCTACGCATTTCTAAGGATTGCACGCCGTAGCTATTTTTATTTATTTTTCAGAAATTGAATTTTTATATTTATAGTGGTTTTCGGAACCACGTGGCTCCGAACTCCGAACTTACACACCAGTGCCTTCCTAATGTGTATTCTATCTTCGTAATCTGTGATTCCGTTGGTTTTTTTTTTTTTTTTTTTTTTTTTTTTTTTTTTTTTTTTTTTTAATGAATGCGATCTTTAAGCACTTCGTCTTTAGTGGGGTGCGAATATGTAATGTAGCAGACACGTACCGTGTGTCTCAATAAATCTGCATGCTCACGGTTTGATTGAATGAAATTTAACCTCGCTGTTATCGCGTACCATCTCAACCAAAGAAGGACAGACCAGAGCGACCTACGAAGTTTACTTTTTCTCTTGTTGTGTGGTACATCCTGGTTCGCTGAATTTCGCCTACGATTGTGGCGCCTGCTTCTGCTTCGCATCAGCACGCTGAGTTGGGTGAGTTTCGCTTGCTTCGCGCGTGTGAGTGGCTGAATTCTTGTTGATTGTAAATCCCTCTTCCGACGATGTTCAGTTAGGTTACTTTAAATTTATCTGAAATGGGATGCACTTTTATTGTTTAACAAAATTGGTTCCGCCATTTGCTCAT
The DNA here is from genome assembly GCA_026315105.1 of Locusta migratoria. Taxonomy (NCBI): domain Eukaryota; kingdom Metazoa; phylum Arthropoda; class Insecta; order Orthoptera; family Acrididae; genus Locusta; species Locusta migratoria. Next base: position 186,447,918 of record CM048746.1, read on the forward strand.
GTTTGAAGTGAATAAATAATTTATCATCAGTGAAACTTTAGCCTCATTATGAATATTAGTTAACGAATACCTTCCTTTATTTATTTAATATTATTTTTCACCAGTGCTGAGAACAAATTCAGATGCAATTAATTCCGTTGCGCCATAAATGTTCTCGCAGCCACCTTCATGGAAAGGTTTAGTTCGGGGTGGCTTGTATATTAATGATTGTGTGTAATTCTCGTGATCTATGACGTATGTTGGCCACTGTCTCTTTGTCTTCCTGCTGCTAAAGTAAAGTGAGTTCTACATTCTGGGCCAGGGAACGAGTTTCTGTTGCAAGAAGTAGTCAGTAGTTCACGCGAATCCTTAAGCTGGTTTTACGGCCAGAGTTATATGTTTAAAATAAGCTTTTAACTGGCTCCCTTCAGCTAGAGCTAATTTATCAACTAACGACGGTCTTTCAATATATGTATATATATGTGTGTCTTTTTTCATTTTAGACCCTATACTGTATATATCAATATAATCAGGAATGATTACAGAATTTAATAAAGTCATTAAAAAATTTCGATTTGTCCACAATTTATAAGTACCCTGTATCTTTAAGGTTTTAATTTTTTTATATCATTTGTAGTTCGAATTTCAAGGAAAAAATTTGGGAAAATAATGTCAATTACATTTACTATCAAATAAGCAAATAAAAAAATTGGGATTTTTTCATTAGGGGAAAGTCGGATAAGATAGCGACATTAAGGTATATTATACATTTTTCCGGCCCTTGCCTTAAATTTAGATACTTCATTTATGGAAAAACGATTGCTTAATTTGTCTCCTTTGTATTAAAGCTCTTAAATGTTTCCTAAGAGTGGAGATTTTTTTAGCTAGACTTGTTTTTGTTAGTGATATCACCATTTGTCGACTTGCTCCACAGGTACGGTAAGATGACGAAATGAACATTTCATGTAGAAAACAAAGTGGTTTACTGATGCTTATGTACTTATATATATAAAAAAAAAAAAAAAAAAAAAAAAAAAGAAGACACAAACATAACTTGTCTCCTTTGTATTCCTGTAATTTAAGCACGTACACTGAGCAGAGCCTAATTCATCATCATGTTTTATTTACATAGTGACCTAAAGTAGCTGTAGGGAAGTTGAACATCCTAGCGGCGACTAAATTGCCTCTTTCAACGATTCCTTGCTCCATTTCTGTCACCCTGTCTTCCTTACGAATTGCCATAATTCGTCATCTTAACCGCAGTAGACATTTTGGCTACAAACTTTTACATGCACACAGTCTCACACAATAAATTCATTAAACCGTTATTAAAGTATCAGTAAGACGGCCGCAGTGGCCGAGCGGTCTGCGGCTCGCCAGTCACAGTCTACACGAGGCTACGGTAATCCCCCCTCGGGCATGGATGTTTGTGTCGTCTGTAGTATAAGGTAGTTCATAAGTAGTTTGTAAGTTTAGGGACTGATGACCCCACAGTTAAGTCCCTTAAGCTTAACAAACATTTGAACAAAACCTCAGTAAGTCCACGTGGTTTAAGAGGAATCAACTCACATTCATTAATGCAAACGTATTAGTGATATAAAACTTATTTAAACCGCAGGAAGAATTATTACAAAAACAGCATCCACTTTCGAGCCTCTGTTGTCAACAAAACATGTGACTAAGCGGTTCGCCGGCCACGGTGGCCGAGGGGACTAAGGCGCTCCAGTTCAAAAATGTTCAAATGTTTGTAGAACTTATGGGACTTAACTACGGGGTTATCAGTCCCTAAGCTTACAAAGCTTAGCTAGCTAAGACTAAGGACGGCACAAATATCCATGCCCGAGGGGGGATTCGAACCCCCGACCGTCGTCGCCGTGCAGACCGTGACGCTCCAGTCACGGTCTGCACGGCCACTAGGGTCAGGGGTTCGAATCCCCCCTCGGGCATGGATATTTGTGCCGTCCTTAGTCTTAGTTAGTTCTTAAGCAGTTTGTAAGTTTAGGGACTGATGACCCCGTAGTTAAGTCTCATAAGCTGTGTAAACATTTGAACATTTGAACTAAGCGGTTCTATTTCAAGGTCTGCAGAGCGCCCTAAATAAGTAATACCGTAGTGCACGAAGCACCAGCTATTTAGTTATCAGAGAAATTGAAAATTCGCCATCTTACACTCCTCGTCAACTTACCCGACATTCCCCTATTTCTGACACCGACTCTACTTAAGAAAAATCTTCAACAAAGTACAAGATACGATCGGAGGTGTTCTTTTTCTCCTGGCGACCTCTTCAGTCTCACGCCTTCGGTTGCCAGATTTGTATACACTGCTAGTATTTTACCCTCGTCGCACTTTTCCCTCGCGGCGAAAACTTGAGCGAGGTGCGGCGACAAAGTTGCGGCTCTTCTCGAGGCATCAATCATTGTTCATTTGGCTCCTAATGGAAAGAAGGCGGCGCGCGCGTGCGCAGAATGCCGCGGCGCGGCCATTAGCGCCGGGATCAATTTGTAATCCCGTGGCGGCGCGGGGGCGGCACGGGGGCGGCACGGGGGCGGCGGGGGCCGCTCCTTAATTACTCGGCTAATCACACACCTCTGCCTCTTCTTCTTCTTCTTCTTCCTCCTCCTTTTTAGCTACGCCAACGGTGCTACCACAGTCTAACATTTACAATAACGACACTCCCACTGATTTCTGTTGCAGCAGAACCCCTCTTAATCCGACCTTGGATGGTCCGTGACTCCGGTTCGTCCGACCATGTTAAGGTTCGGGAGCCTGCGCTGACTTGTCACTGACTGGACGCCTGTCGGGCCGTTGTTGTGGTGTCTATCGCTGTGCATATTGTTATACTGTACGTTATTGTTGTAACACCACATCTCGACCATACCATTAGAATCACCATATTCCAACATTTTTTTATCGTTACGTAATTTTAATTATTTGTTTGGAGACAGAAATTTCTCATTTTTCAAAATTTTTCAAATGTTTCAAATGTTTGTATAGCTTATGGCACTTAAATACGGCGTCATCAGTCCCTAAACTTACAAACTACTTACTAACTAGCTAATACTAAGGACGGCACAAATATCCATGCCCGAGGGGGGATTCGAACCCCGACCCTAGTGGCCGTGCAGACCGTGACTGGAGCGCCTCAGTCGCCTCGGCCACCGGGGCCGGCTCAAAATTTTTAGTTGAAATGAAATGTTTATTAAGCTTATGGGACTTAACTACGGGGTCATCAGTCTCTAAACTTACAAACTACTTATGAACTAGCTAACACTAAGGACGGCACAAATATCCATGCCCGAGGGGGGATTCGAACCCCCAACCGTAGTGGCCGTGCAGACCGTGACTGAAGCGCCTCAGTCTCCTCGGCCACCGCGGCCGGCTTTTAGTAAACTCAAATTAGATCAGAGTAATTCAGAATAATATCCAGGGAATATGTAGGTTAAAACACCTTCTATATCAAAGATCATTTGTCAGGTTGCTATTATAAATACTACCCGCAGTTGAATTACTCTCTTTCTACGTTACTCGGTCTCTATATGTTTAAATCTCTATGTGATAGCTCTCCGTGATTAATTTCAAAGTATCATACGCAGTTTATTTCCAACATAGGAAGGAACCCAAGAAAAAGCATTTATTTATTAATATAAACTTTCATATCGTGATCATATGCGAATGCGTACATTATCTTTGGACTTTGATCGGGATAGGCTAGGACGGAAGAATTAGAAACTTCTGCCTTCCTTAATAAACTGATTGATATTCGTGATTTTGGAATTTGTACTTATTGTCAAGTTTAATGAAATAACTTAAAAAAACGTATCTGGAATTGTTAAAGTTCGAAATCAATGTAAAAGGATCCAGAGCCTTTAATATAAATAAGACATTGACGAAAATAATCACGCATTGTGAACTCATAAAGTGTGTGAAAGTGATTTTGTTGTAAATATTAAATTCAAAATAGAGAATCTGTGATACATAAACAAGTCTTAAACAGTTATTCAAGTATTTAGTTCCCTAATATTGTCCAAGAAGATTCTAACAGGGAACTTATATCTGTGAAACTCGTATCGAATCGGTTAATATGTGAAAGAAAATATCTAACAGTTTTGATTAGAAGAAACTTCTAATGTAATTTTTTCTAAAGAATAATTCGATAGATAGGAATCAGGTACAAATAATGTCTTTTGTGACGGGCTTCAAACTGTCTGAACTACCGGTACTCAATTTTTTCGGTTTATTTAATATCAGCCCCTGAGAAACGAAATTCATGCTCAAACATTATAAAAAGTCTTTAATTTTAATTGATACGCGGAACCAATATTTACTGTATGAAAAATTAAACAAAGATATAAATTTTATTAATTACGATAAGTACCAGGTCTACCAACTTAAATTTCATACTGAGTTGACAAATAAAATTTTGAACCCATCCATCGACTACAACTGTGAAAGTCAAGCCGAATCTACAGCTTACAAGTCACAAGCTAAAACCAAAATACAAGACAACCAACTTGGAGCCCCTTTACGAGTCACATTGGGCAGTTTTATCCTTTTTTTATTTTTTTTTATTTTATTTTATTTTTACTTTTTTTGATTAAAAAACGTCGTTCTTTGCTTTATTTCGCGTTCTCTGCAGTACTTATTACATTCTTGTGTGTACCGTTGTCTGTTTTTCAATTTGTCTCGATTCAAACGTAAACACGTATCTCTTTCACTAAATGAAAAAAATTAACAGTGGTACAAGGACTGAACAAAGGAAAATCGCTCCGAAAAAAATTGCAAAGGAACTGAATGAATTAAGGATTGGAAGGAAGAATCGGGAAGACATTGAATCCTATACAATTTTGATAACGCACTATGGATGTGGTTTTGTCAAGAAAGAAGGAAAGGAACTCTAATATAGGGAACAATTCTCAAAGAAAAAGCGATAGTTTTGCACAAAAAACTGGAAGCCGAAAGTAAATTTCCTGCCAGTGAAGGCTGGATTGATCGTTTTTTCCTTTTAAGACCAATACATATTATGGTGTTCGTGTGTGTAGACGTTTTTTTTAGGTAATATATTGTTTGACATCTTTTTATATTACCGTAGACGTCTTTTAGTTCTTAATTCGTTTAATTTTTTTTATTAAATTTCTTTTTATATTTTTTACAATTAGTATCAGATTTTTCGGATAATCCGGCCTTTTTTAGTTCCGACCGTGGTCCCGGTCCCGAAGGTGACGGATTAGAGGGGTTCTACTGTATATACTTAGACAGTACCGCTCCAAGCGACGGCAAGCTATATTTCTGTATACCTTTTTTTTTCAACCTTTTCGAATTTGCGACCCCCTTCAAAGTAAAAATTGATTGGTGACCCACTTCCAAATGAAAATATTCTGGCAACCCCTCTCTCCTCCTTACGAGCCAAAACTTATGTTAGCTCAAAGAAAACAATTTTTCTTTCTTTTGCTTCAGATTTGTTTTTATTCTTGGACGAAGTTTTTGTGTGAATTTTTCGTAATGAACAACATTATTCCATTTTTGCTAAATTTCTAACAGAAAAATGTATTTTGCTTGACGAGTAGTTTGCATTTCAGGCAAGACTGGGAAGCGGATTATGCTCATTAAGAAAGATCCCACTGTATAGACAATTTTTTCAATTTTTGTAGAATAACTTATTGTACCATGTACTTTTCCCTATCTATTACTTCCTGGAAACAGTTTTCAGATCTTTCGCTTATTCGTCATCAATACACTTATTATAAAACAATCTATGATCTATAAATTCATAATCAGTGTTACATAAAGAACTAAGTATGAGGTGTGTGTGGTTTTTTTTTTTTTTTTTTTTTTTAATAATTACCGGTTTGCCACACCGCGGCCGCAGCGCTGCGGTCGGCTTTCTGCGCATGCGCACTGGGTACCTACTTCTGTTGCCTACTCACTGACGCTATTACAGTCTGATTCTTCCTTGTTTACGTTGCGTACTGAGTGTTTAAGATGTCTCCTGTGGCGCATTTTGCACTACACTAGAGCCACATTATGTATCCTTCACCTTGTTTTTCTTAGTCGTTCAGAGATCTCGTAGATTTCGTAGCTTGCCTGCCTTTAAGTCATTATGAAAACTTCAGAACGTTGGATTTTAAGGCGTCTTATGGAATTAACCATAACACGTTTCATTTTATATGTTTTTATTTATGTTCTTGAAGAAACACATAAACATAAGTAATACATGATATTAGCTGTATTCTGCATACCTTTAATACTGCTTGTTACTGACGAAGACAAACTTATTACTCACTGACCAACTTCATACTGATACTGAATGCTTTCGCGCCAATTCGCGCATATTAATACATATTATATTTTCGAGAACATTCTGGAACACTGAAGTAGTTAAATACAGTTTTAATAATTTATTTATGGAACATAAATGAATCTTGCTTTACGTAAAGATGCACAAAATTATGACAAATGTAATAATAGGATTTTTGTATCAAAGCAAAACAATACAAAAGATCGTAAGTAAATAACAATTAGCGCAGCATTAATATATGTTTACATTATTTTAAATTGTTAAATCAAAGTAACTATTCAATTCTACAGTCAGCAAAGTATTACATTAAGGTCAATACATTATAGAAAAATCAGATAATGTTAGTTATTAATTTCATTAACAAACACACTATCGCCCAACACTACGATTCTCAATATTAAATTAATTTAGTTTGGTTCATTAGAAGAATCAAGTAATGAAAGTGATTGAATCAATGTGACCAGCTAGTGGTGTTATAAAATGTTTATATAATATAAATATGGAATATTAGGTTACAATAGCGCGACCAAATATGGTATCGTACTTTGCATTAATACGAACAAACGAGACTTTCCAGGCCAAATACATTACACTCCGATAATCGTGAGTCCCGCCGACTGTGAAGTACGGGCTGTTATAAGATTTTTTAGTGTTAAAGGCCTAAAAGCGATCGATATTCATTGCCAGATCTGTGCAGTTTACGGAATAAATATTATGAGTGATGGAATGGTAAGAAAGTGGGTGAGAGCATTTAAAGATGGTTGCACAAATGTGCAAGATGTCTAACGGATTGTGCGTCCTTCGTTCGTTAATGAAAGTTTAGTGCAGGAAGTAGACAATCAGGTGAGAGAATACGATACTTTACGAGTTCCTCCTTGCGGTATGACTTTCTTAATGTTTATCATATTTTTTTTGTATGGCATTGTGACCGATGCAGTGATTAACAAGTCAGGCAGCAGACTTCTATAAGGAGAGTATTCAAAAACTGGCACAACATTATGAAAAGTGCCTCAAGATTGACGGAAATTATGTAAAAAGGTAGATTAAGGAACAGGCTTTCATGTAAAAAAAAAAAATTATTGAAATATCTTAGTACGTCTTGTTTATTTTCAAAACGGCAATTACAGAAAAAAAAACCCACGCCTCATAATTTAAACATTAAATAAATTTCACTTAGGCATACGTTTCTGTGATACTGAACTCTTGATTATCTTATGGCGGTTGTCTTATGGCGTAAGTACTTCCTACTGTGACGGCGAAGCCCCAAGCAAGACTTTGTTTCCCCCCTGGTGGTAGCGATTCACAGCTTGAAAAACACTGCTATATACGATAGTATCGTTTGTATTAGTTTAGACATACTTTTTACATTAGGGAATGCATGTAGTGCCATAAGAGTTCGAGGTTTGGAACTTAAATAGTGGCGACACAGCTATGAAGACACTATGTAATGGAATCTACTATTGTCGCTGATAGCATCTTACGTCCGAGCAAATGGACTCACCACGTTCCACGTCACCAGCGTGCGCATAATCGAGAAACACAGCCACTTGTGAGAGATATGTCTAACGTGCCGGGGTCACTATGTTTTCGAAACAGGAAGAACGGAGTTGGATCAAGGTATTCAAGAGACGTGCGGGGAATCGGCATTGCGTTACAGAACAGTGTCACGTTAGGTAAAAGCTTTCAGCGAAGATGTTATCCTAACGCATTTCGTTCCTCCACGACAGACCGTCAATGCACAGTATTACCGTTTGGTTTTGGAGCATCACCTGCGACCAGCTTTGGGAAAGAAAGCGACAACACTTTCCGGGCACCCAGCCATCATTTTGCACCACAAGTGCGTACGCATTCAGTACAAGCTGTGGCTGCTCTGTTCGCTCGATGGGACTGTGAAGTGCCATACAATTCACCATACTTCCAGCACTTCAATCCTTGTGACTTTGATTTGATTCCGAAGATGAAGGAACCACTTCGTCGCATTCGCCTCAGAACTGTTCCAGAGATTCGATAGGAAGTAGACTGCTCCATTCGCACCGTCAACATAACTGGCTCTGCTAATGGTATACTACGCCTTCCACATCGCTGGCAAGGCGTTCTACACAATGCTGGTGACTTCTTTGAATGACCTCAACAGGTACAAACGTGTAACGCTTTACTGTCGGTTGTGAATAAATAGTTGTCAATATTTAAGTTCCAACTCTCGTATCAGCTAGGTTTCCTAAGATTCCTGACAAGGTATGAATGAAATGGTGTATTACAGGGCAGATTATTACAATTATCTTATAACATACAGGGTTTTACTGAAGAATTCCATTTTCTTGTTGTTTGCTGTGATCTTCAGTCAGCAAACTAGTTTGATGCAGCTCTCCATGCTACCCTCTCCTGTGCAAGCCTCTTCATCTGAGAATACGAACAATGACTTACTTTCTTTTGAATCTGCTTATTGCATTCGTCCCTCCATCTCCCTATACAATTTTTACCCCATACACTTTCTTCTAATGATAAGTTGACGATTCCTCGTGTCTCAGAATGTGTCCCACCAACCAATCCCTTCTCTTAGACACGATATGCCAGAAAATCCTTTTCTCCTCAATTCTGTTGAGCACCTCCTCATTAGTTACGTGATCTATCCATCTAATCTTAATCATTCGTCTATAGCACCACATTTCGAAAGCTTCTAACATCTTTTTCTCTGAACTCCATATCGTCCACGTTTCATTCCCATACAATGCTACACTCCAGACAAATGTTTTCAGAAAGGACTTCCTAACATTTAAACTAATATTGGAGATCAAAAGATTTCGCTTCTTTAGAGACGCTTTTCTTTCCATAGCCATTCTGATTTTTATATCTTCTTTACTTCGGTCATCAGAAGTTATCTTGCTACCGAAATCACAAAACTCATCTACTACTTTTATTTTCTCATTACCCATTCTAATTCCTTCAGCATCGCCTCATTTTCTGACACTACATTCCATTACTCTATTTTGACTCTTGTTAATGTTCATCCTATACCTTACTTTCAAGGAACAATCTGTTCCGTTTAATTGCTCTTCCAGGTCCGTTCCTGTCCCTGACAAAGTAACTATATCATCAACAAACCTCAAGGTTTTTATTCCCTCTCTCACGACTTTAATTCCCTTTCAAACATTCTCCTTGGATTCCTTCACAACTTGCTTAATGTACGAACAACATTAGAGAAAGGCTACAACCCACTCCCTTCCCAACCATTGCGACCCTTTCATGACCTTCGACTCTACTAATTGCTGTTTGGTATTTGTACAAGTTGAATATACCTATTTGATCCCTATATTTTACTCCTGCTGCTTTCAGAATTTGAAAGAGTGTATTCCAATCAACAATTTCAAAAGCTTTCTCCACAGCCACAAATGAAAATTCTGTAATTTAGACATTTGTCTGCACTTGATTTCTTCAGAATTGGAATCACTATAATCGTCTTGAAATCTGAGGGTTCTTCCCCTGTCTCATACGTATTGCATACCAGATGAAACAATTTCTTAATAACTGGCTGTCCTAACGATAATAGAAGTTCAGACGGAACATCATTTACTCCATTGGCCTTGTTTCTACTCATATCTTTTACTGCTCTGCCAGATTCTTCTGTGGAGACGCTAAGCAATGGAATCTACTATTGTCGCTGGTAGCACACAACCATGCAAATGGACTCGCCAGTCCCACGTTACTGGCGTGCGCGTAATCGAGAAACATAGTCACTTGTGAGCGAGAGGTCTAACGTAACCGTGTCACTATGTTTTCGAAAAAGGAACAACAGAGTTGGATCAAGACTGAATACGCCAGAGGTGGTACAGCACGACAGTGTCATCAAGGTATTGAGGAGGCGTGCTCGTAATCGACATTGCCGTACAGAACAGTGGCATGTTGGGTAAAAGCCTTCAACGAACGATGGTGTTATCTTAACGCATTATGTTCCTCCGCAGCAGCCTGTCAATGCACAATATTACTTTTCGTTTTTGGAGCATCACCTGCGACCAGCTCTGCGGAAGAAGAGGCAACACTTTCTGCGTAACGCATGCATAATTCTGCACCACAATGAGCGGGCGCAGACACCGCAAGCTGTGGCTGCCCTATTCGGTCGATGGAGCTGGGAGGTTCTGTACCATCTGCCATACTATTAAGTCCTTGTGACTTTGATTTGATTCCGAAGATGAAGGAACTACTTCGTGGCTTCAGAACTGTTCCAGAGATTCGACAGGCAATAGACCGCTCCATTCCCACCATCAACAGAACAAGCTCTGCTAACGGTATACTACGCCTTTCACATCGTTGGCAACGGGCTGTACACAACGCTGGTGACTACTTCGAAGAACAGTAACTTGTGCAGTAACGCTTTTGTATCGGTCGTGAATAAATAGTTGTTACTATTTAAGTTCCAGCCTTTGTACATTTGTTATATTCATTTCGGAAATCGGTTATGGAATTGAAAACTCCGAGATCCAGGTAGAGGATATCACAGAAAGCACTGTGGCCCTCTGTCTGAACTTAATTACCGAAACCAGCGGAGTTTGCGTTGTAGGTACAAACAGACAAGCGGCACCGCGTGAAGCAGCCTTGGAAATCTACGTGGGACGTACGAGCAACGTTTCCTTTTAGGACAGTGTGGCGGAATTTAACGTCCACGGCCATGGAACTACGCACGTGCCCCGAGACCACGACGTCACCTGTAGCGCCTCTCATGGACTCATCGTCATACGCATTGGCTGTAAACGATTGGAAAACCGTGCCCTGGTCAGATGAGTCGCGTTTCCAGGTGGCAGGGTTCGAATGTGGCGCAGACCCAACGAAACTGTGGACCCAAGTTGTGAACAGTGCACTGTGTAAGCTGTTTAATGGTGTGGACTATTTTCGCGTAGAATGGACTGGGTCCTCTGGTCCATCTGAACCCATCATGACTGGAAATAGTCACATTCAGCTACTTAGAGACGAGTCACATCCATTTTTGGACTAATAACGATACAATTTTTGTGGATGGTTGTAATACACCGTGTAACCTGCTGACAATTGCTGGCATTTGTTATCCAGACTATTCTGGACAATTACCGCAAATAATTTAATCGTTCAGATCGCTCAACATGAATTCACTCAAGGGCGACAACAAGGTCAGATCGGGCACAAACTACTGCGCCAGAAACACTGTCACAATTATGTATGACTATCATGAAAGAAAGTAATACATGTTGAAGAGAGCAGGAGAAACTGGGAGGTACCAGATTGACTTTATAATGGTAAGGCAAAGGTTTAGAAACCAGGTTTTAAACTATAAACATATCCAGAGGCAGATATAGTCTCTGACCATAACGTATTGGTTGTGAACTGTAGATTAAAACTTAAGAGTCTGGAAAGAGGTAGAAAATTAAGGAGATTGAACCCGGACAAATTGAAGGAACCAGAGGTGTTTGAGAGTCTTAGAGAGAGCAATACAGTAGAAGAATAACGTGTAGCTCTAAGAGATAGAGTAGTGAAGGCCACAGAGGATCATATAGGCAGAAGGACAAGGCCTAACAGAAATCCTTGGATAACACTGGAGATACTGACCATTCAGGAAAGCAGAAAATATAAAAATGCATCAAGTGAAGCAGGCAAAAGGGAGTACACTGTAAAATGAGGTTGACCGGACGTTCAGACTGGCTAAGCAGGAGTGGCTTGAGGAGAAACGCAAGACCGTAGAAGAATGTATAACTAGGGGAAAGATAGATACCGTCTACAGGAGAATAAAAGAGATATTTGATGACGAGAAAAGCGGCGGTATGAATGTCAAGAACTCAGGTGGCAAACCAGTACTAAGCAAAGAAGGGAAAGCTGAAAGTTAGAAGGAATATATAGAGGGTCTGTACAAAGAAAATAAACTTGAAGGTAGTATTCCAGAAATGGAAGACGAAGTAGAGGAAGATGAGACAGGAGATAGGGTACTGCCAGAGGAATTTGACAAAGCACTAAAAGATTTGAATAGAATCAAGGCCCCTGGAGTAGATGATGTTCCGTCTGAACTGCTGTTATCGTTCGGAGATAATTGTTTCATGAATATAGTGATTCCGGTTTCTAAGAAAGCAAGTGCAGACAATTGTTGAAATTACAGAACTATCAGTGTAATAAGTCATGGTTGCAAAATAATAACACGAATTATTAACAGACGAATGGAAAAACTGGTGGAATGCGACATCGAGGAAGATCAGTTTGTATTTAGGAGAAATGTAAGAACATGCGAGGTAATACATTACGACTTATCTTAGAAGATAGGTTAACGAAAGGAAAACCTACGTGTTAGCATTTGTAGATCTGGAAAAAGCTTTTGACAATGTTAACTGGAATACATTCTTTCAGATTCTGAAGGTAGCAGGGGTAAAATATAGGGAGCTAAGAAATATATTCAACTTGTACAAAATTATTAGAGTCGAAGGGCATGGCAGTGGTTGGGAAGGGAGTAAGACAGGGTTGTAGCATTTTCCCAATGTTGTTCAATCTGTACATTGAACAAGCTGTGAAGGAGTGCAAGAAGAAATCTGGAGATAGAATTAAAGTCCAGGTAGAGGGAATAAAAATCTCGCGGTTTGCTGACGACATGATAATTCTGTCAGAGACAGCAGAGGCGCTGAAATAGCAATTAAATGTATTGGACAGTGTGTAGTAAGGAACATATAAGATGAACATTAACAAGAGTAAAAAGAGGGTAATGGAATGTATTGTCAGAAAATTAGGCGATGCTGCAGGAATTAGATTAGGTAATGAGACAATAAAAGTAGTAGATGAGTTTTGTTATTTAGGTAGCAAGATAACTTCTGACAGCTGAAGTAAAGAAGATATACAACGCAGAATAGCTCCGGGAAGAAAAGCCTTTCTGAAGAAGCGAAATGTGTTGTCATCCAATATTGGTTTAAATGTTAGGACGTCCTTTCTGAAAGCATTTTTATGGAGTGTAGCATTGTACAGAAGTGAAACATGGACAATAAAATGTTCAATAAAAATGATAGAAGCTTTCAGAATGTGGTGGTACAGACGAAGATTGGATGGGTAGATCACATAACTAATGAGGAGGTATCCAATAGAATTGTGGAGAAAAATAATTTCTGGCATATGCTGACTAAGAGAAGGGATAGCTTGGTGGGACTCATTCTGAGACATCGAGGAATCAACAACTTATCATTAGAAGGAAGTGTGTGGGGTAAAAATCGTAGTGGGAGGCTGAGGGATGAATAGAGTAAGCAGATTTAAAAGATTGTAGGTTGGCGTTCTTATTCTCAGATGAAGAGGCTTGTACAGGACAGTGTAGCGTGGAGAGCTGCATCAAACCAGTCTGTGCACTGAAGACCACAACAACAGCAACAACAAAGAGGCGGTATGACTCCATATTTCTGCAGGGGACCTCCAATGGCTTTTAGAATCAAAATATATAAATACGCTTGAGTTGTTTCTGTTGCTGTTGTTATTGTTGTCGCTCTTAGTCGAAAGGTGCAATACATTTAGATAGTCACGTCAGTCTATGATGTACAAGTTTCTTAATCTGCCACAGGAATGAATCAAAGGTTTCGAAAGGTTATACAACTTCAAGCCTTAATTTTGATTTTTTAATTTGTATGCCTAACGCTTTCAGAATTAGCGATTTAAATATTCGTACAAAGTTATCTCTTCTAAAAATTCATATTCTTCCAGATCGTCTTATATTTTACAATTTTGTTGAGCTAGTAAATAATAATAATAGCAACAAATACTCAATGGAATTGGATGTATAAAACATTCATGGAACAATTGTAGAGCTGACACTTTTGGCAACCGAGCCCAAAAGGGCCAGTGTGCCACCTTATCCAATCTTTACGACGAAGAGAATGTGCACTAATTAAATAGTTATTATCTCTGTGTTTATGGATGGATTCTAACAGTGCGCAAAATTACGATGTATCTCAAGGTACGGTTCGTTTAAAATTGTGAAAGTTGATAAAGTTAATCAGCTGTCAAATCACATGAAGCTAATTTTCCCCGGCAATCTAATGTCACAGGTTGCTTGCCTAATCAGATATCCGTCGTCTCTTTGGGGCGGAGTATTTTCCGGGTCCCAAATGAATTACCATTATAAATTCACAATTTGGGGAACAGCCATAAGGGCCGGTGGACACGATTTCTTCCCGGCAGAGGGCCACTACTTGAGCGCCTTTAATTCGGCCGTTTCCCGCCCCTGCAGGACACCAACCTAAGAAGTGTGAAACCAGACGGCACAGGCCCAACCCAGAGGGTCCTCTTTTGTCGGCGGAGGGATTCAGTGGTTTGCCGTAGAAGTAAGAAAACCAGCAAGAAGCCTTCTCGTGTTCAGTTGCTTGCCAGTCTTGAAAGGTATCGATTGACGAACTACTCTTGTGCTAAGTTGCCACCATTGTAGTAGATCTTGGTGCTGAATTACTGCGGCAGTCATGAATTTCGCTGTCTCGACGCATACTTATTCGGGATGGACGGCAAGTTTATAGAAATGCAACGGTCTGCATACAGAATGGTAGACGTGATTAGTTTAACGATGCTCTCGCTGTTTCACTAGTGCTGTATCTGCTTGGGTTGAATTATTCATTCTCTTGGCTAAAAGATATTCTCTCTAAGTACGCTCTCTCTCATTAACGGCTGGACGAGTTAATACAGCCATCATTTACTTCAACATATATTTTTATTTTTATCTTGTCCTGCAGCAAGACGTTTTCAGTGACAGGCTGTTTTGATTGCATTATCAATTTTAACAGGCTACCTCTGCTTTCAGTGTGTAAATTTTAGAATAAAATTACAATTTATTCTGACTGAGCTGTCCGAATTCTGGTTTGTAGTCTTCCCCTATTGCTATCGTTTTTATCCATTAAATAACAGATAGAAACACTCGCTACAAGAGAGGTTTAATGCTGGTAGCGATCATTGCAGTACAAAACTCTCAGGGAAGCCTACCTCTTAACTGGGGAGATGACGTTAGGCAGATTTATCAATTCTAATAACTTCGTACGTTGACGAGTAACGAAAATCGCAACAGCTACAGTTGTCTTTATTGTTGATTTTGTTCTGCTCTTCCACCCAAAGATAGAATAAATGCAGATCTTCATATTAGTCTGTCATGACGAGTCTACGATAGCAATGAAGCAGAGGTTTTAAAAAGGACTTAACTGTTCAAGCCCATTTTTTTTAATACTTTGCTATCAGCATTAGCGATGCAACCTTTTGTTCCAAGTTATCCTTTGTAAAAGCCATCTTCTGCCAAATCGTGTATTTTACAGTTTTGGTAATCTAGTAAATAATAATGAATACTGAATCGAAATGGATAGATAAATAATTCATGGAACATTCTGACTAAAACGATCTCTAAACTGGTCACAACAATAAAGCGTCAGTTCGATGCTGTATGAGAGCTGTAGTGGGGAGTTGTTGAGGACTGACTACACTAAGTAGAGTGACAGGAAGAGCAAAATGCTTAGTAAGGTGTGGCTAGAGGACAAATGCAACTCTGTAGAAAAATGTATAACTAGAGGAAAACCAGATACTGCCTACAGGAAACTAGAAGGGACTTTTTGGAATAAGCAGCTGTATGAATATCAAGTACTCATACGGAAAACCGGTTCTTAGCAAAGAAGGGAAAGCTGAAAGGTGGAAAGAATATATAGAGGGACTCTACGAAGTTCGTGACAATATTGCAGGAAGGGAAGAGGAAATAGATCAAGATGAAGTACGACATAGAATACTGAGAGAAAAATTGACAGAGCACTGAAAGACCTAAATCAAAAGAAGGCCCCCTGGAGTAGATGACACTATCTCAGAGCTACTGAAGTCCCTGGGAGAGCCAGCCATAACAATTTATTTCACCTGGTGTGTAAGATGTGTGGTATGCAGTCTAAGAACGTCAGGCGATTCTGAAGGAATTAGAATAGTTAACGAATCAATTAAGGTATTACATGAGTTTTGTTACTTGACCAGTAAAATTACATATGACGGTCGGAGTACAGAGGATATGAAAAGCTGAAAATGTGAAGAAGAACGTAATGAAAAAGAGAAATTTGTCAACATCGAATATTAATTTAAGTATAAGGAAGTCATTTCTGAAATAATTTGTGAGGATTGTTTCCTTGTACGGCAGTGAAACATGGACGATTAATACAGGGTTGGAACTTAAGTAGTGACAACACTTCTGTGGCGACATTATGCAATGATATCTACTATTGTCGCTGATAGCACACGTTGTTGACATACCTACCTTACCTCCAAAAAAATGGATTCGGCCGTCCCACGTCACCATCGTGGGCGCAATTGAGGGAAACACAGTCACTTATGAGCGAACGGTCTAATGCAACGGAGTCGCTATGTTTTCGAAACAGGAACAACTGAGTTGGATCAAGATTGTATGTGCCAGGGTCATACAACACGACACTGTCTTCAAGGTCTTCAGGAGGCGTGCGGGGAATCGGCATTGCTGTACTAAACAGTGGCACGTTGGGTAAAAGTCTTAAATGACTGTGATGATATTATCATAATGCATTATATTCCTCCACGGTAGACCGTCACTTCACATTATTACTGTTCGTTTTGGAACATCACCTGGGACCAGCTTTGGGTAAGAGCGGCAACAATTTTTGTGCAACATACCCATAATTTTGCTCGCCAATGCGCAGGCGCATACAGCGGAAGCTGTGGCTGCTGTCTTAGGTCGATGGGACTAGGAAGTACTTCCGAATATGAAGGAACTTCGTGGCATTGGCTTCAGAGCTGTTCCAGAGATTCGACGGGCAGTAGAGCGCTCCATTCGCACTATCAACAGAACAGGCTCTGCTAAAGGTGTACTACGCTTTCTGCATCCTGGCAACGGGTTCTACACAACGCTGGTGACTACTTTGAAGGACAGTCACAGATGCAAACATGTAAGTGCATCGGTTGTGAATAAATAGTTGCCACTATTTAAGTCCCGACCGTCGTTGATCAGACAGGAAGAAGATAGAGGCTTTTGAAATGTGGTGCTACAAAAGAATGCTGCAATTTAGGTGGGTAGATCGGGGAAGATCAGTTTGGATTCAGGAGGAACGTAGGAAATCGGGAGGCAATACTCACTTTACGACTTATCTTAGAAGATAGATTAACGAAAGACTAACCTACATTTTGAGCTTTTGTAGATTTGGAGAAAGCTTTTGACAATGTTGACTGGAATACACTCTTTCAAATTCTGAAGTCAGCGGGGGTAAAATACAGGGAAAGGAGAGTTATTTACAACTTGTACAAAAGCCAGACCACAGTTATTAGACTCGAAGGGCATGAAAGGGAAACATTAGTTGGAAAGGAAGTAAGACAGGGTTCTAGCCTTTCTCCGATGTTATTCAATTTGTACATTGAGCAGGAGGTGAAGGAAAGCAAGGAGAAATTTGGAAGAGGGATTAAAGTTCAGGGTGAAGAAATAAAAAAAAATTGCGTTTTTCTGATGACAGCAAAGGACCTGGAAGAGGAGTTGAATGGAATGGATAATCTGTTGAAGAGAGCGTATAAAATGAACATCAACAAGAGCAAAAGA
The DNA here is from genome assembly GCA_026315105.1 of Locusta migratoria. NCBI lineage: Eukaryota > Metazoa > Arthropoda > Insecta > Orthoptera > Acrididae > Locusta > Locusta migratoria. The sequence continues at coordinate 186,465,740 of CM048746.1, forward strand.
AAGATAACAGAATGTAGTCTTAGAAAATCAAGCGATGCTGAAGGAATTAGATTAGGTAACGAAACAATGAAGGTGGCAAATGAGTTTTGTTACTTGGGTAGTAAAATAACATATGACGGTCGCAGTACAGAGGATATAAATTGCAGAATGACAATGGGAAGAAAAGCATTTTTGAAAAAGAGAAATTTGCTAACATCGAATATTAATTGAAGCGTAAGGAAGTCTTTTCTGAAGGCATTTGTGTGGAGTGTTGCCTTGTACGGGAGTGAAACATGGACGATAAGGAGTGCGGACAGGAAGAGAATAGAGGCTTTTGAAATGTGGTGCTACAGAAGAATGCTGAAGATTAGGTGGGTAGATCGCATAACTAATGAAGAGGTACTGAACAGAATTGGGGAGAAAAGATATTTCTGTCTTACGCTGAGTAAAATTAGATATCGATTGTAGGACACATTCTTAGACATCAAGGGATCGTGAATTTAGGATTGGAGGAAAGTGTGTCGGGTAAAAATCACAGAGAGTGAGACCAAGAGACGAATACAGTAAGCGGATTAAATTGGATGTGGGTTGCCGTTCTCATGAGGAGATGAAGAGGCTCGCTCAGGATAGGGTAGGATGGAGAACTGCCTCAAATTGTCATAGGTTGCCGTAGTTACTCATGGCTAATACGAGTTGTACAGCAACTCTGGTGTTGAGAGGTGCACAGTAATGAAAATGAGCATCACAACTCGCAGATGTGGAAACGCAGTCGACGTCCGTTGGAACCTATGGAACGCCAGGCTTTCTGTGGGCGGGCTTCGCCGACCGCTTTGTAGAGGATAATGGTCGGTCGGTCCCTCGGCAAGCCGTACGACAGACTCACCCGCTAATTGGGTTAGTTCCAGGCGACGCCTCGGGTGCGGCATGCCGACACCTTGGCTTGAGGCGGCGCGCTCTGATTGCCTGTGGTGAGGGGCTGGCAGAAACCTTCTGACGAGGCACACCCGTTTCCGCTCACTGCTGGAGGTGGCGTCGTGGGGCCCGGTGGTGTATCTTAAAAGGAACCTGTTACATGCGACGTCGCAAGTTAAATCTAGAAATCTCTACTATGTAAGTGTTGTGTTAACAATTATGGCGGGAGAAATGACATCTGCTTTGACATCAATGAAGCATGGAAAAGCCATTGGGAAGAATCGTCAGTGGTCAACGGTCATCTGCTTGAAAACCCTTCAAAATGCTAGTTCCAGGTTTCACACTCCCCAGACTCCAGTGGAGAATCATAAACCGCATCCGAACAGGACAAGGGAACTGCGGATATCTACAGCACAAATTAGTCTGAGTAACATCTCCCGAGTGTGACTGTGCAGCTGCCCTACAAACAATAAACCGTATTGTAGCTGAATGCCCGAAACGAGCCTTTGGGGGATCAATAAATGACATCCACTTTGCATTACCTGAAGGGGTCAACTGGATCACCTGTTTGGACTTAGAATTCTAAGAACTAGTGTAATGTGTACATAATTTAATATAACACTGCACATATGATCCTGTACATATATTGTCCTTGGCATACATAGCTTACAATGTCATTTAGAACTATGTACCTGAACCAAACTCTGTTTCATCATTCCATAAATAAATAATAATGGCACATCATTTGCAACAGGAGTATGACAGGAAATACACTCCTGGCTATTAAAACTGCTACACTATGAAGATGACGTGCTACAGACGCGAAATTTAACCGACAGGAAGAAGATGCTGTGATATGCAAATGATTAGCTTTTCAGGGCATTCACACAAGGTTGGCGCCGGTGGCGACACCTACAACGTGCTGACTCGAGGAAAGTTTCCAACCGATTTCTCATACACAAACAGCAGTTGACTGGCGTTGCCTAGTGAAACGTTGCTGTGATGCCTCGTGTAAGGACGTTTCCGAATTTGATAAAGGTCGGATTGTAGCCTATCGCGATTGCGGTTTATCGTATCGCGACATTGCTGCTCGCAATGGTCGCGATCCAATGACAGAGGAATATGGAATCGGTGAGTTCAGGAGGGCAATATGGAACGCCGTGCTGGATCTCAACGGACTCGTATCACTAGCAGTCGAGATGACAGGCATCTTATTCGCATGGCTCTAACGGATCGTGCAGCCACGTCTCGATCCCTCAGACAACTGATTGGGACGTTTGCAAGACAACAACCATCTGCACGAACAGTTCGACGACGTTTACCCTTGAAGCTGCATCACAGACAGGTGTGCCTGTGATGGTGTACGCAACGACGAACCTGGGTATACGAATGGCAAAACGTAATTTTTTTCGGATGAATCCAGATTCTGTTTACAGCATCTTAATGGTCGCATCCGTATTTAGCGACATCGCATGAACGCACATTGGAAACGTGTATTCGTCATTGCCTACTGGCATATCACTCGGCGTGATGGTATAAGGTGCCATTGATTACACGTCTCGGTCACCTCTTGTTCGCATCGACGCTACTTTCAACAGTGGCCGTTACATTTCATATGTGTTAAGACCCGTGGCTCTAACCTTCATTCGATTCCTTTGTAACCCTACATTTCAGCAGGATAATACACTACCGCATGTTGCAGGTCTTGTACGGGCCTTCTGGATACGGAAAATATTCGACTGCTGCCCCGGCCAGCACATTCTCCAGATCTCTCACCAACTGAAAACGTCTGGTCAATGGTAGCCGAGCAACTGGTTCGTCACAATACGCCAGTCACTACTCTTGATGAATTGTGGTATCGTGTTGAAGCTGCATGGTCATCTGTACCTGTACACATCACCCAATCTCTCTTTCACTCAATACCCAGGCATATCAATGCAGTTATTACGTTCAGAGGTAGTTGTTCTGGGTATTGATTTCTCAGGATCTATGGACCCAAATTGCGTGAAAATGAAATCACATGTCAGTTCTAGTATAATATATTTTTCCAATGAACACCCGTTTATCATCTGCATTTGTTCTTGGTGTAGCAATTTTAATTGCCAGTATCGTAAGTGCCTGGATGGAGCACAGTTCAGCTTTTATTTATTTATTTATTAAGTGACCCACCGCACTTATGTCGTGGCATTTTAATAATAAAACATGTATAACATGATAAAAGAGATTAAAAATGAAAGGAAACCTTCTGTAACTAAATGGAGTCGATGCCTCTAGCGAACAAACCGAAAGTACAATAAACAACGTGGGCATTGTCCGAAAATTAAAGTGTGCCATCTGTGCACGCAGTTCATCAAAGTTGGGATAGCTAACTGAAAGGACGTCTGCTTTGACGATTGTGGCATTTAGCAATTGTCATATTTTGTGGTCAACCGCACTTACATTGTGGCAGGGTAATTAATAAAAGCTTTCAGAGTCATGCAGAACTGACGCGTGGTCTAAAGGTGGCAACACAAGTAACATCACGCTTGAAAAGCAGGCTTCCACAAGCATGCTTGCAGAAGCTAGGTTGAGCGTGTGTATGATAAACGTACCAATCATCAGGCTTGTACAAGCAGCTTGATGCTTGATCGAATTTCGATTACACATACTTGTGCAAGCATTTGTATGCTTGAGGGTGAGTTTCGAGTGCAGGAAGGTTTGTACAAGCACGTGTAAATTTATATGGTTTTTGTTTGCTACTGTTAATTTAAATTCTGGACAAATATTCTACTGTCATGAAGGGCAAGTCAAAAAATTTAATATATTGCATGGAAAAAAAAAAAAGAAAACGAACTATTTCAGATCAAAATCGAGGGTACTGCAAAGCCAGTAAATATTTGATTCGTGATTTAAATAATGATGCATAATTTATTGAGATTGCGATTATTTATAGAAGTGTTTTGTAAAACGGTTCCGCCTCTCTTACATTAACGTGTTTCTTAGGCAATACAACCATTACAAAATCGGACATAATATATCTTCAGACGTTTTTTATATGCTAATAATATATGTTGTATTTTTGTGCCGCGGTGGAGTAGCCGAGCTGTCTATGGCGCCTTGCTGCGGAACGCGCGTTTGCTCGCCGTCGGAGGTTCGAGTCCTCCCTGAGCCTGGGGGTGTGTGTGTGTGTTTGTCCTCAGGTTAGTTTACCTTAGTTTAAGTAGTTTGTAAGCTACGGACTGATGACCACGCAGTTTGGTCCGATAGATTTTCAAACTTTTTTTTTGTCTGTCTACATACAAGTACCGGTATTGTGCCTTCGTTATTACGCAGGAAACAAAAACAGTATTCCGTGCGATTTTTCGAATGCATTCATTATAATCTAAAAACGACGAATACAGTGCAATAGAGACGGAAAACACACTTGCAAACATCATGCAAAAATACTGAAGTAAATATTCGTAATTGACATGTTAAGCAAGAAGATATACGTAACTGGTGCAGTGTTCTATTGAAATCATGAAATACGGCAGCACATGTAAAAATTATTCCCGGTCCTTCAAACACTTTGTACATTTTTCCGTAACACAAACAAAACGTTACCTAACCCAGCTGGTCGACGTTTGAGCTCATGTGATGGTAAATAAACTCATGTGTGTACAAGCAAGCATGATCGCGTGGAATTTTTGCGTGCTTGTACAAACATGGTTGTGCAATTACTGCTGTCAAGCTTGCAGTTACGTGTGTAGCCGCCTTAAGGCGTCATGCTACGCTCTGAGTGGCCGTTCCCGACGGAGGTTCGAGTCCTCTCTTGGGCATTGGGATGAGAATTGTCCTTAGTTTAAGTTAGTTTGGTGCAATAGATTTACAAACATTATAATATTTTGAAATGTTCAAAACCGTTGACTTGCACCGTGAACACCGCACGAGAAATGGCATCTCCACAGTGATCTCAAACGTTCGCATCATCAAAATGGAGTCGGGTGGAGATGGCCCCGCTGTCTCTTCATGCATTGCGTGACCGCTCCCTTCGGGGATTCGCATCCCCCCCTCGGGCATGGATGCATCTACTGTTCTTAGTATACTTTAGATTAAGATAATTTAAAGCAGTGTGAAAATCTAGGGTTCGATGACCCTAGCTGTTTGGTCTCTAAACTCCGCAAACACGGAAACATTAAAATGGAAGGCGGACTGATTGGGAGTTTCAATTCGAGTACGACAATCACCTACTAACATACTATTAAAGTATGCATATAAAATCATATTGGTGTTACGGAATGGCGAGAACTGAATAAATGTGACTTTAATCTCTGAATAGGTCCACGTACGCCGAAAGCCGCTTAACTAAATAGACTTGTAGAACGTACACACAATTGTGCATTTAATTCAGATACCGATGATCTACCAAGAACCGACGGACTTATCGGTGAAAATGTTCTCATTGCCTCCGCGTAATGTTTGTTTGTGTCACATACTAACAGCTCTACTCAAATAAATTCGAAATAGTTGAGCTTGGTGCACGTTGTAGGACTCCAACCAAGTGGTACTGACGGAGCATACAGAGAAAGTTCAGAGAAGGGCTGCTCGTTTTGTTTTACTGCGATATAGGGGAGAGAGTGTCACGGAAATGAGGCACGAGTTTCGGTGAAAATCCTTAAAAGAAAGGCGTTATTCGTTGCGACGAAATTTATCTGAGAAATTTCTTTCATTAATTTCCTCCTGCGAATGCGAACACATTTTGTTAACATCTACATCCTGGGAGACATGATCATCATAATAAAACAAGAGAAATCAGATCGAAAACGCAAATATTTTGGTTTTCCTTTTTCCCGCGCGTTATTAGAGAATTGAACGGTAGAGAAATATAAAAGGCATTCGATGAACTCTTAAATATGATTTGCAAGGAAATTATGTAGATGTAGTTACCTTCCATGTTTCACTGTTTCGTGTGTTATTTACAGGTGAGCAACTTAGTTGGGCCTCACTAAGTTTCTGGTACGATTTATCAGCCGCCCAACTAGTTCACTGAATGGACACCAGGTGTTCAGCCCAACAATCTCGGTTTAATACATAATAATTTTAAGTATCGCCCGCACAGAACGCAAAGCTCTCAGTTTTATTACAAAATACGGACAATTGTCACACTGTTTGGCATCACTGTGTTAGTAGCGACAAGCCAATATTGATTATTCAACATCAAACAATTTATGAAGAACAGAGGAGCTATAATTGCCACAAAATCACCATCATTACCTCGAGGTAAAAATCGTAAAGGGAGACCGAGGGACGAATATAGTACGCAGATTCAAACAGAGGTAACTTGCCGAACGTATTCGCAGATGAAGAGGTTTACACAGGACAGGGCAGCAAAGAGAGCTGCATCAAACCAGCCTGCAGACTGAAGACCACAACAACATAACTGACACGTAGGACTTCTCCATTTTCTCGCAATTGGTGGAGTAGTGCGCATTATCACTTCCTCTTTGTTGTTTTCGTGACCGTTTTGAAGTCGTAGAGAGTTTGTGCGCCTCGGTTGCACAGTGGTAGAGTGCCAGAACCGGCCGCGGTTAACCGGTGATTTGCGACGGTCTTTACAATAGGGAGCATATGTACTGACATTAATTTCTCCAATAGCGCCAAAAACAAACCAATTCTTGTCTTTCTCTTGTTGTGTAAGGCCACTGGGACATATAAAACGGTACGTTACAGGGCACTTTACTTAGATTATCTTGTAACCGCCGGCCGCGGTGGCCGAGGGGACTGAAGCGCTTCAGTCACGGTCTGCACGGTCACTACGGTCGGGGGTTCGAATCCCCCCTCGGGCATGAATATTTGTGCCGTCCTTAGTATTAAGTAGTTCATAAGTAGTTTGTAAGTTTAGGGACTGATGACCCCGTAGTTAAGTCCCATAAGCTATACAAACATTTGAACATTTGATTTGAGCTCTTCTGATGACTACAAATTCAAAGGTCGCAGGTTCGATCCTCGCCAGGTCCTAGAATTTTAATCTGCCACTTTCCACTTCTTTCACCTCTGGCAGTATTGCTGATGTGAAAAATACCGAGTAGCGCCGTGGTTCGGAACCCACGTTAAACTGTAGGTCCCTCTATAACTGGCTGGGTAAGTCAGTTCGCAGGTCGGAGGAAGGCAACGGCATACCACCTCCAAATAGGACCATGCCTAGTAAAGCACTGTGGTGTTCAAACCAATCTTCGGATTGTTGATTGTTGACTGTTGATTGTTGGCAGTGTTTGCAGTAAATCCGTATTGCCAGCCAGTGTGGTGACCAGCTTTGTCATTGTTTCGTGGCGTGGAATAGTGCGAACATCAGGTTTGGTCCCGTGACGGTGACGAGGATACGGGGCAGGGGCCAGGTGTGCAGCGCGCTGTATCGAGTGTGGGACAGTTCCGAGGCCCCGTGACTCGACAAACGCGCCGCACATCCGGCGCATTCCGGTGACTCACGAGCGCGAGTCCTGCCGCCAGCCCTGCAGGCCGCCCACCGCTTCCTGCACTGCGCTCTGTTACGTCACAGCCGCGTAACGGACACTCTGCACCTACGTCTACCTCCCCACCCCCTCAACAACTAGGAAGTACAAGGGTTGGACAAAATACCGTGTGATTATAATTAAACTTTCCGAATTTTCGATTTCTTAGGGCTGTTGACAAAACTCTGTCTGACTTGCTCAACGACTTCGTCAGATGTGCTCGGTCGACCTGGTACTTTATTACGTCTTACTGAGCATCCCGTTTCTACAAAACATTTATGCCACTCATAAATTGTAGGCCTACTTGGTACGAAATTTACGCTGAACTGTTGTCACCGACTTTGATTCTTCAAATCAAAACACTCAGCTAGCACACTCCGGTCCAGTGAAGGCAGCCATCATTAACGTAACTGCCGCTAGCGCTTGTTGCGGTGTGATTCTGCACTAGCGAACTACGTGAGTCAAAACTTGATGCGTTTTCCTTTGAAACAACACAAAAACCATCGCTGTAATATAATTTTCGAAGTTGTAAAGTCCCTTTCGAAACACCCTGTATTTGTGATGCATAGGTGTTTATGGATAATGGGCTTTTAATTATGGAAATTTCCGGAATAAACAGTGGCGTGTTGGTGCTCTCGAAGCAATCATTTGTGAATTAAATACTAATGGGTGAACGGTACGTAATTAGCAGACTATAATACATTCAATAACTTGTTATCTGCAGGGACCACAGTGTTAGTGACGTCGTACATCGACATTTTAATAATAAGAATTATATAATGTCAACACTGTATATTTTAATAAGTATTAGTTACACTATAAGCTTATTCCGACTTAAAAGTCATCTTCAGGTGTTACGCCACATTCTGTTATGCTGTACATTTCGATATTATTGTGACGTGATTTTTAATATCACGTAACTTATAATATTGTGTTGTCCGTAACTTTATAAACATCTCCTATGACAACACAATATTATAAGCTAGAAAAAAAATCACGTCACAATAATATCGAAATGCACAGCATAACAGAATGTGGCGTACCACCTGAAGATGACTTTTAAGTCGAAATAAGCTTATAGTGTAACTAATATGAATTAGGAATATACAGTGTTGAAATTATATAATTCTAATTATTAGAATACGTTCAATACAAAATACCTATACAAAAGAAATCTGCAAAATGCAATCTAGTAAAACATCTGTGTTTTGATCAGCGCAAGATTACAACACCAAGATCCCGTGGTTTGAACCTGCAGACTTTTTTAAGAAAAAATTGTACTCAGGAGAAAAGACTGCACAAATCTGTTAAGCTAAATTCTTCTATTTTAGATTATTTGTTTAAATCGTGACAGCTTTTTAATTCACAATTCTTTGTATTTATTTAAAACGTGACAGCGTTTATATTGACTTTTTTTGTAAATACTTTTAAACATACTGATATTGGCACGACACAGATCTCTCTGCAAGAACGTCGTAGCTGAATCATTATCTTTTTAATGCAGCCTGCTTAGAATAATTATCGCTGTCAGCATGCAGCGTTACATCAGTTAGACCTGCAGTATTAGTATTTTTCCATGTTTCTAGCTAGTAAACTCCACTGTCCACATTTGCTCAGTTACCCAAGTGTGGATTTCGGAACACGATGCAGGTACTATAGACACTAGAATGGATCCCCACTTGCTGAGAAACGTAATGTAATTTTTAATTGTAGTTCTGGTGACATAAGAGTACCTTGTTTCCTTATTGCAGTACTGTGTTTAAAAAACGTATTGTCTTCTGGTGACATTCTAAGATAATTAAAATAATTTGCAGGGTCTTCAACCACAATCTCTTTCAACAATCAACCGAGCTGACTCTTTTTTTTGATCCATTCACAAATAGAAACACGTTGGTTAGTCTTTTTATGTTTAGTCTTAAGAAGTGACTTCAAACAGAGAAGTGATAGCTCCGCCGCAACTTACAACTGCCAAAACTTTTAATTTACTACGACTACGGCACTCACAATAGAACGAAACTGAAGTGTATAGTTTTGGTGATGTGTCTACCGACATACACGAAACCAGTTGCATGCAAGTCATTCACGCAGCGAGTGTCACAACCTGGTGTCGTCGTGTTGACTAGCCTTCGATGTCAGAGACATGGGGTAAAAAGAAGTAATGCAGAATCCATTCAACTGAAACACTTTTAATGTCGACATCATAACATTACATACCAGTACCGTTACTGCTTCAAAAGGCGCTCAGCGCGGCGTCCTTCAGTATCCAGATGTGTCTGATAAGGAGACCACGTGGATATCGGATTTTAGATTTTTTTTTTATATTTATGGTACGTGAAGTTCAGAAAAATAACAATCAGACAGAGCCATTCGACGTAACTCTCAAAAATTCCTGAGGAAATCAGCTTTGTAGTTTTGAAAGTTCCTGTACGTATGGATAATTAAAACAGCTCAGCTAATAGCGTTTTGGCCTCATAACCAAAGAGTCAGTGGTTCGAATCGCCATGTGACAGGGAACCTTTATATTTTCGTTGCTTTCGAATTCAGTTATTTAAAACATTTTGGGATCTCTAATTCCACAAGTTGTGTATTTCTTTGTATATCTATAGACGAGCTGAACACCTTGTCGTCACCTAAAACGATGGTTGAGTAGGTTAGATGCTTGCCATTAGTAACTATGGAGATAACTTTCAAAAAGCAGTATCGTAGCTGTTCACAAACTGATCAAAGAATAGCGTCGTGAACTATAAGGAAAGCTAATGCTGTAAAAAAAAAAAAGAAGTAACCTACCCTTTTTCATTGAAAGCATATTTATTTAAGACCTTTTATAAAATATAAACAATACGAATATACAAAAGCACGGGCATTCTTCGTGAAAATTACCATTAGATATTAAAATTGTGTAAGTAGTCAAACATAACGATAAAAAGTAAAAAAATACGTCGTGACAGGATTCCAACCACCGACCCTATGGTTGCAAGGCCACAACAATACCACTTTTGTTTTTCCTTTTGTTCTATGTATCGTTCTGTTCTTTGCGGTGGCTGATTGTGTTTGTTTCTTGTTGTTCGATGTGTTCTTCTCTCAGCTTTTTTATTCCAGACAGCGTTTAGCCCTCTGATCGGGCGCTCTGAGCCACGGCGCCCGGTCTCAACTTCATCTACCTTCTTCTAGATAAGCTTAAGTATTGTGGTATGAGTGGGACAGTGCACAAATGGTTTAAATCATACTTAACCGGAAGAGTTCAGAAAGCTGAAATATGAAGTTCACATGATATAGATGAAACAATTAATTCCTCTATCTGGGGAGTTATCAAAAATGGTGTCCCACAAGGTTCGGTCTTGGGTCCCTTGCTGTTCTTAATATATATATTCATGACTTGCCGTTCTACATTCACGAAGATGCTAAGCTAGTACTATTTGCTGATGATACAATTATAGCTATCACACCTGACAAACAGGAATTAACTGATGAATTTGAAAATGACATCTTTCAGAAAGTTATTAAGTGGTTCTTTACAAATGGGCTCTCATTCAACTTTGATAAAACCCAGTATATACAGTTTCATACAGTAAATGGCATGACACCATTAATAAATTTAGACTTTGAACATATATCTGTAGCTAAGATAGAATATTCAAAATTTTTAGGTGTTTGCATTGACGAGGCACTGAATTGAAAGAAACATATTGAATATCTGAAACGTTTGAGTTCTGCTACTTATGCTGTCAGAGTCATTGTAAAATTTGATGATATACATCTCAGTAAATTAGCTTGCTACGCCTATTTCCATTCATATGGGATCATATTCTGGGGCAATTTTATCATCGAAAGTTGCTAGAGGTGATTAAATTATTGGGGTACTTACGTGTACTTGTAAAACTTCAAGGTGATACGCTTTGTGAGTTGCGTCGTTAGGCTTTGCCTGATTACTATTAAAGCTCTGATCTTCACGTACCATAAGTACGCGGCGCGTCCAGAAAGTATTTCCGTTTGGTAATAAAGTGAAATTGTACACAGATACAGAATAAATTTTTATTGCACAAATTTCTACAACTCTTAAACTACTTTTCCACATAACTGCTGAAATTTTGCAGGCATTTGTCATAGCGTGGCACAAGTTTTTGCATGCATAATTCACAGAAGGTTGCCGCCTGTGTATTCAACCATGTGGTAACAGCTCTTTATCGTCGTTGAAGTGTTGACCACGAAGGACAGATTTTAGGAGTAAGAAGAGATGAAAGTCGCTAGGAGAGAGGGCCGAGCTGTATGGTGGATGATCAAACAGGTCCCATTGAAATTTCCGTAAGAATTGTTTGGTCACATTCGGTGTGTGAGGTCAGGCATTATCGTGAAGAAAAATAAAAATCCTTTGATAGTAATCCTCTTCTTACACCTAAAATCTGTCCTTGGTGGGCAACAGTTCAACGATGATGACGAGCTGAAAGAACATGTTACCACATGGTTGAATACACAGGCGGCAACATTCTATGAAAAAGGCACACAAAACCTTTTGCCATGCTATGACAATAGCCTACAACATTTCGGAAGCTATGTAGAAAAGTAGTTTAACAGTTGTAGATTGTTGTACAATAAATATTTTTTTCTGTATCTGTACCCGTTCGTTTTATATAACCAAACGGAATTTACTTTGTGGACATACCTAGTATAAAAAAAAAATTCTAAAATCCGATACCCATGTGGTCTCCTTATCAGTGAAATTTCTGCACCCTTAGTCTCCATAACATGCGGTCTCTCTCCTCCAGTAGAACAGTTTGTTTCCATTAGGTCTGTCAACCTATCGGGAGGGGTTTAAAGCTCCCAAAATCCCCTCCATCCGGCGTCGCCTGTGATGTCCTATCTAATCTCCACCTGCTTCCTCCCGCGTCTCCAGCTGGTGGGAAATACGGGCTAGGCGGGCAGTTGTCGTCACTGGAGGCCGATTACGGTGACTGGCGCCGTAATTTGTAGCGGCAGCGCAGATGCAGCGGCCTGAGATAACGAGCGGCGTGCGCGCTGGTCCCGCTGGCTGCTGGGGCTGCCTGCTGGCTGCTGGCTGCTGGGGGGCAGAAAAAGCCGCGCGGCGCGACGCCCAGGAATGCGGCGAGCGCCACAAAACAAAGGCGCCCCGACACCACAGATTGATGGCGCTAACCGCTTCCGGTGCTGCCCACGCCACTCACTGCCTCCAGCCGCCGCGGTCCTACCCAAAGCGTGCACGCTGCTTCCTCTGAGCTGCTCGTCACATCCTTCTACATCAAATGTTCAAATGTTTGTATAGCTTATGAGACTTCACTACGGGGTCATCAGTCCCAAGAACTTACAAACTACTTATGATCTAGCACACACTAAGGACGGCACAAATATCCATGCCCGAGGGGGGATTCGAAACCCCGACCGTAGTGGCCGTGCAGAGCGTGACTGACGCGTGACGCGTGACTGACGCGCCCTTCTACATCTACATCCCCCATCTACATCTATAGCAAGCCACCTTGGTAGGAACTCAGGAAGGGAAAAGGATGTATAGAAAGCAGAATAATGGACTAAGGAGAGAAACAGAAGAGGCAAGAAGAAATGGTTGAGAGACAGATGTCAGGAAGTAGAGGAACTACAACACGAAGAAAAATATGAAATGATGTATAGATTAGCTAATGATCTAGTCTTTTAAGCAAAGAAAAACGTGACAAGTATTGAAACAGAAAGAACTGACGGCACAATGCTTCATAAACTAAAGGAAGTGTTGGGAAGGTGGCAAAATTAATGTTCAAATGTTTGTAAAGCTTATGGGACTTAACTAAGGGGTCATCAGCCCCTAAACTTACAAACTACTTATGAACTACTTACGAACTAGGACGGCACAAATATCCATGCCCGAGGGGGGATTCGAACCTCCGACCGTAGTGGCCGTGCAGACCGTGACTGAAGCGCCTCAGTCCCCTCGGCCACCGCGGCCGGCTACATTTACATCCCCCATCTACTTCTACAGCAAGCCACCTTGGTAGGAACTCAGGAAGGGAAAAGGATGTATAGAAAGCAGAATAATGAACGAAGGAGAGAAACAGAAGAGGCAAGAAGACATGGTTAAGATACAGATGTCAGGAAGTAGAGGAACTACAAAACGAAGAAAAATATGAAATGGTGTATATTTAAGATTGAAATCAAACAAACTGTTTTTGTTCGACTAAATTTTGTTTATTTACTAACTAGTTTTCGGCTTAATAGGCCATCGTCAGGTAAACTGTTGACAGGCGTCGACAAAGACGCTATTGCTTGGTTCTCAAAGATGGTAAAACAAAGATACAATACACAGATTACTTGGTCTTTGGATATGACATTTGTTGCAATTACAAACAATATCTGTTGCCATGCAGAATTATGTTCACGTAATCAGTGGCCTCCTTAACATTTTTACATTGTAATTTGCGAGTGAACAGGGTGAAACACATTACATTTCAAATATTAATGAATTAAAAACTATGTTATACAACTATACATACAAAAAATGTGTAAAACATACAAGAATACAAAAGAGACATAAAATAAGGTATATAAGATGCATACAGCACACAAAGAATAAATTAACACAGTCAGATACAAACAGCAAGGTTGGGTATGTAGTCTATTGCGACGTCTTTTGCAGTCAGGAAATCGGAGACGTTCCCATTGTACGCTCTCATCTCGCAGCCTTCTATTATGTGGCGCAAGGTTTGCCTATCGGCGCCGCAGTCGCAGTTGGGAGATGGAATTTTACCCCATCTGTAGAGAGAGTCTGCGCATCTTCCATGGCTCGTGCGAATTCTGTTCAGGGATGACCAGGCTTTACGGGGCAGCTCGTATCCCGGCGGGCTCTCGGTAATGCAGGGGAGGGCTTGATATTGCTCAGGACATGCCTACCGCCATCTTTCCTTCCAGGACTCTATTACGTTAAAGTCCGCATTGTGTTATTCCTCGGCTGTTTTCTTTGTTGGGTGTCTGGATCGCAGTCTATTTCTTTCTAGGTCAAGCGTGTCATTGTGTATGGGGAGCCGATGATTGTCAGTTATCTTCCTGTATTCCCGGAGGAGATCATTACTGCGGCGCAGATCCGCAGGTGGAATGTGGCTCAAGATGGGCAGCCAGGAAGTTGGGATTGATCTAATAGTTCCGCTGACAATTCGCATTGTGCCATTCAACTGCACATCAATCTTCCTTGTGTGAGCACTATTCATCTATACCAGAGCGCAATATTCGATAGTTGAGTAGACCAACCCAAGTGCTGTCGTACGAAGCGTGTCGGCCGAGGACCCCCAAGTGGTTTGGGTTTGCTACCCAAATAACAAAATTTATCTACTACTTTTATTGTCTCATTACCTAATCTTTTCCTTCAGCATCGCCTGATGTTCTGACATGGCATTCCATTACCTTCGCTTTACTCTTGTTAATGTTCATCTTATATCTTCCTTTCATGACACTGGTCCATCCCATTCAATTGCTCTTCCAGATCTTTTGCTGCTTTTTGTGTTTTTATTTCTTCTCCCTGCACTTTAATGCCCTCTCCAAATTTCTCCTTCCATTCCTTCACTGCCTGCTCAATGTACAGGTTGAACAACACTGGGAAAAGGCTACAACCCTTGTCTTACTCCCTTCCCAACCCCTGCGTCCCTTTCTTGCCCCTCGATTCTAATAACCGCCGTCTGGTTTTTGTATATGTTGAATATAACTCTTCGCTTCCTACATTTTACCCATGATGCCTTCAGAATTTGGAAGAGTGTATTCCAGTAGACATTGTCAAAACCTTTCTCCAAATCGACAAACGCTAAAAAAGTAGGTTTCCCTTTTCTTAGCCTAAGATAAGTCGTAATGTATTGCCTCTCGTTTTCCTATATTTCTCCTAAATCCAGACTGATCTTTCCCGAGGTTGGATTCCACAAGTCTTTCCATTCGTCTGTAAATAACCCGTGTTAGTATTTTGCACCTATGACTTATTAAACTGATAGTTCTGTAATTTTCACACTTCTCTGCACTTGCTTTCTTTGGAATTGGAATTACAATATTCTTCTTGAATTCGGAAGGTACTTCCCCTGTCTCATACATCTTGCATACCAGGTGGTGTTTTCGTGACTGGCTCTCCTAACGACATCAGCAGTTCAGACGGAATATCATCTACTCCAGGGGCCTTGTTTCAGCTCAAGTCCTTCAGCGCTCTGTCAAACTCTTCTCACAGTATCATATCTCCTATCTCATCTTCCTGTTCTGTTGACACAAGTATTTAAAAAAGTTTTTGCAGTTTAAATGTCTAAAATTAAATTTCAGCATAACAATTTCTCTTATAGAGTCAATTGACAGTCTATGTCTTTCTTTTGCCATTGTGCCTTATTAAAGAGAACAATATTTCGACAGCAGCATTATGTACTGGAACTGCAAAAAAGAACTGTGCAAATTTAATGAGTTTACTAATTTGTTCCTCACTTTTACATGACTCAATGAACTTACACCATTTTTTACTCTCTTTATTTTCCTTTTCTCCTGCTGGTAGTGTGACATGAGGGTTTTTACTTTCTTATCAACGTCACTGCTGATGCTGAGTATAGTACCGTGTATACCTCCCTTTTCCAGCAATATAAGCCGAAATTCTGGCACGGAAATGATCTTAGAGGTGTCGAATAGTCTTGCCTGCCACGGAGTTTCCATCTGGTGCCTCATCCTGGTTAGATTTAGTGCCGAAACAAGAAAATCAGCCTTTCCATACCCTCATAAATCACGAGATATTCGGAAATAAATAGCCAAATCTTTCTGACTAGCGAATCGTGTAGGCTTAAATGTTATTGATACTTATTTTACTTACTGTACCAGCAATTTAAATGTTCCCATAGTTTTCACTCCGACCATATTCTCGAAAACCGCAACATATTTGGAACAAAGTCAAATATTTGTGAGAAGGAAGAACACAAAATATCATTGCTGATCGTACCAATAATTGCAGCTGTAATTTTGTTTCTCCATTCTTCAGTCACACATAAATCACTAAATCGATGTTACTAACTCCTGAGGCATCACATGAGAGTACTGAATAACATAATACTATTATGTGAATAATAAAATCCCACAAAGTGTTGTGGATAAATAACTCCTACAATGTGTTACAAACTGTTTTGTCGAAACGAGATTTGAACACAGAACCTCTTGCCTGGTCATCCACCAGTATAGCCATTGTACTACAGCAACTCCATGCAGTTCGTTCCTTAATGATATGTATACCAGTTCCTACATGTTTGTTTCCCAACGTTAATACGATTTTAATTACATTTAGTTGTAATGAATTGATCCAGAGATGATCTTTTAATTCATCTATAATTCGCTGTAGCTCTGAAACGGTTTACTGGGAGTTATAAAACCAAAACTGTGAGATATACGGCAAATCAAGATGGCGTCTGTGACATACAAGGAACAAGTGAATACAGTTTTCATGTCACTTTCCAAAGTCGTCGTTCATTGGCTAATGTAACAGCGAATTTCATTGGAGGGAAAGAAATTTTTTCTTGGGATATAATGCGAGGGGTCTATATTCAGTTGGATTTAATATTTTGTAATATTCTGTTGGAATTATTATTTTGTGAATAAGATTACTGTAAGTCAAAGAGTATATACTGTATAGTTAGCTTCCTTGGTCAGAGAGAGGTAGCATTATTGCTCTGTCTGGTAATGGTGGCGCGCTGGGTGTCGCAGTGTAACGGTGGGAATGGGCAGTCGTGTCTTGTTGTAATGTAGCGGGCGGAGTAGGAGGTTGAACTGTGAGCTGAGAGCAGAGGATGTCTGTTAGCTCGACTGCTGAATACGATGAAGATGTTCAAACTAAGAATGAATAAGGTAATATGTATATGTTTTTGTAATGATGTTGCTTTTTAAAGTTCAATATAAGTGTGATAATGAAATTTCTCTTCCATTATTTTGTAGGGTGTAGAGACTTCCATTTTTCCTCCAATAAGTTTTACGACCAGTTAATTGATGTGAGTTGTTTTGAAGTGAAGTGAAAGTATTAATCACAAACGTACCTGCACGTGGTAGCTATGTGAGTGTATGCTTCAACAGATAACTTTCACTAAAATAATTAGGGTCCAGGTTAGGATTGTTGAAAACTATGTTGAGAATATGATAATGATGAGGCAGTTACAATGAGTGAAATATCAAAGGTGAAGTGCTTATCTGTGAGTTAATTCAAATTTTCTGTGCTTGTATTAACTGTGAGTAGAGAATTTCAAGAGATCATTTTTGATAAAGTAATTAGGTGATTAACAACGCTCGATAATCAAGTGTTTGACTAAGTGTGATGAGCCAACCACAGTACGTTTCAACTGTTACAAAAATTCAATTTACTTCTCAGTAAAGGTATTGGCATCTTTGAAGTGTCACAAGGATTCACTTCATTTCACAGTAACATATTTATGTGCACTCTCAGTTGCTTTTCTGAAACGAGAGCTTAACTTCACCATACACTACAGTAGAGGTTTTTCATTTTTGATAGTAGATTAATAAATTTCAGCAACCAGTTGCTTGTGATTATTTATTATAGACGACCGGTTTCGGGCGCTTGAGTGCCCTTCTTCTGGTCTCTATACAGACAAACAAGTGGATGGGTATACAGTAAAGGCTATAAAACGTACAAAAGTCGGTTACAGAAATTTGAAGCAGTTTGGAAGCAAATGGATTGTAATAAAATATATGTTCATATAATGGGATAAAATTAACACTTACATTTTAGTATTGTTGCTTAATGAATGTAGCTACATGCTATTAGGTGAATCAACACTGAGTGCAGTGATTATGGAATGAATAACAATTTTTGATAGCGATGTTAAGAATTTACATCACAGCATTAAAGTGATCCATTCATTTTGAAGTAATTTATGGAAGTAATTAACGGATCAGTTAGAGCTTCTTTTCATAGTAATGCACGTAACCTATCGTTTATTATCAACAGAAATCACTGCTAGTCAGACAACAAAGTCACACATACACACTCACACGGTCAGATAGCAAATCCCAGTTCCATCTCCATGACCAATCTAAAAAAAATTAAATTATATTTAATAAATATGATAAAACAGATAACTTTCAATAAGAACTCCTGTCGCCGTGAACCAACAAGGCGCCAGCCAGCAGGGCACATCCCGCCTCGGCCAACACCGTCTGGAGAGAAGGCCTGCGCGCTGCCGTGCCACGACACGCAGAGTAGGTAGCGATCGCGTAGCTCACTGGCTGGCCGATGGGGCACGGCCCACCGCATCACATCGGCCAGCCAGTGAGCTACGCGATCGCGACCTACTCTGCGTGACGTGGCACGGCAGCGCGCAGGCCTTCTCTCCAGACGGTGTTGGCTCCAGTGTTGCCAACCCTGAAGCTCAATTTTCTCCTAAATCGATTGTGAATTCTCCCACCCCCCAAAATAAATAAATAAATAAATAAAAACTAAATGGTGCTCAGGCCGCAACTATAACACTTATTGGGTGCCCCCCTTCCCCTCGACGGTCATATCTGTCAGTTTAATACCACATCGGAGTTAAATAACTATAGCACAGCTTAGTGATACAGCAGACGGCAAAGCAAACAGTGCAGTCAACACCAACTAATAGTTAGTTGCCTACTCTGCAATTTGGCAACGAACCTCAGTAAACCACTAGGCCTACAGTAACGATGTTTCCAGACTGTTACAGAATTCAATTACGAAGACAGGGTGGCATGTTTTATATTTAGAAACTGTAACAGTTTATTTATTTATTCATCTGAGTGTTTAAATCTTTACAAAGAACTTGCAGTTAAATGAAGGACATCCAAGTATTCCAATAAATTTCGGGCGTGCAGCCATGAAAATTCTACGTCTTCAACTAATATTTTGGCCGCGTATCATCCGGCCATCTTCACTGTCCACGACAGTCGTGGACTCACTATGAAGATGGCCGGACGATACGCGGCCAAAATATTAGTGGAAGACGTAGAATTTGCACGGCTGCATGCCCGAAATTTATTGGATTACTCCTTTCGCCGTGAAAAGTTAAGAATGCACGACATGCAAGTAATTTTACTGTGTTTAGCATCATCCATATAAAAGATTCCTCTCGCAAATTTTGATGCCTCCAATGAAGTATTCAATCAAATAGTATAAAGTTGCAGAAGTCCAGCCTCCTCTGGCAGTCTTCCGGCAATAACGCCAGTACCTTCTGCATGCGAAAGGGATGTTAATGGTTTCCATGGAGTACTCGCATAACAGTAGATTGTGACATTCCGACCGCAGTGGCGAGAGAGCTGGAGCTTATTGTTCGGTCTTCCAAAACTGTTTGTGACACATTTACTACGTTACCCGCACTGTACGAGGTGCATTCAAGTTCTAAGGCCTCCGATTTTTTTTCCGGACTGGAAAGAGACAGAAACATGCGCATTGTTTTAAAATGAGGTCGCGTTCATTGTCGATACGTGCCAGAGATGGCAGAACCGTACAGCAAATGAAATTTTACCGCCAGCGGCGAGAATGAGAACTGTTTTAGATACTTAAAATGGCGACGTTTTCCTTACTTGATCAGCGTGCAAACATTCGTTTTCTGAATTTGCGTGGTGTGACACCAATTGAAATTCATCGACAGTTGAAGGAGACATGTGGTGATGGAGTTATGGATGTGTCGAAAGTGCGTTCGTGGGTGCGACAGTTTAATGAAGGCAGAACATCGTGTGACAACAAACCGAAACAACCTCGGGCTTGCACAAGCCGGTCTGACGACATGATCGAGAAAGTGGAGGGAATTGTTCTGGGGGATCGCCGAATGACTGTTGAACAGATCGCCTCCAGAGTTGGCATTTCTGTGGGTTCTGTGCACACAATCCTGCATTACGACCTGAAAATGCGTAAAGTGTCATCCAGGTGGGTGCCACGAATGCTGACAGACGACCACAAGGCTGCCCGTGTGGCATGTTGCCAAGCAATGTTGACGCGCAACGACAGCATGAATGGGACTTTCTTTTCGTCGGTTGTGACAATGGATGAGACGTGGATGCCATTTTTCAATCCAGAAACAAAGCGCCCATCAGCTCAATGGAAGCACACAGATTCACCGCGACCAAAAAATTTCGGGTAACCGCCAGTGCTGAAAAAATGATGGTGTCCATGTTCAGGGACAGCGAGGGCGTAATCCTTCAAAAAAATGTTCAAATGTTTGTATAGTCTATGGGACTTAACTACGGAGTCATCAGTCCCTAAACTTACAAACTACTTATCAACTAGCTAATACTAAGGACGGCACAAATATCCATGCCCGAGGGGGGATTCGAACCCCGACCGTAGTGGCCGTGCAGACCGTGACTGGAGCGCCTCAGTCCCCTCGGCCACCGCGGCCGGCCTAATCCTTACCCATTGCGTTCCAAAGAGCACTACGGTAACAGGTGCATCCTACGAAAATGTTTTGAAGAACAAATTCCTTCCTGCACTGCAACAAAAACATCCGGCAAGGGCTGCGCGTGTGCTGTTTCACCAAGCCAACGCACCCGCACATCGAGCTAACGTTACGCAACAGTTTCTTCGTGATAAGAACTTTGAAGTGATTCCTCATGCTCCCTACTCACCTGACCTGGCTCCTAGTGACTTTTGGCTTTTTCCATCAATGAAAGACACTCTCCGTAGCCGCACATTCACCAGCCTAGCTGCTATTGCCTCAGCGATTTTCCAGTGGTCAAAACAGACTCCTAAAGAAGCCTTCGCCGCTGCCATGGAATCATGGCATCAGCGTTGTGAAAAATGTGTACGTCTGCAGGGCGATTACGTCGAGAAATAACGCCAGTTTCATCGATTTCGGGTGAGTAGTTAATTAGAAAAAAATCGGAGGCCTTAGAACTTGAATGCACCTCGTACGTAGGCGGTCGTCTGATATCCTGTAGATTGGTTTGAAAACACATTGCTTTACAATGCATAGGCTTTGCGTTAAAAGCGGACACTGTGTAGGTCCCGCTGTTTACTTCAAATACCTATTGTACAGTACAGTAGACGTTGCAGAAGCGCCTTTAAAGGAGGGCAGTGCCAACGAAAACACAACAATGAAGTATTTTATTGTAAAGTAGGGCTAAACAAATTTTGATAGGTATCCGTTATTCATGTCTGAGAAGCCCCTTAAAAATTCCCCTCAAAGCACACTTCCCCCAAAATTTCCCCCTGAAATACAAATCCCTCCAAATTCCACCCAAGACAAATAAAATGTTCAAATGTTTGTATAGCTTATGGGACTTAAGGGTACACGCCCCTGAACGGGCTGCAGTTTTAGCTTTTTAATCTCCCTCACGTTGCTACTGATCTATAAATGAGAGATAGCTCCAACTTTTTACAAACAGTTAGGGTCATTAGGCAAAGCAGTTTTCAAAAAATTATTGGAATATTTATTATAGTTTGGTACTGACAAAAATATTTACAATAGTATAAAAAATGGAACACTGTTTCACTGTGGTACCATTTTCTCTGGAACTACTGACCTCACAGCTTGGAAAAACGAGTCAGTACACACAACATTCACATAAATGTTTTATGCCTCCAATTTCCTTCCCTGGTGCTGATCTGTGAAAAAGACATGTAATTTATTTTACAGCAACAAAAATATTTAAAAAAGTAGCTGAAATATCACTGATATCATCATCATGGTGTAGGTTTTTCAAAGAAATAATAGGCGAGGGAGGTAGAGGAGGTCATTATAAATACCTGTACAAATTTTTGTGAGTTTAACTTCAGTCATTTAAGAAAAAAGTGTACCTGAAAGATGAAAATTCAAGTTTTCGATAATTTTCAAACGAAGATTTATTAACTTACCACTATGGTGGTTTAGAACATGCCAGCTAATAATCCGGTTGTTGTCCTGTTTCCTTATCCTCCATACTCTTTCTCTTAATTCTTTTCTTTATCCTTGACTCCTTGGTTGCAGCTTCTGCAGCTGTCTCTTCTTCGGTTACCAGTCGCTTATCAATAGCAGTTAGAGCCAAAGCCATATTCCTTCCCGTCTGGATGCTCAATTTCTTCATAACATTGATCCTTGAACTTGCACCATCATTGAATGTTATTATTGCATCCATTACACCAATCTGCAGCACTGTCATTCCAACAAATAAAGTTTTGGGTATTATATCCCATATACAACTGTTGAAGCTTTCATTTGCATTCTGCGAGAGACCATGCATACATTTCCTAAGCAGATTTTTTATTTACCAGATCCCTATATATAGGCTGAATTGCCTCCATTACAGCAAGTGGCAAGGAATGCTTGTGGCTATATTGTATGCCTGTAGCATTGCTCAACTAGTACTTGCACCATGAATCTTCCCCTTTTGGACACAAACCATGCTGTGGGGTTTCATCTGTTGAAACCATGTTGCCCAAACAGCTCATCTCATGTTCTCTAAATCTCCTACATTTCTCCTTATTGCTAGTCTATAATATTGTGTCAAAGAATCAATTTCACTTTTTGTAAGACGACTTGCACCACCTACGTGTTTTCCGTCTGATAGTTTTTTTCCACTGTAGTCTTTACATAATTTTCTCAGCTGAGCTCCCATTCTTTTTTGTACATGCCCAACACATTCAAGCTTTTCTATCAGTGTGTCCCCATATGGTCTGTCATCACGGAATCTGACTCACTTCAAACAGACAGATGGGTGTTGCTCCTGTGCACCATTACGTTCTACCTCAATTTTAGAATGAACGGAAAATGACAATTCCCATAAACTATACATTTTTGAAATCAGCATGAAAAGCTCTTTCCTACAGATAAAAAAAATCACGAGCATGTCCCCTTAACTACGGGGTCATCAATCCCTTCACTTACAGATTAGATTAGATTAATACTTGTTCCATACATCATATATACGACATTTCGTAATGAAGTGGAATGTGTCAGTTTAGTAAATGTTGTCTATACTTGACAATGAAGGATTTAATTTTTTTAATTTTTTTTTTTTTAAGTTTTATCTAAAAATTCATCTACATTGTAGAAGGAGTTGCCATTCAGATATTCCTTTAATTTCTTTTTAAATACTAGGTGGCTATCTATCAGACTTTTGATGCTACATGGTAAGTGACCAAAGACTTTTGTGGCAGCATAATTCACCCCTTTCTGAGCAAACGTTAGATTTAACCTTGAATAGTGAATATCATCCTTTCTCCTAGTGTTGTAGCTGTACACACTGCTATTACTTTTGAATTGGGTCGGGTTGTTAATAACAAATTTCATGAGTGAATATATATATTGTGAAGCTACAGTGAGTATCCCTAGATCCCTAAATAAATGTCTGCAGGATGCTCTTGGGTGGGCTCCAGCTATTATTCTGATTACACGCTTTTGTGCAATGAATACTTTTGTAAATGTTGAATTGCCCCACAATATGATCCCATATGAAAGCAGTGAATGAAAATAGGCGTAGTAAGCTAATTTACTGAGATGTATATCACCAAATTTTGCAATGACTCTGATAGCATAAGTAGCTGAACTCAGACGTTTCAGGAGATCTTCAACATGTTCCTTCCAATTCAGTTCCTCGTCAATGCAAACACCTAAAAATTTTGAACGTTCTACCTTAGCTACAGATTTATGTTCGAAGTCTAAATTTATTAATGGTATGAAACTGTATGAAACTGTATATACTGGGTTTTATCAAAGTTTAATGAGAGTCCATTTGTAGAGAACCACTTAATAACTCTCTGGAAGATATCATTTACAATTTCATCAGTTAATTCCTGTTTGTCAGGTGTGATAGCTATACTTGTATCATCAGCAAAAAGTACTAGCTTAGCATCTTCGTGAATGTAGAACGGCAAGTAATGAATATATGTATTAAGAACAGTAAGGGACCCAAGACCGAACCTTGTGGGACCCCATTTTTGATAACTCCCCAGTTAGAAGAATTAATTGTTTCATCTATATCATGTGAACTGCTTATTTCAACTTTCTGCACTCTTCCAGTTAAGTATGATTTAAACCATTTGTGCGCTGCCCGACACATACCACAATACTGAAGCCTTTGAGAGATCACAAACTACTTATGAACTAGCTAAGACTAAGGACGGCACAAATATCCCTGCCTGAGGGGGGATTCGAACCCCCGACCGTAGTGGCCGTGCAGACCGTGAATGGAGCGACTCAGTCCCCTAGGCCACCACGGCTGGCCACCCAATACAGCAGTCCCCCTAAATTTAGTGGGAAAACCCCCAAGTTGGCAACACTGGTTAGCTCGGCCAGGCCCGGCCGGCAGTGTAAACGCACTATTTCAAAAAAAAAAAAAATGTTCAAATGTTTGTATAGCCTATGGGACTTAACTAAGGGGTCATCAGTCCCTAAACTATCAAATTACTTATGAAATAGCTAAGACTAAGGACGGCACAAATAACCGTGCCCGAGGGGGGATTCGAACCCCCGACCGTAGTGGCCGTGCAACTCTGACTGGAGCGCCTCAGTCCCCTAGGCCACCGCGGCCGGCCACCCAAGACAGCAGTGCCCCTAAATTTAGGGGGAAAATCCCCAAGTTGGCAACACTGGTTGGCTCGCCCGGCCCTGCCGGCAGTGTAAACGCACTATTTCAAAATAAATGTTCAAATGTTTGTATAGCTTATGGGACTTAACTACGGCATCATCAGTCCCTAAACTTACAAACTACTTATGAACTAGCTAAGACTAAGGACGGCACAAATAACCATGCCCGAGGGGGGATATGAACCATCGACCGTAGTGGCCGTACAGACCGTGACTGGAGCGCCTCAGTCCCCTCGGCCACCGCGGCTGGCCACCCAAAAGACAGCAGTCCCCCTAAATTTAGGGGGAAAACCCCCAATTTGGCAACACTGGTTGGCTCGGCCCGGCCCGGCCGGCAGTGTAAACGCACTATTCAAAAAAAAAAAAAAAAAAATAAATAAATAAATAAATAAAAATAAAAAATAAAAAGAAATGTTCAAATGTTTGTATAGCTTATGGGACTTAACTACGGGATCATCAGTCCCTAAACTTACAAACTACTTATGAACTAGCTAAGACTAAGGACGGCACAAATAACCATGCCCGAGGGGGGATATGAACCCCCGACCGTAGTGGCCGTGCAGACCGTGAATGGAGCGCCTCAGTCCCCTAGGCCACCACGGCCGGCCACCCAATACAGCAGTCCCCCTAAATTTAGTGGGAAAACCCCCAAGTTGGCAACACTGGTTAGCTCGGCCAGGCCCGGCCGGCAGTGTAAATGCACTATTTCAAAAAAAATGTTCAAATGTTTGTATAGCCTATGGGACTTAACTAAGGGGTCATCAGTCCCTAAACTTACAAATTACTTATGAACTAGCTAAGACTAAGGACGGCACAAATAACCGTGCCCGAGGGGGGAATCGAACCCCCGACCGAAGTGGCCGTGCAACTCTGACTGGAGCGCCTCAGTCCCCTAGGCCACCGCGGCCGGCCACCCAAGACAGCAGTGCCCCTAAATTTAGGGGGAAAATCCCCAAGTTGGCAACACTGGTTGGCTCGGCCCGGCCCTGCTGGCAGTGTAAACGCACTATTTCAAAATAAATGTTCAAATGTTTGTATAGCTTATTGGACTTAACTACGGCATCATCAGTCCCTAAACTTACAAACTATTTATGAACTAGCTAAGACTAAGGACGGCACAAATAACCATGCCCGAGGGGGGATATGAACCATCGACCGTAGTGGCCGTACAGACCGTGACTGGAGCGCCTCAGTCCCCTCGGCCACCGCGGCTGGCCCCCCAAAAGACAGCTGTCCCCCTAAATTTAGGGGGAAAACCCCCAAGTTGGCAACACTGGTTGGCTCGGCCCGGACCGGCGGCAGTGTAAACGCACTATTTCAAAAAAATGTTCAAATGTTTGTATAAGTTATGGGACTTAACTATGGGGTCATCAGTCCCTAAACGTACAAACTACTTATGAACTAGCTAAGACTAAGGACGGCACAAATATCCATGCCTGAGGGGGTATTGAACCCCCGACCGTAGTGGCCGTGCAGACCGTGACTGGAGCGCCTCAGTGCCCTAGGCCCCTGCGGCCGGCCACCCAAGCAGCAGTCCCCCTAAATTTAGTGGCAAAACCCCCAATTTGGCAACACTGGTAGGCTCGGCCCGGCCCGGCCGGCAGTGTAAACGCACTATTAAAAAAAAAAAAAAATAAAAATAAAAAATAAAAAGAAATGTTCAAATGTTTGTATAGCTTATGGGACTTAACTACGGGATCATCAGTCCCTAAACTTACAAACTACTTATGAACTAGCTAAGACTAAGGACGGCACAAATAACCATGCCCGAGGGGGGATATGAACCCCCGACCGTAGTGGCCGTGCAGACCGTGACTGGAGCACCGCAGTCCCCTAGGCCACCGCGGCCGGCCACCCAAGACAGCAGTCCCCCTAATTTTAGTGGGAAAACCCCCAAGTTGGCAACACTGGTTAGCTCGGCCAGGCCCGGCCGGCAGTATAAACGCACTATTTCAAAAAAAATGATCAAATGTTTGTATAGCCAATGGGACTTAACTAAGGGGTCATCAGTCCCTAAACTTACAAATTACTTATGAACTAGCTAAGACTAAGGACGGCACAAATATCCGTGCCCGAGGGGGGATTCGAACCCCCGACCGTAGTGGCCGTGCAACTCTGACTGGAGCGCCTCAGTCCCCTAGGCCACCGTGGCCGGCCATCCAAAAGACAGAAGTCCCCCTATATTTAGGGGGAAAACCCCCAAGTTGGCAACACTGGTTGGCTCGGCCGGCAGTGTAAACGCACTATTTCAGCCGTGACACTTATCGAGGGTAGAGGTTTAGTGTCGGGGTGCCAGGGCAGGGGGAGGGGGACCCAGGCAGGCGTTAATGGGTGGCAGTTCCGCTGGCCCACGTGCCCGCGCAGATAAGATCCCGCAACGCCTGGGGGACGCCTCGCCATTTACACACAATGCGTGCCGGCACGGGCCGCCAAACTCGTGCCGTCTGTCTGGCTGCGGCGGCAGGCGGCTCACGTCACGTCACGTCACGTCACCGCGCGACTACCTGCCTACCTGTTGCCGTTGCGAGACGGACGCGCGCGCCGGTCGCTACCGCCTTATCTCGCCGAGTGCTTTACGCGCTGCGCTGCTCGTACGTTACCAGCTGACGGCGCCGCCAATCTATTAGTCCCGCACAATAGCCGAGTCCAGGCTCCGCGGCGAGCGCGATTAAAGCCGTTGTGGGCTAAAGTCTCGCTCAGCGGCATGAGAAGCGTCTCGGTGCGTCCGTAGCAGCGTTAGGTTGGCAATGTATGATCTGTACGAAACAGTACTGAAGTGAGTTTAAATCTTCCTTTTACGAGGCCAATGATAATGATGATGATGATCGTGTGGCATTAATGACCGTTAGACCCCAACTGGGGTCGTGTTCAGCCTGCCTGGTGCAAGTCTTTATCTGACGCCACTTCGGCGACTTGCGTGTCACTGATGATGAAATGATGATGACAACGACACAAAACCCAGTCCCCGGGTGGAGAAAATTTTCCAACCCGACCGGTAATCGAACCCGGGCCCCCTGCGGGGCAACCCATCACGCTGTCCACTAGACTACGGAGGCGGACTACTTTTACTGACTGGACAAGGGTACATCGAAAAATATTTTTTACGAATATGTCATGATTTTCAAGGTTGTGGTTAGGCAGGAACCTAACAGTACAGCTTCAATTGATGTGAGCGAATGTTATGATTTTTACGAACATGTGATTGTAACGGATGTGGTTAGGCAAGAATCGGAGAGTACAGATTAAATTGTTGCTTTCGTTCTACCAAATTATGACATTTAAAAAATCATAGTAATTCGTATCATTTTAGAGATAGGCATACGCATTTCGATTTACGTAATAACTGTTACATCTGAACAGAAAGACATTGTATGTGGAGAAGCGTAGTATTATAGTGTGCAATGTTCTACATTCCAATGTTGTGATTCGAAAGTAAAATCACAGATACATGATATTAACACATTCATTTTCACATTTTGTAAACATTGTGTGCTCCCATTCATCCCAGTATCCACAGCGATTGTTGCCAACACTAGTGCCCCACGTCACGTAAGTACATTAGGCCATGCCGCCGGTCAAGGCTTTTACCGCCGTTGTGAGTAGCTCAGGAGGCTACAAAATCCGTTACCAACATCACAAACACGAAATATCGGTCACCTAAAATAAAACTTCGCTACCGGACATGTAAAATATCAGAGTTCAGTTTGAAATATGATTAACATTATTAGTAGAACTATTATATTATTATGGTCTTCAGTCCGGAGACTGGTTTGATGCAGCTCTCCACCCTACTCTATCCTGAGCAAGCCTGTTCATCTCCTCATAAGAACGGCAACCCATATCCACTTGAATCTGCTTACTATACGTGTCTCTTGGTCTCCCTCTGCGATTTTTACCCCACACACTTCCCTCCAATGCTAAATTTACGATTCCTCGATGTCTAAGAATGTGTCCTACCAAGCGATCCCTTCTTTTAGTTAGGGTATGCCAAAAATTCCTTTTCTCACCAATTCTGTTCAGTACCTCTTCATTAGTTATGCGATCTACCCACCTAATCTTCAGCATTCTTCTGTAGCACCACATTTCAAAAGCCTCTATTCTCTTCCTGTCCGCACGGTTTATCGTCCATGTCTCACTCCCATACAAGGCAACACTCCACACAAATGCCTTCAGAAAAGACTTCCTTACACTTAAATTAATATTCGATGTTAGCAAATTTCTCTTTTTCAAAAATGCTTTTTTTCCCATTGCCATTCTGCATTTTATATCCTCTGTACTGCGACCATCGCATGTTATTTTACTACCTAAGTAACAAAACTCATCTACCACCTTCATTGTTTCGTTACCTAATCTAATTCCTTCAGCATCGCCTGATTTTCTAAGACCGCATTCCATTATTTTTGTTTTGCTCTTGTTAATGTTCATTTTGTACGCTCTCTTCAACACACTGTCCATTCCATTCAACTGCTCTTCCAGGTCCTTTGCTGTCTCTGACAGAATTACAATGTCATCAGCAAAACGCAATGTTTTTATTTCTTCCCCCTGAACTTTAATCCCTATTCCAAAATTTTCCCTGCTTTCCTTCATCGCCTGCTCAATGTACAAATTGAATAACATCGGAGAAAGGCTACAACCCTGTCTTACTCCCTTCCCAACTGATGCTTCCCTTTCATGCCCTTCGAGTCTAATAACTGCGGTCTGGCTTTTGTAGAGGTTGTAGATAACTCTCCTTTCCCTGTATTGTACCCCTGCTGACTTCAGAATTTGAAAGAGTGTAGTCCAGTCAACATTGTCAAACGCTTTCTCCAAATCTACAAAGGCTAAAAATGTAGATTTGCCTTTCCTTAATCTATCTTCTAAGATAAGACGTAAAGTGAGTATTGCCTCCCGGGTTCCTACGTTCCTCCTGAATCCAAACTGATCTTCCCCTAGGTCAGCTTCTACCAGCTTTTCCATTCTCCTGTAGATAATTCGTGTTAAAATTTTGCAACCATGACTTATCAAACTGATGGTTCTGTAATTTTCACACCTGTCTGCACCTGATTTCTTTGGAATGGGGTAGTAGAACATCTTTATGAAATAGTACATTGATTTAAACATACCTTTGGCTGTCCTTTTACGTAATTTTAATTTTTTTATACTTTCGTAAATAATATTTGCAAACAATGAAAATGCATTACACTTAGTTTCGGAAATTTCTGAACCTATAAAGATACTTATTTGTATAAAAAAACACCTATATGTTATAACTATTGCACAACATGATTACATATGTACCTCTTTTTAACATAAATTAGGGCAGACCATGTTTTATATATATACCATTACTATTATCGTTTTATGTCCCTGGTGTGTCAACGGTTCTCTCGCACTGCAAATACCAACGTTACGCAGATGAACTTCAGTTATATGTAACGGATAGCCCAACATGTGGTGTCGCACAAGTACAAAGTGCGCGCCACCTACTTTCGCCGCGCGCCGCCATGCACGCACGGCGCAGCGTTCTAAGGACGACAGACACGAGTGCCCTCTGCTGCAACTCCGCTCGTGGCCACCACTGAACGACATCGTTCACTTGGGACTGAGATAGCAACCAGTTAGGACCTTCGGAATCAGATAGGCACCAGTGAAGACTTTGCTATCGTACAGGCACTAGGCAGGCCTCTAGCTCAACTATGTATCAGCCTTCTGCAGTACTGAGCTATGTAAAAGTTAAGTATTGTATAAATTCTGTGCGATATATATCTCGTTCTAATTTACTCTAGTGTTTCTAGGTTCTGGCTGCTCCCCTCCGTACCTGCACCAGCGTGCTATCTTTATTCCTGTGTCGGTCTCATTCCACTCGGCCGCCGACACCTACGACGGAAACGAGACACAAAAGCGGCAACGAAGCTGGGACACAAAAGTGGCGACGAGGATGGGATACAAAACAACAGATCTGTATACAGCAATCCATCATATAAATAGTGACCTACTAGCATTATCAAAGTGGGCACAGAATATCGATTTGAAATTAAATCCATCCAAACGCAAGCGATCTTAGTTGATCACAAGAAGTACAGGGAACCAACATTAACCCTGAAAGGCACAGTTATATCCCTTTCCTCGTTAAAGAGCTTAGGAGACTGGACTGAGCACAAACGGCATACTGTAAGAAGTTGTCAATGTCACTCCACTCCATGCAGAGGTACAGAAAAGAGTTTCCTCGTCAGCTTAAAAAAAATCTCGTGGAGACACTGATTACTCGACTACGGTGATCTTATTATCCAAGGACTTTCGTACGGAAGCTCACGTAAACTAGAATTGTCGGTGAATGTTTGTGTGCGAGGAACGGCCTCGCGCAACTTGGCATAGCGCCTCAATGCGCTCGGCCGCTCCGCCGCGGCGTTAGCATCATACAACCCCAAGTTAGAAAGATAATACGCTTGTTTTAAATAATGAAGTTCCATGCTGATGTTGTGCAAATATGATGTTGCGGTTACTTGTGACATCAGTAATGTACGAATTGCCAAGGAGCACAAAAATATTTTCGCCGAGCGGAGTCGAATCCGCGACCCTTACAATATGCATCTGATCTGTTACAGCTGAAGCAATCACCGTTTCCTAAAACTCTTGCAGGGACAATTGATAAGGTGTAATATGGTGAGAGATCCGTATGAAAATTCCGTTCATTTCCTAAATGGTTGGCCAGCTGGAGTCCCCACCTTTCATATTTCACCACGTTCTATATGTACCACACATTTGGACAAAATCGGCGATGAGTGGACGTCATCTCCTTGTAAGAAAAGCCCCAAGAACAGAGGGAACAGTTTCTTACTTTCTCTTCCCTTTATCAGTATTGCAGTCATAAAGTATGTCACGCTCACATACCACAGGGAATATATAATTAATCTTTGCAGATCGGTACTTTAGAAACTTTAGGCATCCTCTCCATGGAATCATCCCTTTGTAATGATCTACAATTAATGAGAAAATTGTTTAACAAAATTTGAAGTTTGAAGCATCATCCAGACTTATCTTTCAATGTGGTAGTGACGTTAATGAGCCAGAATGTGGAAACTGTCAAAATGTAGAGCTGGTGCAAGAAGTCGTGACCCTTGCTTTGCCGACGTTTGCGGTGGGCGAATCCAATTCTTTGTTCTGGAGGTGTGGTGGCCTCAGTTATGTGTTAAATATTGGTCATGAAGTGCAGCTGACAGTCGACTGACGGACGAAGCGTACGGCTCAGAAGGCCACTTGCAACTAAGCTGCCCCTCTGAAAGAGAGGAATGGACTCGTCCTGCGCACATCTCTAGAATGAGTTTCTGCCCAAAGGCCATGACTTCTTGCACGAGCTGTATTGCACCTCACAGTTTGCGAAAATGCACTGCTCCCCACCCACAATGCAACACCCTGAAATAGGAATCCAAATTGTGATTACGTAGAGTTTCCCGGCGTATTAATTGTTGATATTCATGTCGAGTTTCCAGCCGGATCGTAGAGTCGTCTAGACACAATATTTCTGCTGACCACCTGATACGGATGTTGCTGAGTCTTGTAGGAAACTGAAGTCTTGCCGTGATCGGCGGCTTTATATACGCCGCAAAGTACTAACGGCGCGTGCGCGTGCGCCAGAGAATCCAAATTGTGATTACGTAGAGTTTTCCGGCGTATTAATTGTTGATATTCATGTCGAGTTTCCAGCCGGATCGTAGAGTCGTCTAGACACAATATTTCTGCTGACCACCTGATACGGATGTTACTGAGTCTTGTAGGAAACTGAAGTCTTGCCGTGATCGGCGGCTTTATATACGCCGCGAAGTACTAACGGCGCGTGCGCCAGAGAGTCGTGGCTGCGTCCTCTGCCGCAAGCAGCCGGGGCAGCGTCTCAGTGGAGTATATAAGGCCGCCGATCAAGGCAAGACTTCCGTTTCCAACGAAACTCAGCAGCATCCGTATGACCTGAAGATGGCGGCCAGATGGTCGACAGAAATATTGTGTCTAGAAGACTCTACGATCCTGCTGGAAACCCGACATTAATATCAACAAGAATCCAAATTAATCGCGAAAATTCGTGGCATGCGTTTACGGTGAAGATGAATGCACGTGCCTAGCATTTCAGTGCAGGTGTACATCACGGCCACCAGGAGTGCCACTTGCAAGCTCTATATAAAGGCGGAACAGACCCCCGTGTGGAAGTACTGGAATTGTGCGGCTGATTTGTGTAAGTAGCTTCACTATGCCTTCTATAAGACAGCGAATATCTTTTAAAACGTTTCGGACATCGGCATAGGAAGGATAGTAATTAAAACTTCCGGGCTGAGAGGCCGTGGTCGAACAGTAGAAATTCTTGCCCCTGACGTTTCGTTGCCGGCTGCGGGCAACATCTTCTGAAGTGAGTCGACGACTGGCTGCTGGGTCTTGGAGGTCCTGCTTATATGGACGCATACAGGGCGCCACCACTCGTCACGTGATGTCAACAGTAAAACTATCTCTGGCTGGCGTCATTACTTTCGATCAAAGGTAATCGATTGTCACATATTTGGTACAAAGTCGACCTCCGTATCTAATCTAACTTCAAGCCTTCTTCCTTCCTGTTAAAATTATTGTGGTGTTTATACATCTCTAAAGCCTCTCTGTACATACATGCATAATAATGCGATGTCTTAGCTAGCACGCTCGTCTCACTAAATTTTATTTCGTGGTCAGCGTTTTCAAAAACATGTTCCGCTATGGCCGATTTGTTCGTGTGTCCCAATCGACAGTTCCTTTTGTGTTCAGTCAGGCAGCCGGCAACGAAACGTCAGGGGAAAGAATTTCTACTGTTCGACCACGGCCTCTCAGCCCGGAAGTTTTAATTACTGAAGACGTCGGCCGTGAAAGCCTACACGTTATGAATAGGAAGAACAGTCTGCTATAGAGACTGCAGCTTCTCCTTCACAGAAATCGGTGATCGTGTCAGACGTAAACAACCATCTGTCATCACTGGTCGAAGGCGGGAGCAATGAACCGAGGGGACCGACTATACATGACAGGCATAATGAGTAAAAAAAAAAAAAAAAAAAAAAAAAAAAAAAAAAAAAAAAAAAAAAAAAAAAAAAAAAAAAAATGTTCTAATGTGTGTGAGCTCTTATGCGACCAAACTTCGTGCTCCCATTTAACGTCGTTTACTGCTAGTAAGGCGTCCGTCACCACTGAGTCAACGACTCGGACCTTTTGCACCTGCAATGATTCAACAAACAAGGGACATGGGTAACCGAATGAAACGACAAAATCTTTACCCACAAATCCCAATACTATGTGCACCGTGACGATGGTCGGGCCAGAGATTGGCAACACAGTGCTGATACCCAAACCTTCAGATGTCAGACAATCAGAACAGTACCAAATGTTGTATAACGACAGAGTATAAACCAAAGTTTCGATATAATTAGTGCTATGTGCTATCGTGCTGAAAAACTTGGGTAAACGGGAAGTAGTAAGTAGCAGTTGTCTACGGAGTACAGATAAGCATATCTGAGAGATGACGTCGTTTTCAGCGCCCCTAGTGAAGTCAATAGAGCGCACTTTTATCGTTCAGGCACTGGTGATGCGAACCTGTTTCTCTGCATTACATCGGAAATTGTTCTACATCTACATAAATCGACTGTTACATGGGACAACTAGTTCCTGGGACCTAAAAGTGAAAGGACTGTTCAGATTTTCCAACACTGTGTTATCAGCTGTTTGCTTCCATTACGCAATCTGCAGGTTCGTTGCTCAAATATGGGATTCGTCAAATATTCAAATGTTTGTAGAACTTATGGGACTTAACTACGGAGTCACCAGTCCCTAAACTTACAAACTACTTCTGAACTAGCTAATACTAAGGACGGCACAAATATCCATGCCCGAGGGGGGA
Source organism: Locusta migratoria (assembly GCA_026315105.1). Lineage (NCBI taxonomy): Eukaryota > Metazoa > Arthropoda > Insecta > Orthoptera > Acrididae > Locusta > Locusta migratoria. Next base: position 186,500,500 of record CM048746.1, read on the forward strand.
TTCGATCCCCCGACCGTAGTGGCCGTGCAGACCGTGACTGGAGCGCCTCAGTCCCCTCGGCCACCGTGGCCGGCCCGACTCAAGTCTGCAGTCTTTGCGTCGATAGGAAACTATATTGATGGATGGTACTTTTCAGTACGCAGAGAAACACTTTCTTTAATTATTCCCCATCCACAGTTACTCTGGTGGCTCTTATATACCGTAAGTGTTCAGTCTTATAAAAGATAAGAAGAAGGAAACATATTTGAAAATTATATAGTGTATTCACGATGAATGTAGCGAGAGGTGTTTTTACTCATCTAGTCGCATACAACCACTAGACAACATCACAAAATTTGCGTATTACATAAACGAAAACTACATTGATAAGGACGATGCAGTCTTTCCTCCAAAAGTTTAGGCAGCAGATTGTATTTCCTTGTGGACGCCGACTAACGCTTGCGAAAGCTTCCATTTCAGATTCAATATTTCATGTGAATCTCCTCACCCAAACATCTTTCAGTTTGTGAAAAGTCTGAAGCTTGAACAAACTGATATATAAGAATGAACTCAGCAAAAAATATTATCACCATCCAAACGGACTCAAAAATCAGGAAGAGATACGCTTTCCTGCAACAGAAATTAGAATTACTTAGGAATGGTGAAATTTGCAAATTAGATTTCGTAAAGTGCGTTACATACCAAGCAGCCGTGAGCAAAATATGAGCCAAACTAAATGCATTTGCTTTCTGCAAATATTTGCTATTTGTAATAAAATCTTTTTATTTGTATATAATTTGTTTCCTTACATCTTGTGCCTTGGCACAGGATTGACATTATTCCTTAAGAACTCTACAAATAGGGGCAGAGGTTGCGCACTTGGTAAGTTTAGATTTGGAAGCATTTTGCGAGATTGTGCAGTTCGACTACCAGAAGCAGATAGTAGTTGCTGAGTTCGTGCGCGGTTGTCAGTCTAACCGGAGCAGGTAAAAGGGTGTCTCGACACTTGCCACGCCGGACACTTGCCACACTTTTACCTGCTCCGAAGGGTCGGGTGCCCCTGACTCCTCCTTCTCCCCCCCCCTCCCCCTACTTTAGGTGATCTGTCAAACACAGACGCTCTTATCTATATATTGTAAATGTATTTTTTGTCATTGATGTGAATATTGTCCCAATTCACATTATTAACTAATATTTCGCCGCAAAAGAGTAAATTTATGAAGTGTATCGTTCTTCTTTCCTCCCTTTTTATTCACGCAGTTGTAGCAATTAATATACTTGCACCTCGGTTGCACGGTGCCAGACTACAAATCCAAAGGTCACGGGTTCTATCCCCGCCAGGTCCTAGAATTTTTATCTGTCACTTTCCACTTCTTTCACCTCTGACAGTATTGTTTATGTGAAAACTACCGAGTAGCACCGTGGTTCGGAACCAACTTAAACAGTAGGTCCCCCTATAACTGGCGGGGTTAGTCAGTTCGAAGGTCGGAGGAAGGCAACGGCATACCACCTCATGCCTAGTAAAACACTGTGGTGTTCAAACCAATATTCGGATTGTTGACTGCTTTACCTTTGACAAATGCAATGATCTAACATGAATGACAAGCGAACATTCGAATTAACTTTATATCGTTCTTTTCATGTTCCTTCCATGGCGATGGACTGTTTCTATCGCAATCAGTAAGTGTGGAAGAAAGCTACCGTACAAACAGAGGGAGAATGGATCCATATTTGTGGTTGGAAGACCTAGTTACACACTGACATAGCCGACGGTATTGTTTCCGTTTCCCAAAAGTTATGAATATTTCGATTTCGCGATATTGAAAAAAATGTTCAAATGTTTGTAAAGCTTATGGGACTTAACTACGGGGTCATCAGTCCCTAAACTTACAAACTACTTCTGAACTACCTTATACTAAGGACGGCACAGATATCCATGTCCGAGGGGGGATTCGAACCCCCGACGCTAGTGGCCGTGCAGACCGTGACTGAGCGCCTCAGTCCCCTCGGCCACCGCGGCCGGTGATATTGAAAAGAAGTTGTACATTTCGGCGAGATGTCGAACAAAAATATCTCTTCCGTATTGGCAGTATCGAGTAAGATCGGAGATGGAGGTTTGGAAGCAAACAGCAGGAGTACAGCGAAGGGCGTCCCTTGCCTGAGGGGCCGCTAATACTACTACCTGGCGAAGGGTCAGGTGTGGCAAATGTCCGGCGTGGCAAGTGTCCGACGTGGCAAGTGTCCGGCATCCGGTAAATGTTGCCCAGTTCGTGCGTGCCACTCAGGGGGCACTTTGGGGGCAGTTGTCCAGTTCGAGTCTTCCGTTTATCGTTGTTGGTTTTTTTTAAGGGGGCTAAATGTCTAGGTTTTCAGTCCCCTGTTCCTAGCCAAGAGAGAACATCTGTTAGTGAGCACGTAAGAAGTATGCCACGTCTAATGCTTGAGACGTTCAAGGTGAGAATGCGTCCTAAGACGACAAAATACCAAAGAGACAATAACACTAAAAGAGTACAGCAGAAGATTGTGGCTGGCTGATCACACAGATAATAAAGGATGAGCCAGCCATTCTGCACACACTAAAATGCCAGTCATAGATGGGACTGACAGGACGAAAGTAAAAACAGATTAAAACCCTAAAATAACAGGTTTAGGGACCCACTATTAAATCACATGATAAAAACCAGCAGCACGAATAAAATCTAAAACACGTTCAACCATAGCAGCACCGTCTCCTAGCATGAAAGAAAGCGCATCTGGTAGATTAAAAGATTGTCGCAAGGCAACTAAAAGTGGACAGTCCACCAGAATATGGCCCACTGTCAAGGAGGCGCCACAGTCAAACTGTGGTGCGTCCTCCCGCCGAAGAAGGTGGCTATGCGTCAGCCATGTGTGGCCGATTCGTAGGTCGACAGAGAACAACCGATTCACTACAAGACGACCGCAGTGAGGACTTCCATACAGCCGTAGGTAGCTTCACTGCACGAACCTTGTTGGGTTGAGCAGAGTTAGCCCACTCGGAATCCCACAGGCCAAGGATCTTCCGATGGAACTCCAGTCGGAGATCGCTCTCCGGAAGACCAATAGCCAATGGACTGGAGGAAGTAGCCGGCTTAGCCAGCTGATCCACACGTTCGTTTCCAAGAATGCCGATGTGGGCTGGGGTACAAACAAAGACCACAGAGCGACCAGACCGAACATTCCGTTTATCACCAACAGGTAGACGTTGCCCATTTCGGACGAGCCCTTCTGGCCGGCCGGCAAGCGAACTGTGGAGGCATTAGCTGGTAGCCGCGGAAAGAGAAGCGTGCGCTTAGGCGCTTAGTCACCTCGGCGCGGCAGCAGCAGCGGGAAATTCGAGCGCCTCGCCGCGACAGCGACAGCGCATCCGCCGCCGCCGCCGCCCGCTCATTCAACAAGTAGCTGCCTGCCTGCTGCTGGCTGGGCCCTTATCTGAGGCGACATCCGGTGGGCGTTTTTTCCCTCGCCGCCTCCATTGAGCCGCGGCCCCTCACAAGGCGGTGCCAGATAACGCCAGGCGCCCACAATGCCAGCCACGCTCACCCGAGACCAGCCGTCCCGTCATCTCGCGCGCTCACAGCCGCTCTGTTTTGTCGTCCACTGCTGTCACACGCGCGCCTCCTTTCCTGTACGGTCGTACACAACAGTATCGGAACGAGGCCGGATATTACGGCACTCTGCTGCTGCTCTCCTGGTTATGTGATCCTAACGGTCGCAGGACGTCGGCATTCGCGAGTGGCCGGCCGCTGTGGCCGTGGAGACTGAGGCGCTCCAGTCACGGCCTGCACGGCCACTACGGTCGGAGGTTCGAATCCCCCCTCCGGTATGGATATTTGTACCGTACTTAGGATTAGCTAGTTCATAAGTAGTTTGTAAGTTTAGGGACTGATGACCCCGTAGTTAAGTCCCATAAGGTATACAAATCATTGAATTTGACTTCGCGAGTGGACTGCGTCGTTCGCGGTATTAAAAGACGTAGTTTCAACACATTATTTCAGCATCTACTTTTGCACTCTGCAATTAACCTTACAGAGGTACTTCTCTGTATTCATTTCTGTGCAAAACATAGGTAGCAAAGTAACTTTCTCATCAGCTGTCGCTGCCAAAAATAAACTTAATAAATAAATGTTGTTGTTGTGGTCTTCAGTCCGCAGACTGGTTTGATGTAACTCTCCACGCTACCCTGTCCTGCGCAAGTCTCTTCATCTGAGAATACGTTCGGCAACCTACATCCTTTTGATTCTGCTTACTGTATTCGTCCCTCGGTCTCCCTCTACGATTTTTACCACACACGCTTCCTTCTAATGCTAAGTTGACAATCCCTTGATGTTTCAGAATGTGTCCAACCAATCTATCCCTTCTCTTACGATATGCCAGAAACTTCTTTTCTCCCCGATTCGGTTAAGCACCTCCTCATTAGTCACGTGATCTACCCATCTCAAATCAAATGTTCAAATGTTTGTTAAGCTTATGGGACTTAACTACGGGGTCATCAGTCCCTAAACTTATAAACTACTTATCAACTACCTTATACTAACGACGGCACAAATTCCACGCCCGAGGGGGGATTCGAACCCCCGACCGTAGTGACCGTGGAGACCGTGACTGGAGCGCCTCAGTCTCCTCGGCCACCGCGGCCGGCGATCTACCCATCTAATCTTCATCATTCGTCTGTAGCACCACACTTCAAAAGCTTCTATTATCTTTTTGTCTGAACTCCTTATCGTCCACGTTTCACTGCCATACAATGCTACATTCCAGACAAATGCTTTCAGAAAGGACTTCCTAACATTAAAATTAATATTGGATTTTAACAAGTTTCGCTTCTTAGGAACGCTTTTCTCCCCATAGCCATTCTGCATTTTATATCTCCTTTACTTTGGCCATCAGAAATTATCTTGCCAACCAAATAACAAAATTCATCTACTACTTTTAATGTCTCATTACCTAACCTAATTCCTTCAGCATCGCCTGATTTTATGACATTCCATTCCATTACGTTCGTTTTACTATTGTTAATGTTCATCTTATATCTTCCTTTCAAGACACTGTTCATTCCATTCAATTCGTCTTCCAGATTCTTTGCAGTCTCTGACAGAGTTACTATGTCATCGGCAAACCGCAATGTTTTTATTTCTTCTCCCTGCACTTCAATGCCCTGTTCAAATTTCTCCTTCCATTCCTTCACTGCCTGCTCAATGTACAGATTGAACAACATTGCGGAAAGGTTACAACCCTGTCTTACTCCCTTTCCTTACTCTCTTTCCTTTTCCTTAGCCTATCTTCTAAGATAAGTCGTAGTGTGAATATTGCCTCCTGTGTTCCTACATTTCTCCTAAATCCAAATTGATCTTCCCCGAGGTCGGATTCCACAAGTTTTTCCATTCGTCTGTAAATAATTCGTGTTAAAATAAAATAAAAAAATGTTGCATCACGTTCCTTCAAAGGTCTCCAAGAATACAGTTCCTTAGATTCTCGGTAGAAATCACTCAACCAAAGATGTAACAACATTTCTTGAGCAAAGACAATCCAACGGAGTGGGTAAACCGGCCCGTCAGTTCCTGTATAACACCACGAGGGGGTACACTGTTCGTGTTTAGCGTTGTTTTGCCCTGGCTAGAAGGTCAATTCCGAACTTACAGGGAGACCACATGGGTATCGGGTCATAGATTTATTTATTTATTTTTACATTGCGGCTCGTAACACTGTTGTAGAGTGCCAGACTACAAATCCAAGGCTCGCGGGTTCCATCCCCGCCAGGTCCTAGGATTTTTATCTGTCACTTTCCACTTCTTTCACCTCTGGCAGTATTGCTCATGTGAAAAATACTGAGTAGCACCGTGGTTCGGAACCCTCGTTAAACTGCAGGTCCCCTTATAATTGGCTGGGTAAGTCAGGCCGGAGGAAGACAATGGCATACCACCTCCAAACAGGACCATGCCTAGTAAAGCACTGAGGTGTTCAAACCAATCTTCGGATTGTTGACTGCTTTACCTTTTTTTATTTTATTTTTTTACTTTTGGTACATGTAGTTCAGAACTCAAATGAAAATCAACCAAAGCCTTTCGACACAACTCTCAAAAACTCACGAGAAAATCGACTTTGAAATAATTTTTGCAAGTAAGCTTAAGTGCCAATCATTAAATGGATTGCAGCATCTGTCGGTGTAGCTGAGGTAGCTGAAGCTACAACTGAACATCCTCTACAAAAGCCGAGCCAAGAACACATGGAAGAACAATGAACAAACACAATCAGCGACAGCAGGAAAAAAAAAGAAAGAAAGAAAAAGTTGTAGCATTCTGACCTTACAACCCTAGGGCCGGTGAATCGAATCGCGTCTTGTCAGATGTTTTTTGTTTTCTCTCTCTCCCTCTCTCTTCTTTTTTTCTTCGTTGTGTTGAATACTTACTCTATTTTAATAAGTAATGGTAATTTTTATTACACGTATTTTTAGTCTACATACAGATACACAAAAACTGAGACAACACGTGGAAATTGAGATCCAAAAATGTTTTATATAAGTAAATTCGAAAACGAAAAAAAAAGTCTGTGACAGTAGGATTCGAACCACCAACTCCACGGTTGTAAGGCCAGAATGCTACCACCTGAGCTACATCGACAGGTGCTATGACTGTTTTAATTATTATTACTTACGTGTACTTTGAAGACTTCAAAGTCGATTTTCTTGAGAATTTTTTGAGAGTTGCGTCGAATGGCTTTGACTGATTGTTAAGTTCAGAACTTCACATACCATAAATATAAAGAAATTCTAAAATCCAATACATATGTGGTCTCCTTGTTAGATCACTTCCGCATTGTTGCTTTGTGTCAGGAGGGTCTCTCATCTAGGGACGTTTCACGACGTCTCGCAGTGAACCAAAGTGATATTGTTCGGACGTGGAGGAGGATGAGACATAAAGAAACTGTCGATGCCTTGCATAGGTCTGGCCGCCCAAAGGGTACCACAGCAAACGATGACCGCCACATAAAGATTTTTCTTATGGATATGTTCAGATTAACTCATACTGATATAAAATACTATGATGACAGCAATATCACTTACGACCTCTTGCTCTACAACAATGACTTTGGAACAAACCATAGATGCCTTTTTAGAAAGTAAAAGAATCCAAATAAATTACATGGAGTTATTCTTCAGAACTGGCGTGAACAAAAGTGTCGTTTGTTCTGCACATGGGACTCTTTTGAAATCAACGAGAATTTCACGGCTGTACATTTCGGGTACTTGATAAAACACGGACGTCTTTTCCAGCCTGAACGATGATTCGACCCCTGAAGAGCACAGAAATGTGGATAGCATAAAATGTCAGAAAAGTGGACGTAGGGTCCTTCTGAAACGAACGATTCAGTTAGAGGCCACAATCAAATCATAATTATCACTGATGTTGCCTCCTATTTCATATACGAAAGGTTGAAACGCGCCATGTAGCTATATCAGCATCTAAAGAATGAATGTGATGGAAGATTCTGATTTTCATTGCACTTCGGATATAATATATGACTTTTTGAAGATATGTAACCTCTATTCATCTAGCCTAATAATGATTAGTGCTTCGTGAACAACAATGAGATTTCCCAACTATATTAAGATATTGATATTTGTTTTTAATGCAATTATAATACTTCAAAACATTATATTCCTATGACTCGAGTTCGGTGATAGAGGTCCTTTGTAGGATTCACAACAAATGCATTTAACACGAGGATTTTTGTGCTGTTGTTTAAGCTATTTGCAGTAACACTGGGAGGCAGAGCTGTATGGGATATGAAGATATGTGATCAAATTACGCTTCTGTAGATGTGGGCCACAAATGAAGTGTTTTCGGGGCAACTGTGCTGCCGTAAGAGCTAGTGACTGTTCCATGCGCGCAGAAATATTTTTATGGAAAGCCCTGGTACCAAACCCCTTTTAGTAGGGCATGGTTATTACTGTCACCAAGCAGAAGAGGTATTTTTATTGACTGAAAGAGTTGAATGGCGGAAGAAGTTCTACTGGTAGATCAGTGCTTGCAAAATCAAGGAGTCGGCTGCCAGCTATTGTTCAGTGTATTACGCAACTCATGCGTCCACTGGGACTGGGTTAATGCTGCATTATATTAAGAGTCGTGAATTCTAGTCATTTAGGAGCAGAAAATTTACTTATCGAATACAGAAAGTCACCGTGTATAGATGAGGAATTGTGCTAAACCAATCTCGGGTTTTCCGTGCGCATATCCCCCGTTTGGTGCAATTGATATGATTATTTATGAACTACCTCAGTTCCCACCCCCATGAACCACAGACATTGCCGAGGTGGGGTGGCTTGCGTGCCTCAACGATACAGATAGCCGTACCGTAGGTGCAACCACAGCCGAGATGGCAGAAAAACGTGTGGTTCTTGAAGAGGGGCAGCAGCCTTTTCAGTAGTTACAGGGGCAACAGTTTGGATAATTGACTGAGCTGGCCTTGTAACATCAGCTAACATGGCTTTGCCATGCAGTTACTGCGAACGACTGAAAGCAAGGAGGAAACTACAGTCATTACTTCTCCCGAGGACATGCAGCTGTACTGTATGAATATATGATGATGGCATCTTCTTGGGTAAAATATTCCGGAGGTAAAATAGTCCCCCATAGGATCTCCGGGCGAGGACTACTCAGGAGGATGTCGTCATCAAGAAAAACAAAGCAGGCATTGTACGGTTCGGAGCGTGGAATGTTCTAACCCTTAATCGCGTAGGCAAGTTAGAAAATTTGAAAAAAAGATATGGATAGGTTAAAGTTAGATATGGTAGGGATTAGTGAAGTTCGGTGGCAGGATGAACAGGATTTCTGGTCAGGTGAGTACAGAGTTATAACTACAAAATCAGTTGGTGGTAACGCAGGAAAATTTCTGACTAAGAGAAGGGATAGATTGGTGGGACACAGAGACATCAAGGCCTCGTCAACTTAGCAGTAGAAGGATGTGTGTGGTCTAAAAATCGTAGAGGGAGACCGAGGGATGAATACACTAAGCAGATTCAAAACGATGTAGGTTGCCGAACGTATTATCAGATGAAGAGACTTGCACAGGACAGGGTAGCGTGGAGAGCTGCGGACTGAAGACCACAAGAACAACAACCTCAGTTTTCCTATTATGTATGACAATAGCAGGTTGCTTCATGTCCCCTACATAAGAGAAAACATAAATTCTCGAATATTGATTAAAAATACACTATGTCATTCAAAAGTATCTGGACACCTGGCTTCAAATGACGTACAAGTCCGTGGCGCCTCCCATCGGTAATGCTGGAATTTAAAATGGTGTTGGCCAACCCTTAGCCTTGATGACAGCTTCCACTCTCGCAGGCATACGTTTAGTCAGGTGCTGGAAGGTTTCTTAGGGCAATGGCAGCCCATTCCTCACGGGGACAGATATCGATTTAGGTCTTTGAGGCCTGGCTCGAAGTCGGCGATCCAAAACATCCCAATTGTGTTCTGTAGGATTCACTCTGTGCAGGCCGGCATATTACAAGGATTTTATCCTCATGTAACCACTCGGCCAAAGGGCGTGAATTATGAACAGCCGCTCAACCAATAAAATCCAAATTTTCTCACCTCCCGACTGTCACAGAACTTGGAGTGGATCCTGATGCAGTTTGGAATTCCTGTGTGATGCTCTGGATAGATGCCTGCCCATTACACTGTACGACCTTCTTCAACTGTCGGCGGTCTCTGTTAGTCACCAGACGAGGTCTGCTGTACGTGTCCCTTCATGTTTCCACTTCAGTATCACATAAGAAACTGTGGAGCTAGGGATGACTGTGCAAATCTCATGTATAGACTTTTAGCACAATTGACACCCAATCACCTGATCTCGTGCGAAGTCCGTGAGTTCCACGGAGCGCCACATTCTGCTCTCTTACGATATCTAATGAGGTCGCTAGTATCTGGCAGCAGTTGGGAATAGTGGTTGGTTGTGGTCTTCAGTCCGGAGACTGGTTTGATGCAGCTCTCCACAATACCCTGTCCTGAGCATGCCTCTTCAACTCCACATAAGAACGGCAACCTAAATCTATCTGCTTACTGTATCCATTTCTTGGTCTTCCTCTGCGGTTTTTACCCCACACATTTCCATCCAACGCTAAATTCACAATTCCTTGATGTCTAAGAATGTGTCCTACCAATCAGACCCTTCTTTTAGTCAAGGTATGCTAGAAATTCTTTTCTCCCCAATTCTGTTTAATACCTCCTCAGTAATTTCGTGATCCACCCACTTAATCTTCAGCATTCTTCTGTAGCACCAAATTTCAAAAGCCTCTATCCTCTTCCTGTCCGCATTGTTTATCGTCCATGTTTCACTCCTATGCAAGGCAACACTCCACACAAATGCCTTCACAAAGGACTTCCTTAGGCTTAAATCAATATTCGATGTTAATAAATTTCTCTTTTTCAAGAACACTCTTCTACCCATAGCCATTCTGCATTTTATATCCTCTGTACTGCGACCATGTTATTTTATGTGATCGTCAGGAAAGACAACATGGCAATAGAATGCTCCTAATATGAAAAATGTACTTTTATGGGGTTGTCCGGATACATTTGATCGCATAGCGTAAATCAACTAATTTTAACTCTTCTGACCGATGTCCTAGACAATACCAACGTGATTATTTTACTTATACAGGGTGAATCACCTAACATTTGCACCGCAAGTATTGCGGAATCGGAAAGTGCGATTGATGTGCTGTTTTCACAGAATGGATTAGTAGTCAAGGGCTCGTATATTTAGCCAACAAACAGATTGTAATATTACTCAGAAAGTGTAATTTTTATGCAAACATACAGTTTTTTAATGGAACAATGCCTGTAGACATTAAGAAACTAAAAGTAGGGTGCACTAGAATATCAGTAGTGTTTGTTGTAGGATTCTTGTGCAAGTCGTTTACGAGATATCGTCTGTTGAAACGTTCCCACGCGGACATTTGCGTGTGCCAGTCAACCCGCATAGTTTATAGGTACTATGATGTTATGTTTGCTTACAACGTGCTTGTGTTTCCTTGAGTGCACTGCTGCTCGCATGTCAGTAAGCGTGTAACAGTCCAAGCGGTAGGTCGTGAGTGTACGATGAGTTTTACCAATGAAGAAAAAGCCGACATGCTCATGGTGTATGGAGAGTGTAGGAAGAATGCCTTCGTTCTTGTATGGTGTATGCGACAAGATATCCCAATAGAGCCGGCCGCGGTGGCCGAGGGGACTAAGGCGCTCCAGTCACGGTCTGCACGGCCACTACGGTGGCACTACTCGGGCATGGATATTTGTGCCGTCCTAGTTCGTAAGTAGTTCATAAGTAGTTTCTAAGTTTAGGGACTAATGACCCCGTAGTTAAGTCCCATAGACTATACAAACATTTGAACATTTTGAACATCCCAATAGACGTCACCAGTCTCGGCAATTATTCATCACCCTCTTCAACCAGTTACGTGAAAGTGGTAGTGTAACAATGGCACAACGAAGCAGAAGGAAACAAGTGACGACAGATGAGGGGTAAATTGATGTTCTTGCGGTTGTTGCAGTTGATCCGCATGTCAGCTGCGGACTAGGAAGTGGTATGAGTTAGGCAAGTGTGCTACGCATTCTCCATCGCCACAGATTCCACCCTTATCACATCTCTCTTCATCAAGCGCTGCATGGAAACGATTTTGAGAATCGTGTTAGGTTTTTTAGCTGGGCTTTACGACAGAATATTCCAGATGGATCATGTATCTTGTTTAGTGATGAAGCCACATTCACCAATCATGGCCAGGTAAACAATCCTTCTTGGCTTCGACAGGTGGACCGTCAGCGTCCATGGAGTGTAAACGTGTGGTGTGGAACAGTGAACCAGCAGCTCATAGGCCCGTATTTCATAGCCGTAACACTGACCGCGCACAAGTATCGCAGCCTTATAATACACCATCTTCCACGGATGCTAGAAGACGTTCCTCTGCAGACTAGGAGGAATCTATGTTACCAATATGATGGCTGTTCAGCCCATAGTGCACGAATTACTACAGCATGTCTTCAGGAATTGTTCCAAAATCGATGGATTGGACGCAGAGGACCTGTACCTTGGCCCGTCCGTTTCCCAGATTTGACGCCTGTAGACTTTTTTCTGTCTACAAGGACATACCAACCACACCCGATGATATGCAACGACATATTACTGAGCCTGCTCGGATATATCCGCTGAAATGCTAGCATTAGTGCGGCGGGCGTTCCATACCAGACTGACAGCGTGTATTTCTGCTGCCGGTGGTCATTTTGAACACAACCTGTGATGGTCATTTGTCGCGTTACTGGTTGGAATCCACATAACTAGTGTATGAACTTCTGTTGCTCTTTAGTGTGTGTTACCACAGGTATTGTACAAGTGTCAGTCTTGGAACGTTTCAAAAGACGATATCTCGTAAACGACTTGGACTAGAATCCTGCAACAAACACTACTGATATTCTAGTGCACCCTACTTTTAGTTTCTTAATGTCTACAGACATTGTCCTATTTAAAGAACTGTATGTTTGCATAATACAGTCAATTCTGTGAAATCCGCATATCAATCATACTTTCCGTTTCCGCAATATTTGCGGCGCAAGTTGGAAGACCATCGTTAATTGTAAAATTAACTCTTGATGAAAAGGGCCAGTATAAAGCTTACTTTAAACATATAATTCTGGCCGTAAAGCCAGCTAAAGGATTCGCGTGAAATACTGACTACTTCCTGCAAAAGAATCTTGTACCCTGGCCCAGAATTTAGAACTGACTCAAACTTTACTTTAGCAGCAGGAAGACGAAGATACGGTGGCCAACATACATCGTAGCTCACGAGAACTACACACAACCATTAATATACAAGCCACCCCGAAATAACCATTTCATGAAGGTAGTTGTGAGAAAATTTATGGCGCAACGGAATTAAAAATATAATTTGAATCTGAGTTTGTTGTCAGCACTGGTAAAAAACAACATGAATATTCTCATACATGCACATACAGAATAAGGCAAGTACACATTATCACAGGGACACAACGATAAATTATTATTATAATAAAATCCGAGCAATCTTACTGAAACTAAAATTTAAAAACATAGAAACAATGATAAATTATTAGCATAATAAAATCCCAGCAATATTACAGAAACTAACATTTAAAAACATGAAATGAAACGCTATTCCTCATGCCTCCGAACGAGAGGGGTCCTTGTTTAGCAAAAAAGAAGCCGGTCTAGTGAGCTTAGATAAATTACAAAGTTAAAAAACCTAGGGAATACACTTTGACTACATTTTATTTCCCAATAAAAAAAATCAAATTTTCCTTGATATCAAAAATTGTTTCCAGTGATCCAGTGAAAGAGCTAGTAGCAACTGAAATTACGCTGTTCAATCGCCTTCCAACATGCAGAGAATTTTGAGTATTTTGTAAGAAATCGTTATTAGTAAACACACGATGAATTGTATATTTAACCTTCTGTCTCGTGTGGGACATAAAACGACAGTACAGCTTGTATAGGCTGTGTACACACTGTTATTAGCCTACGACGTCATTCGGACGGCTAGCGGTATTTGCTTTGCCGAAAGCACCGCTCCTCGAGCTCATCGACCCTGATGGAGAGTTAATCAGGTCGTTTGCATAAGGGAAGTACATTCGCCTCAGCGAACCCGTCCCTCTGAACTCTGTACCTCCGAGTGAACCAGACATTCCCCATCGCTTGTTTATTTTTTATATAGCGTTAGATCAACAATCAGTGCTGGCGAGGACGACGTGCCCGCGCCTACACATTGAAAAATATGTCAACAAGCGCCTTCTATCGTGCAAAGTACTGTAGCGAAGCGGAAGTACGCGCTGCGAACCTGTTAACAGGGTCAGTGTGAGAACTCGTGTCATTGCACCATGGAGCGCAAAATGAAGCAACACGTTAGCATCAAGTTGTGTATCGAATTAGGCAAAAAAGCGGCGGAGACCTATGGCAGGGAGTTTTGAAACGGCTGCTGCAACGTATCCGGCAGGTTCAGCCACAGCTGTAGCGGAGGGACAGTGTAATTTCCTGCACGACAATGCCCGACCTCACACTGCGATCCGCGTGCTCATATTTCTCGCTAAAGGTCACAGTGCTTTCACACCCTTCTTAATTTGCAGACTTCTTCCTGTTTTCCCAAGGGGCGGATCCAGGCCTGATTTGGGGGGGGGGGCGAGGGGGTGGAAGAATTCTCATCGTCAGCAAAACTCTGGCTCAGTAGAAAGAATTTAGTACCAGCCGCCACTTTTTACCCCACGCACTTCAAACAAAGTTCTCACATCAAAACTTTAACTGTTCAGGAATTTATAAAATCACTTGCGAAAATTGTAACAAATTTTATATAGGTCAGACGGGAAGAAGTTTTAGAACGAGGTTCAGCGAACATACAAGAATGTCAGAAGCAAATCCATCTTCTTTCAACCAGCATTTGAAAATTGAAAGCCACACCACCACAAACATCGAGAAAGCTTTAAAAATATTACACAAAATTTCAAAAGGCACTGAAATGCACATTCTCGAAGAATTAGAAATATACATACAAATGGAAGCTTCACCTAACGACATTCTCAATGAACATACAGATTTTGAACACAAAATTCATTAAAAAAATTTATCGGTCTAATTGGGCTTGACAACGGCTAAATTCAGAGATGTAATGTTCCACAGTCAAGGATAACGCAAAATTTCGATTAACATACAATATGTCAGACACCAGAGAAACGCAGATTCATACTCAAAGATATTACAAAATTCCAAATGGCAAGCAATACCCCAGAGACCAAAAAAACTCACTATTTCATAATCAGAGACACTACAAAATCCAGAGTATAAAACATTTATAATTACATTGACATTCAAAGATATCACAAAATTCGAAATTAATCATGTCAGAGAAGCTAGATCATTACCAAAGATATAATGAAATATAAGATCTTTGTAAAGACATAGAAATCATAACAGCTGTCAATTAAGAAAGTCATTACATTAAAAATTATTAAAAAACGACTTTCTAAGAAAGATACTTGTAAAAATCATATAGAGGTACAGATTGCTGTGTGTGTAACCAACAAATGAAATGTAAGTAATAAATTTAAAACTCTATTATGTACTCCCTATTTGTTTCGAAAAAATATTTTCACAAAATTTATTTCAACTATTGCAGACCACTTGACAATGCCAAATACGGCGAAACAGCTGTAGTGTATAAATAAGTAAAGCTAATAAGCAGCAGTAAAGGATATCATACTTATTAAAAATGTCATATTACGAAAAAATTCTCACAGTTTTGAAGACTCAGTGCAGTGAGTGATAGCAAACTAGCTTCGCATTCTAAAAGAAAAAAAAAAAAAAAAAAAAAAAAAAAGAGCTGCTGGATGGGGAGAGAGGGGGTAGGACGAACCTTCGCCCCCCTCCCCTCCTTGGATCTGACTATGGTTTCCCCGCCTTAAATTAGCCCTGAAAGGCTTACGGTTCGCAACAGTTGCGGAGATGCAACAATGCGTGACCTCCGTGCTTCGAGCGGTTCCGCAAGTAGCGTTTGCTGACAGTTTCCATCAGCTGTAGCTGTATAAGCAGTGTCATAAGTGTATTGTAGCCAATGGCAATTACTTTGAAGGTCAGTAGAGGTATTTTGTTTATAACTCTTGTTTCCCATATTTTCTGGGAGCATTCAGCGAACTTTACAGATGCACCTTCTATACTATACTGTCTGTAATATGTGTCAAGAATACAAGATTTTCATAAGTAATAAATAGTAATGAAATGCCGAATGCCGTAGCTTTATAGCAAGACGATTGGAAAGTAGTAAGCCATAAACGTAACATTCTTCAATCATTTTCATGGAGTTGTCGGGAAGAAAGGTTACGTAAAGGTTTAAAATTATGAGAGCAGTTTGTTGCTGGTCGCTAAGGGCTCTGATTATCAAGTAGCAGATGAATAAGATCTACTGAAACATGTGTCGTAAGTCGATTTGAATCCCATAACGACTGTTTCCTTACGGGTAAAAATATTTTTACCAAATGTCGTTGAAATCGATTCATTAGTTTAGGAGGAGATGTGGATCAATGTCGTGTGATGTGCCGTTTTTTCACGAATTTAAGTGTTTACGACGTCATATCTCTACTTATAGTAGGATGTTCTTACCCACACAGCGATTTTTGTGTGACAGTAAGGAATGAGCGTACTAAGTCTGGTTAAAATCGGTTCAGATATTTAGGAAGAGATATGAAGCTAACACACACACACACAAAATGTTCCAAAGTTTGTAAATCTAAGGGACTTACCTACGTTGGTGATTAGTCCCTAGGCTAACAATCTGCTTACAGTAACTTAAACTAACTTATGCTAAGGACAACACAAACACCCATGCCTGAGGGAGGACTCGAAACCCCAACGGCGACACACACACACACACACACACACACACACACACACACACACACACACACACACACAAACAGAAATATTGAGACAGCAACCGTTCGTGATAGATTAACATTCAGAAATACAGCTCATTGGTTGCAAAGCTACAGGTTGATTACTTAACCATGGTTTCGGCTTCAGCTAAAGACATCTTCATCAGATGCAAAACTTTTTAGTTACATAAAATGGACGATGGTTCTTGAGCAAAAGAGCTGGCCTTCAAGTTACAAATGTAAAATTACATGCGTCAAGAGTAAAAAGCAGAACATATTTCTTGTAACTAAAACGCGCCGCTTCGGATCGCGAGTGTGGCATCTCACTTAGAGTTTGAATGTTAATACATATTTATATTGTGTATAGATATATGCCAGGTAATATCCTGTTTCAGGCAAGTATATAAAACTATTTAAATTATTTTTGTTAGAAAGTTGCCTTCGTTTCCGTACGTATCGTAAATAGTGCATATGAACGTCAAGATTCCGGTCATTCTCGTCCTTAAGTATTTTGTTTGTATTTAATTACTAGTACTTCTTAGTTATTCATCGGCAGATTGTTTGCCAATAATAATAAAAATTTCAGTGCATTACAACTTCGCAGGAAATTCTTCAAACGCATGTTACAATATCACACAGTGATCACTGGTCTGAATAATCCTTACAAAACGACTATAGAACCAAATAAGTAACGGTGAAATGAATTGTTTTGGAACTACCCAAGTAAGTGGCCCTCAATAAATAACGGTGAAATGACGCGTGGTGAAAAATTACCGGGAGTGTAATGGATCCGCTACTGTCTGTTGTAAGCGCAGTAAGAAAACAGTTGTAGTTTTCACGGAACAGAATCGAATGGAAGGTGCAATAACTAGGTCCTAGCGGATTAAAAGTAAGAAAATCAAATGTTTGTAAAGCTTATGGAACTTAACTACAAGGTCATCAGTCCCTAAACTTTACTTATGAACTAGTTTATACTAAAGACGGCATAAATATCCATGCCTGAGGGGGATTCGAACCCCCGACCGCAGCGGCAGTGCCGATCGGGACTGGCACGCCGCAGACCGCTCGGTCACTGCGGCTGGCTAAAAGCAACTCGAAAGCAACCTATCATTTGCAAGCAAAACAGGTCATAAAATTATAATGATTACTGGGCTGAGTGCATAGTGAATTACTATGATACAAACAGGCGACTGGTGGACTGTATTCGGCGTGTCATTTGCATGATGAGTGGAACTGCTGGTGGCTCTGATTTGACACTATATACTGATACTACCCAGAGACACATCTCTAATTGGAGTTGATGTTGTAAACCGTGATGTGCCCTAGTGGGTAAAAATAAATATTGTGATTTCAAAATCCTCTTAATGAAGTCTCTCAGTTCTTCTAGGGTACCATAGCATACTTTTTTGTACAATGAGGCTTAATTACAAGTGACGAAGTTAAAAGAAGTAATTTACATGAATTTCTCTTCGAATGATCAGTAGCTGCCAAAGCAAGTATGATTTCCAACTGCAATGCAATTGGTATTGATTTACACTCACTCACATTTCTAACCGTTTTATTAATCCTGAAACCAATTGCTCCTTCGGTACGTTCTAATTCGTGTTTTGACATTACAGACAATTTCTGGAACAGGTTGGCTACTAGCCAGAATCAGATCACCAGCTAAATTTTCAGAAACATTCCTTTTTGTATATAAACAGGAGGGCAGTCAACAACTCTATTTTTCCAAGAAGAAATTGTTCTTCGAAACTACAAAGAATATTCATAATCTTTTCGAAGCTTATAATAACACCTAAATTTTTACAATAGTATTTAACACTTAAATCTACAAGGTGCACCCAATAAATTCATTGAATGGTCCCATATATTACAAACCGCGCTGTGTGAGGATGAGGTACCCGCGCACACGCATTGAAGGACATGTCAACAAGCACCCTATATCGTGCAAAGCACTGCAGTGAAGCGGTGGTACACGCTGCAACCCAGCTGACAATGTGAGAGCTCGTGCCATTGAAACATGGAGTGCAAAATGGAGCAAAGCGTTCATCAAGGTTTGGTACAAATTAGGCAAAACGGCGTCGGAGACCCGTGGGATGTTAGTGCACGTGTATGGTGCTGAAGCAGCGAGTAAAAGGTGTGTGTTTGAGTCGTTTAAACGCTTTAGAGATGGAAAGAAAGGTGTAGAGGATGAGCCACTTTCGGGTCGACCGTCCACAATCACAAGGCCCAGACGACATCGAACGATGCGACGGATCAACACCACCTAGAGAGAAGGCCGCGGCGCTCTCGTGTGACGTCAGGCAGAGTAGGTTGCGCGCGCATAGCTGACAGGGTAGCCGCTGGGGCACGGTCAACTATACTGAAGCAGCGAGCCAGTCAGTTATGCCAACACCGTCTAGATACAAGGTCTCACAACAAGTCCGTGTCACGTCACACCGATAGGCTGCCGTCGCAAGCTCACTGGCTGAAGGTAAGAGGCGGTGGGCTGTGCCCCAGCGACCATTATTGACACTGTAGCACCTTCAGTGACTATCTCAACATATGCTACAGTGTCAATAATGTTAACATAGTTTTTAATTCATTAATATTTGATATGCAATGTGCTTCACCCTGATCACTCGCAAATTACAATGTAAAAATGTTAAGGAGGCCACTGATTATGTGAACATAATTTCCAACAAATGTCATATGCAAAGACCGAGTAATCTGTGTGTTGTATCTTTGTTTTACCATCTTTGAGAACCGAAGCAATAGCGTCTTTGTCGACGCGTGTCAACAGTTTACCTGATGATGGCCTAATAAGCCGAAAACTAGTACAAAAAGTAGTAGAACAGAAACAGTTTGTTTGTTTGCAACCTCAAATATGGAATCGTTCTATCAAGAAGCGACGGAAGAATCCATTTTAAGGGGAATATTTGTTCCAAGGAAAAAACGCGACACATTTACTAAAATGTCGAAAGATATTTGGTAAGTAACAATGGAAACAACATTGTTATTCCCTTATCTGTTAAAAAGGAAGATTGGGTTCAAGAGAAATTGCTAGCAGTCGGTCTTGAGCCCACTACCTTTGACGTAGCAGCGCGATGCCGCTAACCACACGACGATTCTTGCTAGGTGGAGAGTAGTGCCTTCTTTTGAAGGCTTTTACAGTCGATGCGTCTTTAATTTATAGTTATAAGATATTTTACCAAATATGATGTGTTTTTGATGAATCTTCAATGCGCCAAAAACAAATATGAAGGGCGGATGTTGCCTTCATGGAGGATTTGCCGATGCGCAAAGCGAGGTGCGCAGTGGCTCCATTGTCTTGCTTCGGGACCATTCGTGCGTAACCGCCAGAGGTCGAGTAGCCAGGAGCTGGTGTCTACCAGCTCCAACGCCAATGTTTAAAGCGGCGTTTCCCCTCGCCCCTCCCTGCCGCGGGAACACCCATATGCTGCCTCCAGGGGGTTCGGGAGAGAATTTGAACCTCAGCCGCGCATGCGCATTCCAACACTGCGACCACTGCCGCCTAAGAGTCTGCGCTAAGAGTCTATACGTACTGTCTCCGAGACGCAAATTGTTTCTCACGTGACAAAAATACTTCGAATGTGGATATAAAATGATATGATAGAAGAACGAAACGAAGAATGATAGTTTGAAAACAATATTTATTTTATTTATTTATTTACTGTTCTGAAAACAGTAAACTGGCAGGGCGGGATTAAAATAGGTGAAAACAAAATAAGGAGTCTCGCATATGCGGATGATTTATTTGTAATGGCCGATTCAACTGACCGGTTGCAGTCTAATATTTCAGAGCTCGATCAGAGGTGCAAGGATTATGATATGAAGATCATCATCTCCAAAACGAAAGTAATGTCTGTGGGAAAGAGATTTAAACAGAGTGAGTGCCAAATTGGAGGAAGAACGTTAGGGCAGGTAGATACTTTCAAGTAGCTAATTGGGATGTATTTTCTCACAGGATGGCAACATAGTGAAAGAACTGGAATCGAGGTGCAGCAAAGCTAATGCAGTGAGTGCTCAACTAAGATCTATTCCCTTCTGCAAGAAGGAAGTCAGCACCAAGACTAAGCTAGCAGTGCACCATTCAATCTTTCGCCCAACTTTTTTGTATGGGAGCGAAAGTTGGGTGGATAGAGGTTACCTTATTCACAAGGTAGGCTAGAGGTTACAGATATGAAAGTAGCAAGAACGATTGCATGTACTAATAGATGGGATCAATGGCAGGAGGGTGTCCATAATGAGGAAATTAAAACTTGTACAAAAACCAGACAGCGGTTGTCAGAGTTGAAGGGCATGAAAGGGATGCAGTGGTTGGAAAGGGAGTAAGACAGGGTTGTAGCCTTTCCTCAATGTTGTTCAATTTGTACATTGAGCAAGCTATAAAGGAAAGCAAGGAGAAATTTGGAGAAGGAATTAAAGTTCAGGGTGAAGAATTAAAAACATTGCGTTTTGCCGACGACATAGTAATTCTGTCAGATACAGCAAAGGACCTGGAAGAGCAATTGAACGGAATGGACAGTGTGCTGAAAGGTGCATATAAGATGAATATTAACAAGAGCAAAACTAGGGTAATGGAGTGCAGTGTAAGAAAATCAGGTGATGTTGTAGGAATTAGATTAGGTAACGAAACAATAAAGGAGGTAGAGGAGTTTTGTTACTTGGGCAGTAAAATAACAAATGATGGTCGCAGTACAGATGATATAAAATATAGAATGGGAATGGGTAGAAAGGCGTTTTTGAAAAAGAGAAATTTGTTAACATCGAATATTGATTTAAGCGTAAGGAAGTCCTTTCTGAAGGCATTTGTATGGAGTGTTGCCTTGTATGGGAGTGAAACATGGACGATAAGCAGTGTGGACAGAAACAGGATAGAGGCTTTTGAAATGTGGTGCTACAGAAGAATGCTGAAGATTAGGAGGGTGGATCGCGTAACTAATGAGGAGGTACTGAACCGAATTGGGGAGAAAAGAAATTTCTGGCATACCTTGACTAAAAGAAGGGATAGATTGGTAGGACACATTCTTAGACATCAAGGAATTGTGAATTTAGCGTTGGAGGGAAGTGTGTGGGGTAAAAATCGCAGAGGGAGACCAAGAGACGCGTATAGTAAGCAGATTCAAGTGGATGTGGGTTGTCGTTCTTATGAGGAGATGAAAAGGCTTGCTCAGGGTGGAGAGCTGCATCAAACCAGTCTCTGGACTAAAGACCACAACAACAACAAAGAAAAACTGGGAATGAACATCACAGATGTAGCAGTTAGAGCAAACAGATTGAGACAGTGAGGTCATGTTACACGCATGGGAGAAGCAAGGTTACCTAAGAGACTCATGGGCTCGGCAGCGGAGGGTAAGAGGAATCGAGGTAGACCTAGAAGAAAGTACTTAGATTCGGTGCAGAATGATTTTGAAGTAAAAGGCATAACATCAGACGAGGCATCAATGTTAGCATTGAATAGGGGATCATGGAGGAATTTAATTAGAGGTACTATACTCCAGACTGAACGCTGAAAGGCATAATCAGTCTCTAATGATGATGATGATGATATTTACTTTTGTTTTAACGACGTGCGTTTCTTCCGACGGTTGACTGAACCAGTGAACACACAGGACATGACACCAGTGGTGATTAGACCGTCGGCGTCGCCGGCACGTGTCTCCCTAACCCGGACAAGGCGAGTGTGCCCGAGGTTTCAGCTGACGGCCCCGTGCGCCGGGAGTCCCCGGCTGCTTCGCTATTCCGCCGGCGCGAGGCGCTGCGCTCGGCAGGCGGGTCACGTGACCGGCTCCAGGAAGCGCCTGGGCGTATGAGGAATGTCGCCGGGGACCGCTCCGCGCGCCGGTTCTCGGTACAGCACGGCGCGGTGACTGCCTCCATCCAACCCGATAACCAGAACTGCCCGCCGGCCCCGAGAATTCTCTCGCGTCGAGCGCGCCAGCTAACGCTACCGGCCGCGCCGCGCAGGAATCCTGCAGCACTCATTCCGGTCTGGGGCACACAAATGGCAGGATGCACCTGAACTCGATCCGATCAGACACGTTGAGTGCAGACCTCATTAAGTTCTCGCTCTCACGAGCAATCAAGAGACGCAGTGGAGCAGTGGCGTAACTAGGACTTGGCTTTGGGAGGGGGGGGGGGGATAAATCTGCTTGACGAGCAAAATTTTAGTCAGTTTCCAGACAGACTACCATCTACCACTCCCGTCGAAGAAACTAATTCACTCCCTTCCAATGAAAGCTTATGGTAAAACACCCCAAGTTTCCAATCTTTACCAGATTGCTGTTATACGGCTTATTTTTCTTTACTTTTCTCTCTCTTTCTTTTTTTATTTTATTTTATTTTTTTTTTGGTGGGGGGGTGTTCTGGGGGGTGTTCTATCCTCGTCATCCCCCCTCCCCCCATAGCTACGCCACTGCAGTGGAGAATATTTAGATTATCCATATTGGATGTTAGAGAACCCGAGACTGTTAGTATAATCTAGGTACAGAAAAACGCAACCAGTCACTTTTATGAATTGGAGCTTGCTTTATTCCATGAACCGGTTTTCGAACTTTTTCAAATTCATCTTCCGATGGTACCCGTAGAGTGGAGACCTCATTAAGTTCTCACTCTCACGAGCAATCAAGAGATGCAGTGGATAATATTTAGATTATCCATATTGGATGTTAGAGAACCCGTGACTGTTAGTCTAATCTAGGTACAGAAAAACGCAACCAGTCACTTTTATGAATTGGAGCTTGCTTTATTCCATGAACCGGTTGGAGACCTCATTAAGTTCTCACTCACACGAGCAATCAAGAGACGCAGTGGACAATATTTAGATTATCCATATTGGATGTTAGAGAACCCGTGACTGTTAGTATAATCTAGGTACAGAAAAACGCAACCAGTCACTTTTATGAATTGGAGCTTGCTTTATTCCATGAACCGGTTTTCGAACTTTTTCAAGTTCATATTCCGATGGTATCCGTAGAATGGAGACCTCATTAAGTTCTCACTCACACGAGCAATCAAGAGACGCAGTGGAGAATATTTAGATTATCCATATTGGATGTTAGAGAACCCGTGACTGTTAGTATAATCCAGGTACAGAAAAACGCAACCAGTCACTTTTATGAAATGGAGCTTGCTTTATTTCATGAACCGGTTTTCTAACTTTTTCAAGTTCATCTTCAGATGGTACAGGAAGTTTACAGGGTCATTTCGTAGCGAGATGCTGGGTGCTGGCTCTGTGCTAGGTAATTGACATGCTTTAGTACTTCGTTATAGGCTTTGTTTACATCGCGATTTGGCACTGGGTTTTTAAGGGGCAAGTTCTGTTACTTACTGTGGCTTTATGGATGGCTTTTGCAGTAGGCTTCCATTTGTCAGGAGATTTGGTTGCAGTATGGTACCACATCACTCGCTTTTTTAAATAGTAACTTGGTTTGTCAATATCACAATACTTCACTAGCAGCGAGCATGCGCTTTCACAACTAGTTTTATGAACAAAGGTCTTCATTCAAATATATGGCACTTTTCAACAGTGGAGTATATTTGGGGTGTGGGTGGAGGAAGGGCAAGATTATTGTATTGATAAGTAATTGAACGGAATGGACAGTGTGCTGAAAGGTGCATATAAGATGAACATTAACAACAGCAAAACTAGAGTAATGGAGTTCAGTCTAAGAAAATCAGGTGTTGCTGAAGGAATTAGATTGGGAAACGAAGCAATAAAGGAGGTAGATGAGTTTTGTTATTTGGGCAGTAAAATAAGAAATGATGGTCGCAGTACGGAGGATATAAAATGCAGAATGGCATTGGGTAGAAAAGCGTTCTTGAAAAATAGAGATTTGTTAACATCGAATATAGATTTAAGCCTAAGGAAGTCCTTTTTGAAGGCATTTGTATGGAGTGTTGCATTGTATGGGAGTGAGACATGGACGATAAACAGTGCGGATAGGAAGAGGATTGAGGCTTTTGAAATACGGTGCTACAGAAGAATGCTGAAGATTAGGTGGGTGGATCGCTTAACTAATGAGGAGGTACTGAACAGAATTGGGGAGAAAAGAAATTTCTGGCATACCTTGACTAAAAGAAGGGATATATTGGTAGGACACATTCTTAGACATCAAGGAATTGTGAATTTAGCGTTGGAGGGAAGTGTGCGGGGTAAAAATCGCAGAGGAAGACCAAGAGATGGATACAATAAGCCGATTCAGATGTAGGTTTCCGTTCTTATGTGGAGATGAAGAGGCTTGCTCAGGATAGGGTATTGTGGAGAGCTGCATCAAACCAGTCTCCGGACTGAAGACCAAAACAACAACAAAGTAATTCGGAGTAGACAATGATGTTTTATATCAGTTATCCTGTAAATATAGCAAAGGTGATGATGGGTGGATAGTATGTTAAGGGCACATGACAAGTAGGGCAGAGCACCAGAAGATTTACTACTGCATTCTCAGATATAGTGTAAGGTGGTACAATTTCGAGCGTTTCGGACAAATGTTATTTTAACTATAAATACATTGAGGAAAGAAATAATTTTAACTATGGCACTTGTTCTTTGATGTTTAATTAATATATAAAACAAATATTAAGAAACTACAAATGTTGGTATAAACACAAGAAAAAAATACAATATTGAAAAAGATCAATCGAAAATGTGCCACACTAAGTACAATTGTGATCACTTCCTGGTACAAGTTTGATTACGGGCATCTTCCACTTAAAAAGCACTTTTACCGTCGGGCACCAACTCATACTTCGTGGTACCAAACATTGAAATTTTGGCAGCGAATCCAGTCACCCTTTACTAGAAATTCATAAGAGCGCGTTGGACTAAGTAGCTTCACTTACCTCTTAACAGGAAAATATTTATATCTCCTTAGCAAAAGTGGTCTATTCTTGAAAAAGACAGGAGGAGCTGTAGAAACCTGCTACACTACAAAGGCACACAACGAAACTCCACGAGACTTTCAAATGGCGAGAAAACTTATATGGATCTGAATTGTACGTATATAGAATTTGTACCACCTTACCCTATTTGAGTAGCCTAATATCAAACCTGGACATCTGACCTAATGGTTGAAATTTAGTTAGCAGTCGATCCTAATGGACGTTTTCCCGCTCTTTTCATTGGTGGAGTCCGTTTTCCCCAAAAATGGACGTAAATGTGATAAATCACACGTTAAATTTGACTGTTCACATCAAAAGCGGACACCTACACGTTTTGGTTTAAAAAAAAACGGACAATTTGAAGGTGCTTGAGTAATCAAATTGATATTAGACACTTCCAGGTATAAATCCACGAGTATTAAAGTTGATAATGCTGAAATCAGATTATAAATATAGTAGCTCTACGTTTCGAAATAAAAAATGACGTTTATCTCAGTTTCTGGCAAACGACAGATGCCCGTCTTTGACAACAGGCTTCTCATATATATAGGTATAACGAAAAGGTGGATCCTCCCGACAGAGGAAAAAGCTATGTGATAAAGAGCAGTGGTCGACTCAGCGTCAGCTGTTTCATTGTCCTGAAAAAAGTTCAAAGTTTGTAAAGTCTATGGGACTTAACTACGGGGTCATCAGTCCCTAAACTTACAAACTACTTATGAACTACTTACGAACTAGGACGGCACAAATATCCATGCCCGAGGGGGGATTCGAACCCCCGACCGTAGTGGCCGTGCAGACCGTGACTGGAGCGCCTTAGTCTCCTCGGCCACCGCGGCCGGCATTGTCCTGAATCCCCACGTCATGATACCCAGCAGAATGACACTTGCTTCGCCTACTACTGGAGGGAGTACAGTTGGTCTTGCATCATCTATTCAGCTGGATACAGGTTTTGTGCGCTAAGGGAGTTGTAGCAGATAAGAAACCATGTGTCCTTAACAGGTCACATGTGCTCCATTGCCTACAGAATCGCATGAAGCTCTGCCGATAAAACTGAACAGGCATTGGTGAGGCGAATCCTGATGACATACTCGGAGTAAAACTACAGAATAGCCCAGGAAGTCCCCATGGTACTAAGATTTCACATTTTTGAAGAACAATAACGGTCAAGTTTTGCTCGAACAGTATACAGGGTGTTACAAAAAGGTACGACCAAACTTTCAGGAAACATTTCTCAGACACAAAGAAAGAAAATATGTTATGTTGACATGTGTCAAGTTTTGCTCGAACAGTATACAGGGTGTTACAAAAAGGTACGACCAAACTTTCAGGAAACATTTCTCAGACACAAAGAAAGAAAATACGTTATGTGGAAATGTGTCCGGAAAAGCTTGATTTCCATGTTTTATTACTTTTCTTCAAATCACATTAATCATGGAATGGAAACAAACAGCAACAGACCGTACCAACATTGTAACACTTTGTTACAGGAAATGTTCGAAATGTCCTCCGTTAGCGTGGATACATGCATCCACCCTCCGTCGCATGGAATCCCTGATGATCTGACGCAGCCCTTGAGAATGGCGTATTGTATCACAGCCGTCCACAATACGATCACGAATAGTCTCTACATTTGGTACCGGGGTTGCGTAGACAAGAGCTTTCAAATGCCCCCATACATGAAAGTCAAGAGGATTGAAGGCAGGAGAGGGTGGAGGCCATGGAATTGGTCCGCCTCTACTAATCCATCGGTCACCGAATGTGTTGTTGAGAAGCGTACGAACACGTCGACTGAAATGTGCAGGAGCTCCATCGTGCATGAACCACATGTTGTGTCGTACTTGTAAAGGCACATGTTATAGCAGCACAGGTAGAATATCCCATATGAAATCATGATAACGTGCTCCAGTGAGCGTAGGTGGAAGAACATGAAGCCCGACCAAGACATCACCAACAATTCCTGCCCAAACGTTCACAGAAAATCTGTGAATCGAGGAAGTCAGTACATACTAACGAAACAATTGAGTATTTTGACAATTGTCTGCACAAATTTTTTCAATTTACATTTAAAGAGAAATACTAAAATGAGCTCTAACATGGAAATTAAGCGTTTCCGGACACATGTCAACATAACATATTTTCTTTCTTTGTGTGAGAGGAATGTTTCCTGAAAGTTTGGCCGTACCTTTCTGTAACACCCTGTATAATGTACGTAGTTGTTTACTAGCGTCGTGATTTTTAAATTTTGTGTTCCGTGTTCAAAACCAGCTCTCTCCTATGTTTTCCTCTCTTTTCCTTGTCGCGGAAGAATATGGTACTGTGAAATAAAATCATTTCAAATTTTATTTTAAATAGTTGCATTTACCAGATGCGCTTAAAAGACGTTTTTGAACCTCAAATCGTTGATTTACCGAACATATGTGAAAATACTGCATCACTGATGTAATGCTAAAACTGACAACCAACATGAAATTTGCACGTTGACCAACTACATTAGAAGAATGTCTTTAAATACAAATCGTTGCCGTCGCAATATGTGAACAATTGTTTTGCAAATGTAAATATCAGCTCACTAATCTGTAAATAATAATACTTTACATTGAGTCAGCTGCAGAGAATAAATACTTACTACCGAACTAATAGGATAGTAATTATTGTACAGAGTGTTTATTTGTATCAAAATGATCGTCACAAAAATAATCTAAGTGACCGTTTTCTTATTTCGATCTCTGGGAACGAGTTTCAACTACATTTTAGACATTTATCGTTGTCTGGACATGGACAACAATTTCTTCTGCGAGTTTTGTAGATGTATTTTTGTCCTACTTCTACTACTGGAGGACATGTAATTTCTTTGACTTTGGAAATACGAATGAGCTATCGCTAACACACAAAACTATGTTACTAATACTGATATTACAAATGAAGCCAAAGAGTAGAAACCTTTCAGTATTGGTGTAGTGATCTGTCGGCCACGACGGAAATAGTAGCTTCAGCAACCCCGTTACAGGAGAAAGAACTTGCACTATAAATCAACCATCCAGGAGCATGCCAGGATACTACGTGTTCCACAATGCAAAAACGTATGTCTGACAAAAGTGAAATGTATATTGTATACGATAATTACGCGATTCATTGTTGATAATCAATTCTCAATTGACTAGAACAAAGATTGTTTTATAATGAATACACCATGTCAACAATGAATAAACGAAATGCCTGAAAACAGTTTTCATGTACCTGGTGATAGCTCAATTTACAAGATGAAAAAGTAACTTTGGAAAATTCCATTGTTTACAAGTTGACTAGTGGAACCTTGCTCAACGAGCATAATTCGCGTCTGAGCTTTACCTGCAATGTGAAACCTTGTTTTGCAAAGTATATTTTTCTATCAGAATTCATGTAAAAATAAGTTGTGTTCCATTCAGAAAAGATTGAAGTCAAAATGTATCTGATAAAAAAGAATAGTGAAATTTCTATTATTGCTTTTTACAAGAAAGTTGTATCAACAGAAGAAAATGTAATTCGTTGCTTTTGAAATTACATACATAGTTGTGTTATGGTAATGGTTCAAGGATGAGTCAGATGGACGCAAAATTGTTTTTGGTTTGAAGAGAGTTACGTATTCAAAAAGGTTGGAAACACCTGTTCTATACGGTTGCCGAAATCATTACCTTCATGTATTAACTATTTCTACTTTTGATCTCAGGAAGCACAAAATTAACTTTAAGAGGGACCTGAGTTTTACTTTTGACGTATAATGTTATCGTTGCTTCTGAAGAGAGTTAATGGAGCGACACAGATATTCCGATAAGGGAAAGCGAAGGAAAAGCACCCACGAAGATACGGGCTGCCAACATGGTGACACAATAAAAATAACAACGCCGACGATCAATGGAAACAGACGCACCATAACAACAAATTCTGCAATAACATATACAGAGTTCTAAGTATTTTATTGTTAGGAGTAGGCTCTAAAGATACGAGATGGAAAAGCAGTGATGATGAACCCCGACTTCCTTGTACGAAACCTTAGGAAGTTTCATGTTTCAAGGCTGATGATTATTAATGCCAAGAAACATTTATAGCTTTTGAGTCAAGTATGTCTCTTTTTCTTCCAGAGCAATGAAGTGTCGTCTACTTGGTCACTTCGTTTTATCTCACTTCCCTGACACTGGAAGCGGACGACCTTTCAAAATCTTATTTCAAGGTAAACAAGAGAGCACAACATAAAAATTTATCTTCATGTTCCTTGACCGGTTTGTTGACCTTTTTTACAGGTAGTCACCGATTCGAAATTCAAGGACTGTCTCTTTCTACAAAATTTAACATCGTGTCTCCTTTTCACTGTTTCTCGCAGAAACTGTGACAACCAGAAAAACTCGAAGGCAATCAGCATGCGTAAGCCGTTATGTGAATTGTTGGTGAATATTAACGGTATCGCAGGTTTAAGTAATTGCATTCACAGTTTTCACTTTCTGAGAGACTGAGTCATTTGTCTTAACAGACCTTGGGTGCAAGATGTAAGAGCCAGGAGAAATGCCCTCAGACTTCAAGAAGAGGATAATAATTGCAATTCTAAAGAAAACAAGTTCAAGTGTATAAATTATAAAACTACCAGTTTAACAAGACATGGCTACAAAATACAAACACGGATTATTTACAGACGACTGGTAATCTGGTAGAGTACGACATCACGAAAATCAGTTTGGATTTGAGAGAAATGTAGGAACGCATAAGGCAGTACTCACGACTTATCTTTGAAAGTGGGTTAAGGAAAGACAAACTTGCGTTTTTAGCTTTTAACACTTTGACTGCCGGCCCTGTAAACTTTGCCATTTCTAAGAATGCCAGGTGTTATTAGCAATATTTAGTATTTTGTATTAGAAAAACTAGACAACTTTTAAATGTGGTAATAACCTTTTCTGAAAGCCTTGGACTTCTTCTTCAGTTTCTTTGAATGTTTACTTTCTTTTCCTCATATTTTCAAACAATGTCATTTTTGGGAAAAAGAAAAAAGTTTACGGAAATCAAAAAGTTTTTACATCATGCTTGTCGTAGTAGAAAAGCTTTTATTCCACTTTCAGAAATAAAACACTGCTAAAAACACTTATTACATATATATACACACATTATTTTCACACAGTGTAATTTTTTTAAATTTTTTTATTTCGTATGATACAATGTAAAACATGGTGCTTTGCACATTGCGATTTTGCACTCACTGCACTGGTATGATGTGTCTTTTCTTACTGCCTTTTCAGTTTGCTTTTTTCCTCTCGTTGAGCATACTTTGCACATCCTTTGAATTCTACTTTTACCTGTGGAAGGTGGTATTTTTTCTAGAAAATGCTTTCCTGCAGATAACCTGCTCAGATGGCCTCTATCGGAAGTTGGTTTGGGAGTACCGTCTTCACACATTGGAAATTATGCACACAACACCTTTATGAACTTGGATAGAGGCATCTCCTCAGCTTTTATTTTGTTATGGAGGCACCATAAGGAGACAGTGAAATGCAAGTTTCTTCCACCATTTCACTGTTCTATGTTCGAAAGCCCTGTATGAAATCCTTTGATCGGACAGATCAACCCCGACCTTCTTTTTGTTGTACTTCACAACACAAGCAGGTTTTTGTTTTTTGTTTACATCTTCTGTCTTCATAATTATATAATTTCTGCCCTGTGTCTTGTACTTACCATATATACATATCTTTTATCTTTCCAGCATACAGCCAAAAGATTTCCACTCCTCCGGAATATCTGTTCCCTTCTTTGTATGTTGGGTGATTTCAAAGCCTAAGGCATTCCATTCCGGTTTTTCATTACAGTTCGAACAAGACCTGTCTACTTACACTTGCGGCACAATGAAGAGATGCTGAGACCGTCAATGGACGGGATTTCGTATTTACAAACATGAAGAATCGAATTCCGTCAATTGTCGGGATCGGCAGTCTACGGAAATTTTTGTATCCCGTCAATTGACGGGATTGGCAGTTAAAGTGTTAACAATGTTTACTATAATACACTCTTTCAAATTCTGAAGTCATCAGGGGTAAAAATACAGAGAACGAAGAGTTATGTAGAACTTGTACAAAAACTAGGCAACAATTAGTCGAGGGGGCATTGGAAAAAAAATGAGAATGAGACATTAAAGATAATACTTATGTTTATTTTTCAGCATCATTTCCAAGTACATTGAGAAATTTGTCAAACCGCTTTATAAGCTTCAAAAAGCCGTCCAGGAAAAAAATCAGGGCATACGGAAGACGTGTTGGACGGCTTTGGGCGAAAGACGACACGACAGGTGAAGGCGCACGTGCTAGACACCGATACACCATTGGGTAGAGGACGCCATGAATATGGTAATGACTTCCCGTTTCAGATTGCGACAGGGGCTGAAACGCGGTGACACTCACCGTTTTCTGAGACGCAATGCTTCTTCCTTATGCAACGTCATGATATTTTTTCTGGAAGGCTTTTTGTAGCTTATAAAGCGGCATGACAAATGTCTCAATGTACTTGGAAATTATGTAGAAAATTAAAGACGTGTCTTATTTTTAAGGTCTCATTCTATCTATTTATTTATTTTTTATTTTATTTATTTATTTGTCCTTTCGTACGCAACACTGACCACAGACAACACGGGAAACTTATTTTCCAACACCCTCCCCCTCGTAGAAGTCAAAGGGCATGAAAGAAACGCAGCGGTTGGGAAGGGAGTAACGGGTGTAACCTTCTCCTAATGTTATTGAATTTGTAGACTGAACAAGCTTCGAAGACCATGACAATAAATTAAATCTATATATTTGCTCTCGAAAAATCTTCCTCGTTGGAACTTTTTCTAGCTGAGCGTTAGCTTCTGTAGGTGTAGTTTGCTGATTTTCTGTGAAAAGGAAAGAAACAGCTCGACACAACAGCCGCGTAATGTCGACTGCTGGCCGAAGATTAGTGAGTTTTTAACGATCCCTTCCACGAACTGCGTAGGACATCTGTTGGCTACATCGGTACGGTCCAGACGAGTTTCGAGGCACGCGATTCCGCTATGAGGCAACATTAGCCCGCGCTCTGCCGAGTATAGGGTGTCTTGCTCACTTAGTGGGTAGGTATCAGACTTATCTTCAGTAGTCGTTTATCATTCTCTCCACTTCTAACGATAACTGTAAGCTGGCAGCGCTGTAATAAATATGCACGCAACAAAAAGTGTGTTGCATCACCATAATTCCAAGGTGCCTTAAACAATGACGCGTCTCTCTCGATATTGAGAAAGCCTACGACCGTGTGTGGCATGCCGGTTTCCTTTTCAAGCTCCAGTTTAACGCCCTTCCTTTTAATTACATCCACCTCATTGTTTCCTTCCTCAACCATCCTACGTCACTGTCTGCAACTCCAATTCCCCTTTGTTCTACGCCTCCGCTTGGGTGCCTAAAGGCTCCGTCCTCTTTCCCTTCCTCTACCTCATCCAATCTGCTCATATGTCCCACCCTCAGTCTCCTGTCCACCTGCTGCAACATGCTGATGACACCACCTTCCTAGCCCTTGCCTCCTCCCTTGCCCACTCCCAGCATTTGCTCCAGTCCCACCTCACTGACTTTGTTGCGTGGTGCGTTGGCTCCTCTCCGTCAATCCAGACAAATCCCAGGCAATCATCATGGGTCGTACCACGCGCTCCTTCCGACTCCATGATTTCTACCTCACCCTCCACAAACGTCCCATTCGCCACACCCTCACCCTCAAATACCTCGGCTTCACCCTTGCTCCATCCCTCTCATCCTCCATACAGTCCGCCAGAAAGCAATATCCCTCCTCAACCTCCTCATATTCCTCTCTGGTCGGACGTGAGGCCTCAACTCATCTACTATCGCATACATCTACAGATCCATCATGGATCCCATCCTCTGCAGCTTCCAGCTCCCCCTACCTATTACAAGACCCTTCAAATCCTCGAACGCCACGCCCTTCACCTCGCATACTGCAACCATCTCCCATCCCACACGCGGATCAAATGTTTGTAATTCAATTGGACTCAACTGCGTGGTTATTGGTCCGTAGCATCCACACTACTTAAACTAAGGTGCCGCGGTGGAGTACCCGAGCGGTCTAAGGCGGCTCGCTGCGGAGCGCGCGGTTACTCGCCGTCGGAGTCCTCCCTGGGGCATGTGTGTGTGTGTGTGTGTTCGTGTGTTTGTGTGTGTGTTTGTCGTTAGGTTAGTTTACCTTAGTTTAAGTAGTTTGTAAGCTACGGACTGATGACCATGCAGTATGGTTCGATAGATTTACAAACATTTAATTTCATTTTCAAAGTAAGGTGATCTAACCTAAGGACGACACAAACATCCACGCCCGAGGGGGATTCGAACCCCCGACGCCCAAGCGGATCATTTAGGATCTAATCTCGTTCCCTTATCTCCTGCAGAAACCAGAACACATCCGGATCCTCTACATCACCCGAAAAATAGATTCCCGTAACTCTTTGGTCTACCCGATCCTTAACAATCCCAGACCTCTGCCACACCTTTACCACTGCATCCCTCACACCCTTCTCCTACACGCCGTGCGGGAGTAGCCGAGCGGTCTGGAGTGACACGTTGTGGATCGCGCCGCCTCCCGCGTCGGAGATTCGAATCCTCCCTCGGGTTTTGGATGTTTGTGCTGTCTTTGGCATACGTTAGCTCATACGTAGTCTGTAAGTTTAGGAACTGATGACACCGCAGCTAAGTCCTATAAGCTTATCAAACATTTGAACATTTCTCTCACCTAGACATGCTCCACATCCTCTCCCAGGGTAACTTCCGCCACTTCCACCTACGGGATGCCGTTCTCCGTCACATCTCTCTCTCTCCCACCAACCCTGATCCCCTCCCTGTAGAAGCAACGCCTCCTTTACCCCTTCCCTTCATTTCCCTCCCCCCGCTTGGCTATCCCCTTTCCCTTCCGTTCCCCGGAATAAAAATGTTCAAATGTTTGTAAATCTATAGGACCAAACTGCGTAGTCATCAGTCCGTAGCTTACAAACTACTTAAACCAAGGTAAACTAACATAAGGACAACACACACCCCATGCCCCAGGGAGGACTCGAACCTCCGACGGCGAGCATCCGCGCGCTCCGCAGCGAGGCGCCTTAGACCGCTCGGCTACTTCACCGCGGCACCTCACGTTTACTGCCATCAGGGATAGCCTATGACCCTATTCCAATCCCTTCTTCATACTGAATTCTTAATGTCCTTTTCGACTCTCTTAAATGCATAGTGGTTGTTATACAGGCTGTATATGATCTTTTGTGTGTGACGTTTATGCACTATACGTCGGTTCTCAAAAGTCCTAATTGTTCGACCTATATATGATATGCCACAGCTGCATGGGATAGGACTTCTGAAGGAGTGGAAGTTTATACAGAAAAAACAGAAACTGGAAAGTTCACTGATAACTATAGACGTGGAGTAAAGGTATGAGATGTCGTCGAAGTAAACGAAGCAGTCCTGAGGTAAACAGGTAGGAACCACGAAAACAAATGTAGTTGTGTCATATTTGGATACTAAAATAGCATAATGGCCGAAGTAGATAAAATATAAAATACAGGCTGGCAACAGGAAGAAAAGCATTTATAAAAAACATCCACATTCAACTTCAGTGCATAATATGGTTGTGCCTTGAACAAGCATAATTCTTCTCGTGTTATTATTCAAAAACGTTTCGGAGAATATTATCCATCTTCAGTGCATTTCGGGAGTTTACAGTCGTATTATTTTTTTAACAATACTAATAACAGAAAAGTTGACAGGTAAAAAGGTACCGTATACCTCAATATTGCATGTTGTTATTCATATGCATGCCTGACATTTTCAGTACAGCTATAATTCTTGTTCTCCAGTGTGACAACTGCAATTAATATTTAATTTATATTGTGGTCTTATTTAATATACCAAATTTAGACCTACTCTAAAAAGATAGTTTTTTTTTCTGTTTCATTGTAGCTCGACTGTCGTTATATTTACGTTCTATTATCAACAAATACTTGCTACGTTATTTTCCTAGTGTCGTTTCTTCGGTTACAGTAGTACTTTACAAAAAATATCTTGGAGAATATGTTTGTGAAAAGATGGAGGTGGGGTATGGCGGGGAAGCCATGTATGTAAAAATGTGTGTACTTACGTTTTCTAGATTTAACGATTTCCTGCTTTTACTGGTTGTTCAAGTTGTGACTCATAATGTACACTATTTCACAGTTTATGTGATGTTTACTCAATACGGCATCTTTTCCTGTGTGTTATGGGCGGGAGTTTCGTACTTTGCAGTAACATAGTGTTTTGAGCATGTGTGTCTTCTTTTTTAATTTGTCGGTTCTCGTGTGTGTGTGTGTGTGTGTGTGTGTGTGTGAGAGAGAGAGAGAGAGAGAGAGAGAGAGAGAGAGAGAGAGAGAGGGAGTATATTATTTCGCTTGATCTTCTGAGAGCCCTTTCAGAACTGACACTGTGTATTCAGAGTTTTCCTACAACTATGACTATTTGAAAGTGGTTACCGAATTTAAGAATTTTTCTAATGTTCAAATGTTTGTAAATCTAAGGGACTTACTTAAGTTGGTCATCAATCCCAAGGCTTACAACTACTTATGCTGAGGACAACAAAAACACACATTTATCACTTGGTTCATAAAACCTTCCATTTTTTTTTGCGGACAAGCGACCATACGTTGGCATGCATAAATGTTTTTTTGAAATGTCTTGGTCCTTTAATGATTTCCACTCTAACGCCTGTATCATTTTTGTGAAACTTCGTCCCCGACTCTATATCTTGTTAATGCAAACTGGACTGCCCTTCTTTGAAATTTCTCTATATCATCTGTCAATCGCAATTGGTGTGGATCCCACAATGTGCAGCAGTACTCCAATATAGGTCGCACTAGTGTAGGCTGTGAAGACCTGTTGCACCTTCTAACTGTTCTGCCAATGAAACGTAGTCTATCGTTCGCCTTCTCTACAATATTTTCTATGTGTTCGTTCCACTTTTTGTTCGTAATTGTAATTCCTAGGTATTTCGTTGAATTTACAGCCTATGGATTAGACAGATTTATAGCGTAAATTTCTTTCAGAGCTCATATGGATGACTTCACACTTTTCTTCTGCATCATGCATATATCATGTCTAAATCATTTTGCAACTGCTTTTGACCTTCTGCTGACTTCGGTAACTGAAGAACAACAGCAGCATCCGTGGACAGTCTAAGAGAGCTACTCAGATTGTCTGCTAAATCGTTTGTAAAGGTAAGGAACAACAGGGGTCTTATTTCACTTTCTTTGGAAACACCAGATATAACTTCTGTTTTACTCGGGTGGGGAAGTGAGAGGGTGCGATCCATACTGGGAAGAGGGAAATGATTAAGGCTGGTAGGAGGGACGGATGTTAGGATGAGGTCAGCCAGGAGGGGAGAATGTAGAGAGTTAGGAGATGAAGGGACAGAGGGATATATTGGTATACTTGTGGTAGAGGCCCGGCGTTCAAGAGGATGGGTGAAACCATAGGGTGAGGTAAAGGATGGGGATATGCTCAGTTAACTTAAGAAGGTGGGGAAAGGGAATGGAATCGCAGAGAACCCACGCGGGGGAGGGGAGGCGGATGCGATACGCGAGGCGGAGAGTGTGGCGTCTAAGATTTGGACTGATTCATAGTGTGGAGAAGACAGAGTCCATTGCAGGGAGGAAACCGCATAGACGGGACGCATTTTGAGTGATAGGTGTAGAGGATGGTGGATGGTGAAGAGGTTGAGGCCCCATGTCCAGTAGGCGAAGAGCTTTGGAAGATTGAGGCAGGATAGTGCTTTCTGATGGACTTTCTGGAGGTGTGGGTTCCAGGAGAGGGAGAGGTCGAGAGTGAGGCCAAGGTGTTTCAGGGTGGCAGTTTAATGGATAGGAACGTTATGGAGAGTCAGGTAAAGATATTGCTGACAGAAGGAGTTGGTGGTAGGACCGGTAACTATTGCCCTGGATTTATTGGGGTTGACAAAGAAGAGCCACTGGTTGCACCAAGTGGCGAATTGGAAAAGGCGAGACTTGAGAAGGTAACGGGAGTGGGTGAGGGAGGGCACGAAGGCAAGGAAGGCAGTATTGTCAGCATAATGGATAAGATGGACAGGAGGCTGGGGCTGTGACATGTCCGCCGAGTAAATAAGGTAAACGATAGGTGAGAGAACGGATCCCTGGGACACCCCAGCAGAGGGGTAAAACAAATGAGAGTCAGAGTTGTTGGCAGTGAAGTGGGATGGGCATCTGGAGAGAAAGGAAGTGATGAAACAGAAGGCCATAGGTCTGGAGCTTTAAAAGGAGACCGGAATCCAAACATGGTCATAGGTCTTCTTGATGTCTAGGATATGAGGACGGCGACACTACAGAGATTGAGCTGGACGGAGAGGACATGGGTGAAGTGTAGAAGTTGGTCATAGACAGGGAAGAAAGGTCACACTGGAAGAGGGGATGGAGTTCATTCTGATGGAGATGTTGGTGTATACGACAGCAGATGAGGATTCGAGAACCTAGCTGCACACCTAGGTGAGGCTAATGGAAAGGTTCATAAGAGGCTTATAGGGAGGTTTATCAAGTTTAGGAAACATCAACATGGAAGAAGTCTTCCACAGGTTTGGAAAAAAGCCGGTATAAAGGATAACGTTCTAAAGGGCTGCAAGGGCTTTAATGAAGGAATGGGGCTGGCATGGAAGTGCCTGCAGGTTATGCGGTCGTGATCAGGGGTGCTGTTACGTTTAGTGCGTGGTGGGAGTTGAAGGGTGTTAATCGGTGTGTTCAGTTTTCAGTACCGAGGGGGGCGATGTGGTCCAAGTACTGGAAGCCAGGGAGAAGCAGGGAGACGGCGGTGTCGGTTCCCCCATGGGCGAGAGGAAAAAGGGAGTTGTCCAACCTAGGATTGTCAGGGATTGAGAGTATATCGGAAAGGTAGGAGGCAAAGTGTTTTGCCTTATTGGTGTTGTCGGGAAAGAGAAGGTCATTGTGAAGGAGTGGTTAGTTTGGGGGCGGATCAACTGTCACTAAAGCGGTGGAAGGTTTGCCAGTACTTGGATGAAAACATTGGGAGCGAGGTATTAAGACGCATTTGTTAAATGATTTAAGTTACTTTAATAGTTCAGGGTATCTGCTTCTAAATTACGCATGCTGGCGGTTGTTCGTGTTTCGAATTCTGGAGCATTTGCTTTCGTCTATTGATGAAGTATTAATTTTTATATAAGTACTGTTATGTTCTAATTTTCTTGCAATCCAGGGCTTACTGTTACGCTACAACAAAGTGCGTCTGAAAATTTCGGTGAATAGTCCCGTATTTTACATACCGCACTGACCCGTACATACACTATGAGGAACGTGTCAACAAGCGCTCCCTTTCGTGAAAAGCACTGCAGTGAAGCGGTGGTACATGCTACGACCTAGCTAACAGAGTCAGTGCTAGAACTTGTGTCACTGCAACATGGAGCGCACAATCCAGCAAAGTGTTTACAAAAGGTTTTGTTTCAAATTAGGGAAAACGGTGGCAGAGACCCATGAGATGTTAGTGCAAGTGTATGGGGTTTAAGCAGTGAGTAAAAAGTGTTTCTTTGAGTGATTGCGGACATCCAACAACGCGTGACCTCAATGCTTCGAGCGATTCCACAAGAAGCGTTTGCTGACAGTTTTCGACTGTTCTGCAACCGATGTCTGAAGTGTATTGTAGCCAACAGCGATGACTTTGAAGGCCAGGTAGGATATTTTGTTTCTAACTCTTGTTTCCTATATTTCCTAAGACCATTCACCGAACTTTTCAGACGCGCAGTTGTATTCGAACTATTACTGCTATATTCTGTCAGCATTTCTTTCTTCTTCTTCAGACGTGCACGAGTCACCTGGTATTTGTTATTAACTGACATCCTAGGGATATGATGTTTCAGTACTGACTGTTGAGCACAATCTGTGCCATGGAGATTACCATGTTGTAACTGCTGTACGTACAGTCCAGTTTCTTGCTGTTCGCATATTAGATGTTTTGGAGTGGTGTTAGTTTTGTATAAAGGGGTGCATGTTCTATCATTTCTGTTTCTTCTCGTTCAGATACGCACCTGCTGATGTGGTTCCAGAATAACAAAATAAAAATTGTGACAGCTGCAACTGAAGCTTTATTTAAAAAACATATGCAATTACTCGTAATGCAGATGTCGGACTAAGATTCTTTGGAAGAATACATGCGGAGTGTAGTGTATCAACGAAAGTAGTAGCTTACAATACACGCGTTAGAGCAAAACCTTAAAACTGCTCCTCAGTGTGGGATCCGTGCCAAATCAGAGCAGCACATTCTGTACAGCTTCATTTAACAACAGGACAAGCATCAAGGAGACGATCGGTAAACTCCAGTGGCTGGCGTTGAAGCAGAGACGTTCTGCAGCATGGTATGGGCGTCTGTCAAAATTCCGAGGCACAGGCGGAGGGGACATGTTCAAATGTTTGTAAATCTAAGGTACTTAACTACGTTGGCTATCAGTCCCTAGGCTTACAAACTATTTAAACTAATTTAAAGTAACTTATGCTAAGGACAACACAAACACCCATGCTCAAGGGAAGACTCAAACCTCTGGCAGCGAGCAACCGTTCATTCCACAGCAAGGCGCCTTAGAACGCTCGCCCGCTCCACCGTGGTTCTTTCCCAACAAAATCAACGATATTAGCAGACTGTCACAAGAATTTTCATAAGTAAATAAATAAATGTCTTTAGATATGTTTTAACTTTTTTTTAATTTACTAATCAGTGGAAAAACTATAAAAAAGTTTGTCTTTTCTTTCCATTAAACAATTTTCATACGTTGTACTATAATATCTTAGTTTTGTAAGACAAAACGAACTCGTCTTCTGTCTTGCAAGGATTCCAAGAATGTCCACAAGTTTGAAATTTTCAGCTAACATTTCGACAGAAGTACTGGGAAGATACGTCTCTCTTTAGCTGCATATAAAACGCGGATATCCGCGTCACTCACAATTTCATCCGAAAGTACGAAATACTGCTGATATCCGCATCCACGCAGACCTCTAGTTATAGTTTTTAATGTAATAAATCGCAATTTGCGATCACTTATGGCTTCAATGTACCAGGTTTGTGCGGCGAATGAAAAGTGCCCGGCCGGGATTCGAACCCGGGATCTCCTGCTTACTGGGTAGACGCACATTGGTATTACATCTAAACCTAGTACAGTGAAGCTATAAGTGATCGCAAACTGCGATTTATTCCATTAAAAATGAACGCTGTAACGTCTTCATAAATTAAATGCTATTAGTGGAACAGGGAACTGTATCTATGTTTCATAGATCTAGAAAAGGCTTATGATCGTGTCCTTAGGAGGAAGCTACTGTCAGTTCTACAAGATTATGGTATAGGACGCAAACTTCTGCAGGCAATTAAAGGGCTTTACGTAGCCTGTCAGGCAGCAGTTAGAGTAGATGGCCAATTAAGCTCATGGTTCAGGATAGTTTCAGGGGTAAGACAAGGCTGTAACCTGTCAGCACTGCTGTTCATACTATTCATGGATCATATGTTGAAAACAGTAGACTGGAAAGGCGGGATTAAAGAATGTGAAAACTAAATAAGCAGTCTCGCATATACGGATGACTTAGTTGTAATGGCCGATTCGATTGAAAGGTTGCAAACTAATATTTCAGAGCTCGACCAGAGGTGCAAGGATTATGATATGAAGATCAGCATCTCCAAAACGAAAGTAATGTCAGTGGGAAAGAGATTTAAGTAGATTGAGTGCCAAATAGGAGGAACGAAGTTAGAGCAGGTGGACAGTTTCAAGTACCTAGGATGTATTTTCTCACAGGATGGCAACATAGTGAAAGAACTGGAATCGAGGTACAGCAAAGCTAATGCTGTGAGTGCTCAGCTAAGATCTACTCTCTTTTGCAAGAAGGAAGTCAGTACCAAGACTAAGTTAGCGGTGCACCACTCTATCTTTCGACCAACTTTGTTGTATGAGAGTGAAAGTTGCGTAGGTACAGGTTACCTTACGCACAAGGTAGAGGCTACAGATATGAAAGGAGCAAGAATGATTGCAGGTACCAATAGATGGGAACAATGGCAGGAGGGTGTTGATAATGAAGAAATCAAGGAAAAACTGGGAATGAACAGCATAGATGAAGCAGTTAGAGTGAACAGACTGAGATGATGGGGTCATGTTACACGCATGGGAGAAGCAAGGTTACCTAAGAGACTCATGAGGCCGGCAGTGGCGGGTAAGAGGAGAAATAATATGTAAAAATTGTCAGACTCTAAAATTCAAAATAGGAACATGAGAAAATATTTATGAACTGTAAATAAGGACTGAAAATTAAGAATAATTTGTCACTCAAGGTGGATATGTCAATGCAGTGAGTTCTCAGCTAAGATCTACTCTCTTCTGCAAGAAGGAAGTATCAAGACTAAGTTAGCGGTGCAGCGCTCTATCTTTCAACCAACTTTGCTGTATGGGAGTGAAAGTTGGGTGGATACAGGTTACTTTATTCATAAGGTAGAGGTTACAGATATGAAAATAGCAAGAGTGATTGCAGGTACTAATATATGGGAACAATGGCTGGAGGGTGTTCATAATGAGGAAATCAAGGAAAAACTAGGAATGAACACCATAGATGAAGCAGTTAGAGCGAACAGACTGAGTTGGTGGGGTCATGTTACACGCATGGGAGAAGCAAAGTTACCTAAGATACTCATGAGCTCGGTAGCGGAGGATAAGAGGAGGCCGCGGTGGAGTAGCCGAGCGGTCTAACTGGCTCATTGCGCAGAGCGCGATTGCCTCGCCGTGGAGGTTCGAGTCCTCCCTGGGGCATGGATATGTGTGTGTTTGTCCTTAGGTTAGTTTACCTAGGTTTTGTAGTTTGTAAGCTGCGGACTGATGACCACGCAGTTTGGTCCGATAGATTTACAGACATTTGAACTTTTTTTTTTTTTTTTTTTTTTTTTTTTTTTTGTAAGAGGAGTCGAGGTAGACGAAGAAGAAAGCTGTATGGAGTGTTGCCTTGTATGGGAGTGAAACATGGACGATAAGCAGTGTGGACAGAAACAGGATAGAGACTTTTGAAATGTGGTGCTACAGAAGAATGCTGAAGATTAGGTGGGTGGATCGCGTAACTAATGAGGAGGTACTGAACCGAATTGGGGAGAAAAGAAATTTCTGGCATACCTTGACTAAAAGAAGGGATAGATTGGTAGGACACATTCTTAGACATCAAGGAATTGTGAATTTAGGGTTGGAGGGAAGTGTGTGGGGTAAAAATCGCAGAGGGAGACCAAGAGACGCGTATAGTAAGCAGATTCAAGTGGATGTGGGTTGTCGTTCTTATGAGGAGATGAAAAGGCTTGCTCAGGGTGGAGAGCTGCATCAAACCAGTCTCTGGACTGAAGACCACAACAACAACAAAGAAAAACTGGGAATGAACATAACAGATGTAGCAGTTAGAGCGAACAGATTGAGACAGTGAGGTCATGTGACACGCATGGGAGAAGCAAGGTTACCTAAGAGACTCACGGGCTCGGCAGCGGAGGGTAAGAGGAATCGAGGTAGACCAAGACGAAAGTACTTAGATTCGGTGAAGAATGATTTTGAAGTAAAAGGCATAACATCAGACGAGGCATCAATGTTAGCATTGAATAGGGGATCATGGAGGAATTTTATTAGAGGTAGTATGCTCCAGACTGAACGCTGAAAGGCATAATCAGGTTACGTGCTTCGTCTCACTTATGGATGTTAGACGTATAGAGCGAATTAAAGATTCCGGCAGGGGGATATTTCAGCTGTGCGTGTGTGGTGACGGCGTTGGCGTGTTTGGCTGATAACGGCCACGTCGCTCGGCGCAGAGCGAGTGCGTCTGGGCGGGCGTACGTCGCCCATTGAGCGGCTGTGGCTGTGGCTGGGCCGTGGCGGGC
Organism: Locusta migratoria; assembly: GCA_026315105.1. Lineage (NCBI taxonomy): Eukaryota > Metazoa > Arthropoda > Insecta > Orthoptera > Acrididae > Locusta > Locusta migratoria. Next base: position 186,543,758 of record CM048746.1, read on the forward strand.
ACGTGACGGATGCCGGCGCGGCGGCGGCCGACCTTGCGCCCCCGCCCCCCGCCCCCTGCCGCCCCGCATCCGCCCACACGGCGCGGCCCCCCGGCAGCGGATGTGACGTCACGGCGGCGCGTGACTCACGCCCGGCCGCAGGAATGCCGCGCTGCGACACGCGCGCCGCGCCGCGCCGCGGCCAGACTCCGCCTCTCAATCGGCCGCCGCAGCTGAATGGCGCCGTCACCGTACAGCACAGCTGCTGTGTGTCGTAAACGTAAACGCAAACGCAACAAGTCACCAGCAGCGCAGCGGCTCACGTGGCCGGCACTCCCTAACAGTTATCAATGGTAGTGTTAAAAACTTAAATACGCAGTACTTTTGTTCCACAATATTATTTATTTGGTTGTTATTGGGTCGTATGAATAAAACAGAGCAAATGCTCCACAGAAGATTCTCAGAGAAAAAGAACGTTCTCTGAGTAAGTTCTCAATTTCGTATGAATAAAAACTTCGAAGCATATGCTCTGAGCAGGTAGTTCATTCTCGCTACCTCCCCTCCTTCTTGAGTAAATTCTCGGCGTGTCATGTCCGCCACAGATCAGCTGTCCAATCATGTATTTCTTTAAACTAGCCCAGTCAGGCAAATTATTAAGTGTACAAATATGGAATAGGCATCTACGTGTTCAGGAAGGACTGTACTATGTTCAGATATTAGTTTGTTGTGAAGGAGCATATTATTAAGACCAGTGGCGTAGCTATGTCACCAAGGGCCCCGGGGCAAAAATGACTTTGGGGCACGCTTTAAACTAAAACTGTATACGATGCAAAACTGTTTCATCAGCTCCTTACAGCCTAGTGGAAGAAATAATAAGGCAAACCTAAATACTGCTAAGTAAATTATGTGTCACGCAGCAGATAATATAGTTATAACTGTAAAAGTTTGTTTATTTGGTATTCGTTTATGCAAAAATTACCGGATACATTTGGATGAAATTTTGCCGATGGACAGAGTTGGGCCTAGGCAGGACATGCAGATAAAACGATCCCACGCTCCATGCCGATCAGCCTTATTTCTTTGATAGCCCAGTCAAAGAAAGAAAATAGGGGAAATATTCCTGTAGGATGCTTTCAGCAAAACGAAGTTGCTGGATTTTGCATGATGAAACACTTTTAATCAGTGGCGTAACTAGGACTTGGCTTTTGGGGGGGGGGGGGGGGCAATCTTCTTGACGAGCAAAATTTTAGTCAGTTTCCAGACAGGCTACTATCTACCACTCCCGAGGAAGAAACTAATTCACTCCCATCCAATTAAAGCTTATGGTAAAACACCCCAAGTTTCCAATCTATACCTTTACCAGATTGCTGTTATACGATTTCTTTTCTTTTGGGGTTCTGGGGGGGGGAGGGGTTCTATCCCCCTCATCCGCCCCCCCCTCCCCCCATAGTTACGCCACTGCTTTGTATTGAGCTGTGCCGCTACCAGGCTGCATGAAGTAATGAGTGAAAAAAGTCGACGTCTTCGCTTATTATCACGACACTAGCGTAGAGGGCAGCGTTTAGAATGGACAATTCACTATTCTGACAAAGTAACTATATATAATGGACGGTAGGGCGGGAGAGCAAAAACAAAAAATCGATAGTGTACTGTAACCTTTTTCAAACGTCGCTCACGGTGGTCGAGGGGGGGCCCCTTGAGCTCGGGGGCCCCGGGGCACTGCCCCGCCTAGCCCTGTGATAGCTACGCCAGTGATTAAGACTAAATGTGCACTTCTTACAAAAATGTATTCTCCTGGCGATACAAAATTTTCGTCACGCGAGAAATTCTTTTGTTAATGAAGTAGGGCTAGCACAATTAGCGAACGAAATTTTAAGAATGCATCACATGTTCATCTGTTACATCGTGGAATGCTGTCGGAGTGTTCTAACATGAGATAGGCCTTGTTAAATATGACACCCAATGGTTTGCTCATAAGCGTTAGGCATGCGATTTTGAACAAGAAACAGGCTGCTAGGTATGTAATTAATCAGTTATTAATTTTCCTGTCGTGTTTACTTACTTCTAACATATCAGAAGTTACGATTACAAAGTCAGAAAACGCATCATAAATAGGCCAACCTGCTTGGATAGAAACAGTACTTCAGTAGGCCTTCCTGGTATTGCAGCAATATTTATTTTGGGATAGAAACTGTGAAGTTGGAACTAACAGCATAAGGTCTTACTAATAGACCCTATTTAAAAACAATATTATTTTTACATGTAGCTAGCTGTTTTTAACTGTAAATATACACGCGAAACAAATGAGTATAGGCGCAGCTGAATCCATTTGTGTTTCATTTTATGTCGGTATTGAAAACACCTCTTACATCACTCTCGTCACTGTATAAAATGCTGGAAGTGTTACACGATTTTTCCGAAGGAAGATACTCGTCAACAAAATGTTTTTATTTGTATTTACTTTATAGATCCCCTCGTATTTCTTAAAGACTACATATAAAGGAACTTGTTTTTGCCTTCTAAGTAACAAAATTGTTGTCATTTTTAATATAAACCTCGGTAAAACGTAACCTTAATAGAAGTTACTCAACACGGAGTATACCATAGAGCTCACTTCAGAAATCTGAGAATGTTCTCCCGTCGTGAGAAACCTACGTAGTTTTATTCATATGAAATTGGAGAATGTTCTCTGCTGTGAGCAACTTCTCCCACCCCGTTACTCACGCCGAGAATATACTCAGCTGAAGTATATTCTCCGACTCCCTTTATTCATGCGAACCTGAGTATGTTCTCTGGAATTCGGAATATAAATTAGATACTCCATTTCATTCATACGGCCCATTAGCAGCAGGGGCGCCGACGCCGTGGGTGCTCCGGGGCTCGTGCACCCACCAAGCAAAATGTGGGTTTGTTTTGAAAAAGCATCAATACCACAGAAAGTACATAATAATATTAATAAGAAAAAAGGAAAACACTAATGGGGTCCGAATGGGTACATCTTTGTGTTTTTTTTTTCTTTTTTTATTCTTATTCTTATTATTATTATGCACGTTCTGTGGTATTGATACTTATTCATAACAAACCCACATTTTGTTTCTACCCTCACCCGCTGACAATACTTTGTTATACATTTACAGTTTTAATATTTTAAAACAATTGTGGCCCAATATATGTTCATTTAAAATCCATTTGTTTTGTAGTAGTACGTTTGTTATGTAGTATCGATTCATAGACATAATTAATTTGCAGTTCACATATCTTTGAAAAACCATCTTTGTACATGTAACCTCAATGTTACGTGTGGACCATCTGTATGAAGTTATCTGACGAGGGCCTAAGAAGGCAAAAGCTGCTAATAACAAGCAAATAAATAATAGTTTGGAACAACAGTGCTACGTATTTAAGTTTTTAATATGTCTTTGTTCCTCCAAGCACCGACGGAATATTCCATAAACATAAAAGTGGTAGTGTTTGTCCGTCTATGTTACTACAAATACAATGTGATTTTTCTCACCAGTTGCGTATCATTTTAAAGACATTAAAACATCTTCAGTGGTGAAGAATTTTAGTCTTGTTCTCGCCTCACATCATGGACTACCGGTCTGTTTCCTGCAGTATCGCCGATACTTCTTGCTGCATCATTGTTTTTTGCCACTAATTTCACTTTCACTCTAACGCTGTCCGCAATTGTTTTTCACGGATCAGGACAAAACAAACACTTCTGATCTGCGAAAAACAGTTATAGAAAGTGGTAGCGAAAGTGAAATTAGTGAAAAAAAACAAACAATGATGGAGCAAGAAGAATGGGCGGTACTCCATCGAACAGACCGGTATTCCATTATGTGAGGCGAAAACAAGACGAAAATTTCCACTACTGAAGATGTTTTTGTGTCATTAAAACGAAACGCGTCTGGTGAGAAAAATCGCATTTTATTTGTAGACCCATAGACGGGCAAACAGTACCATTCATAGCCGCAGCGAATTAGCAGTGTGCGCTTGGGCCGTTCGTCGTCAGGGGTTCGATTCCCACCTCGGGCATGGATGTTTGTGATGTCCTTAGGATAGTTTTCCTTAGTTTTGAACCATTCATAATTACAAAAGCAACTACGGACTTCATGGGCACACAAACGAAGAATTGTACTCCATAACAAGTTTAGGTTACCATACCTCCAGATTAACCGGGTATGTGCCGCTTTTTCAGTATTTGCTCCGGTGTCCTAAAAGGGCTTAATAGGGGAGCTAAATGATCCGATTTTCAAGTAAGATAATTGAAGATTTATAAGTATAATAATTTAAATTTCATCCTGGTTGTTATGATACGAAATATTTATTTAAAAAGCTTGCATACCGATTTCGTTCATTAAATGAACATCCTCAGTATCAAGTGACAAAATTATTTTATAATGAAAACATGGGCGTTGCCAGACGGGAGGGGGGTTTCTGGGGTTCAGACCCCTCATGAAAAGTTGACAAAGCTAACGAAAAATGGTATCATTCAGTATCACGTTAGATCCGCCTACATTATGCGGAGGCTTAGAAGCCGTTACACATGCCCCTTACAGTAGTGATTTCTTCCCATACGAGTCCCTTATTTTTTGGAGTCCTTAAGAAAAGACATTCATGGCCATCTGTTTGTTTCGGACCAAGAGGTGAACACCGGGGTAAACAACCTGCGGTTAACTGCAGACACTTCTGAACGGAGAAATTGACCGTATTTTCTCACAGTGGGTTGAATGTGGACTGATGCGAATTTTTCGATTGAATGACTGAATCCTCAACGGGCGTGGATGTTTGTGTTGTCTTTGGTATAAGTTAGTTCATAAGTAGTTGGTAGGTTTAGGGACTGATGACCCGCAGCTAAGTCCCATAAGCTTTACAAACTTTTGAATGCCACTTCGACGACTTCCGTGTCCCTAGTCTACACCAGTTACCCAACCGGGGAAAGATGACCAATTTAACGTGTAATCCGAAACATGTGTCATATTAACAGTTATGGAGGTTATATCATGATTTTCCAGTATTTGTGCCGGTGTGCCAAAAACGCTCAATCGGGGCGCTGAATGTTCCGATTTTCAAATAAGATAATTCACCATCATCATCATCATTTGCGTTCTGGCCTGAGGTAGGTTGTCACATGCTAACTCTCTACGCTTCCCTGCCTTCCACGATCTTCTTCAGGTCTGAGTATTTTCCACTTCCCTTTATGTCGTCTATCAACTTGTATGTCCTGCTTTCTCTCAATCTTCTCCCACAAATTATTCCTTCCACAACAGATGTTATTAAAAATTCTCGTCTCAAAAAATGCCCCATCCTTTTCTTCTTCCTTTCTCTTATAACCTGCAGCAGAATTCTTCTCTCACCTACCCTTTCCAACCTAAAACATTCCTCATTCTCTCCATCCAGCTTACTATCCTCTTCATTCTCCTCCACATCCACATGCCAAACGTTTCTTGCCTTTTTTCATCGTCTCGTCTCAGTGTCCAGGTTTCTGCCCCGTGGAGTGCCACACTTCCCGAAACCCCTCCCCCCCACTACGCAGAAGATATTTAAAATTTCTAAGTTAATCGATCTCAATATTTGCCAGTTTCCTTCTTTTGTCGATTACCATACTCTTTGCTTTCCTGTGTTGATTCTCATCCAAAATTCAGCAAAAACCTCAGTCACATCTTCTAGTATATTATTACCAGTTTTCTCGCTTTCTGCCATTAACACCATGTTATCAGAAAATCGTAAGACAATTTAAGAGTTATAGTTCTCTCTCTTGCGGTTTTCAGTCCGCAGACTGATTTGATGTAGCTCTCCACGGCACCCTGTCCTGTGCAAAAGAACGACAACCTGCATCCTTTTGAATCTGCTTACTGTGTTCGTCCCTCGGTGTCCCTCTACGATTTTTACCCCACACGCTTACTTCTAACGCTATCTTAATGATTCCTTGATGTCCCACCAACCTATCCCTTCTCTTAGTCAGGATTTGTCGAAAAGTCCTTTTAGCCCCAAGTTGAGCACTGCCTCGTTAGGCACGTGATCTGCCCGTCTATAATTTGTTTGTAGCTTCACAGTCCAAAAGCAGTCTACATTTCACTCCCACACAATGCTACACTCCAGACAAATTCGTTCAGAAGTGGAACTTCCTAACATTTAAATTAATCGTGGATGTCAGCAAATTTCGTTTCTTCTGAAGCGCTATGTTCCCATAGCATTTCTACATTTTATACCTTGATTATTTCGGCCATCGGAAGTTATTATGGTGCGCCTCATATATATATATATATTAGATGCTAGTTACAATGGATCTTTCAGGAGTACGTGCGTGGCCGGCGCGGGGCCCCGAGCTAATGCAGTCTTTGTGCCTTCTTTCCTCCCTGGACTACATTTCCTTTCTCTTCACCTTTCCTATCTTCGCACCTTCGCCTCCCCACCCGGTGGACCTATAACGCTAGCAGTTTGGTTCCCCTATATCCCAACCAAACAACCATTCAACCATTCTTCCCACCCCAACCGACGTCAGATCTAGTGCCTAGCATGGCGCAGATGATAACGCGTCAAAAATTCTTCGTAGATCAAGCTTAAGAACGGTAAGAATGTCTGTGGAACTATGAGAAAAGAAGCAAAATAGAAATAGTGTACATCCCAGGTCATCATCATCATTATCATTTTCCAACTCCAGTTACCCGGGTGTGGTGTACAAGCGCTCGGCATCTCCTCCTGTCTTCATACATATTTTGTTCCAGAATGTCATCCCATTTGTGTCCTTTCTCCTCCACATCTGATCTTACAGTCTCTATCCAGCGTTTCCTTGGTCTTCCCCGTGGTCTTCTTCCTATGAGGTTGAGGTTGAAATACTTTTTAGCAGGTCTTTCACTATTCTTTCTCATTAAGTGTCCATACCACTGAAGTCTACGTTTCCTTATGATGCTGGTGACAGGAATCTCAATACCAGTTACTTTTCTATTTACCTCATTCCTAATTTTATCCTATCAGGTTGTTCGATTCATAGTTCTAATGAATCTCATTTCATAGCCTGAATTCTACTGAGGACTCAGTTTAGTAGGATACATGTTTCTAAGCCGTATGTAAGGATTGTAACGAAATAGGTATGGTACATGGTTGTTTTTGCTTTTTGTGGCATTTTATCATCCCAGAGAAGATTCCTTATTTCACTGTAAAAACTGGATACTTTCTTTGTTCTGCTGAGTATTTCCTGCTTAACGATGTTGTCTTTAGAGATCATGCTTCCTAAGTATTTGAAATGTGAAACAGATTCTACTTTGACCCCATCTAGAAATATATTTGATGTTGTTCCTTGCCTGTTGATGGTCATTTGTACTGTCCTTGTTTTACTTTTCTTTAGTCCGAAATTTTTGAATGTGTTGTTCCAATCATTCAGTTTCCTCTGTGCTTCAGCTTCTGTCTCTCCCCGTACCATCAAATCATCGACAAAACAAGGGCATTAGGTTCGCTGTCTATTTTCTTGATGGATTTTATAATTTTGTCCATTACTATTACAAATAGGAGTGGTCATAGGTCAGATCCCAGGTAGACTTACAAAACTAGAGGAAACACCTACAACGAGAGTGTCGTGGTCCTGTGTTGTGGTGGTGAGCTGTGAAGTCGAAAAGCCTCGATTCAAAACTTAAAACACGATGTAATACGGACCTAAGTGTGGAATAATATGTCATGAAAAAATGTACCAAAACTATAAGTATCTCCATTTTACTTATTTTACCCTTAAATCTTTATCCGCAGATAGCCTGATGATGGCCACAGAGCCGAAATAGGCCTATTGATGTATTTATAAGCATAAAATAACATCTACTAAATAAAGCAGTATTTCGGTATTATTTGTATTAACAATATGTGCTTAAAAGACATAAACAATGCTGCAGGCCCAAATGAAATGAAACCACGATGAATGCTTGGAGAGAATTCTTGGATTGAGGAGTACAGAAGAAGAAAAATCCTAACAACACAAGTTATGCTAACTTCCTGTTAACGTTTATAAATCAGAATGTCTGGTAACCCTTTCAGAGACGCGGTGGAATAGCCGTATTCCGCCGGCAGCAGCGGCCGTGAGCGAACGTCCTGCTGTGCTTCGCGCCGCGGCCGTTTGTTTACATCCGCAGGGTTAGTCGGTGCTATTGCGCGCGAGCGCGTGTTGTGTATTGGTGTGTGTTGTGTATATGTGAAGATGCAGTGATGGCTGAATTATCTAGAATAGATACTTTGAAATTTACATTCGATCGAACGCCAATACAACGATAGACGACGCTGCATTTGACGCCTTACAACGGAACTTAATGACACGACTTAGCCCTGCGGATGCCGTGGAGCTCACTACCGACGTCACAGAAGACGAGGTGCAAGACGCTGTATTCAGCAGTCCTCAAAACAAATCACCGGGACGCGATGGTATCCCGGCTGAATTTTATCAAACTTTTTGGCCGCAACTGAAGACAAAGTTGACAGCGATTTGCAATGATCTACAGAAGCCGGACTCGATTATTCCGCCGAAATTTAAAGAAGGGTTGGTAGTTCTGATACCCAAAAACACTAACAATAGCACAATCACGAACCTGAGACCGATTACGCTGTTGAACGGGGACTACAAACTTTTCCCCCGTGTCTTAGCAGTTCGGATGAAAAATGTAATTAACGCAGTCACACCAGACGAGCGTCGGAAGAGGCAGAGCAATATACCAAACGCTGGCGGACTACAGGGATATTATAGCCGTCGCAGACGCTTGTAAGATTAAATGTGCAGTAGTAAGACTAGATTTCGAGAAAGCGTTTGATAGGGTCAGCCATTTGTATCTCTTCAAAATCATGGAGGCAATGGGCTTTTCCCTAGCGTTCACAATGAAGAACTTGATACAAAATAGTACATCGAGGATTATAAGAAACGGCCAAGCAGGCTCTGAAATTTCCATCAACAGTTCAGTCAGGCAGGGGTGTCCCATATCCATGTCACTTTTCGCCATAGCTATAAGGCCACTACTCGTCACTATAACGAAACGTTTAAACGGTCTCAAAATAAACAATCAGAAGATTGTCTTCAGGGCCTATGCTGACGATGTCGCTTTCTTGATCACTGACGCACGTGAACTAGAGCTTGCTCTCCAGATAATAACCACATACGAGAGAGCATCCGGTGCACGGCTAAACCGTACAAAATCAGGAGAAATGAATGTTGGAAGAGGAATAGGTACACTACAACTTGGCCAAATAAAAGAAATCCAAAAACTGAAATGTCTGGGTGTCGACTTCAGAAGTACAATACGGAAGACCATAGCCGCCAATTATAAACAACTACTCACAAAGATACGTGCGTGCGTGCAGCTACACAGTATGAGGAAATTAGATGAGATTCAGAAAGTGGCACTAGCCAACACATACATAACATCGAAAATAAATCATGTAGCACAGGTACTGCCTATCACTCCCGGTATCGCAAGTAATTTGCTGTCGGCACTTGGACAGTTTGTATGTCGTGGACATATCTTTAAAGTAAAGTATGACACCTTAACTCTCCCGGTACGGGATGGAGGACTCAATTTAAACGACGTGCACAAAAAGGCACACGCTCTTTACCTTGGTAAAACCTGCAAGTTATGGCGGACATCACCGAACAGTCTTACCGCGCACTTGCTAAGTGAAATCGCGCCGGCGGACCTCCGCCCACCGATTGATGTCCATCACATACCGACAACGCTCTACCACTTTCGACACTTTCTGATCGAGTATAGTTAAATCCATAACAGACTACCTGTGGCAAAAAGAACAATCGTCCGAGAAATATATAAGTCACTCACTGAAAATAAAACACGAAATGTGATAGAACGAAAAATCCCGAACAAGAATTGGAGTGCAACATGGCAAAATGTTCACAACCCGCATCTTCCATCAAACGTAAAAGCTTCCTGGTATGCACTTGTTAATAGAAAAATCCCCACTAAATGGAGACTCCATGATATACATTTAACGGACTCCCCATTGTGCTCAATATGCAACCTCGTTGATAGCGATGAACATCTTTTCGTGTGCGATGGTGTCAAACATATATGGGACTATGTCCGGCAGAAACTGGCAAGCATCAAAAGAACCTCACCACATGTCATAACGCCAGTCTATTTTACGAACCCTGATGAAATCCCATTCCCAAAAACAAAACGAAATGCTATCAACTGGATAACGGGTCATACAGTGTACTATCTTCTTAGTACAAAAGAAAAGACCAAGGAAAATTTTGTACTGTACCTCACCATACAGCACCATATAATAAAGCAGAAACGAAACTACAAGGAACACTTTGCTAATTTCTTGAGCAAGACTATACTGTAAACACGAATTACTCACGAGAAGAAATTGTCAAACAGAGAAAGAACTAACTTCGAACGAAGACAACCATTTTATTAATTTTGATATTAGTTATTTTGTATATTTTTATAAATGATGGAGTAATCACTGTCACCGAGATGAGAGGAGAAGAAACAAGTGCGTTTGTGCAGAGGCTTATGCACGTTTATTTTCCTACCTTCTTACTTTTATCACAAGATGTGCGAAAAAAGGAAAACCGTGTTGTGTATTTTATACAGCTTTCAACAATTAGTTTATTTCATACCAGAATGGCTGTTATGTTACTTTCATTACACAAATTTCTAAATGTGTTCCCCACTCGAGAGACATTTTAAATGCAGTAATCTAGGTTCACTGGCAAATGCAAAAGAAGAACTTTATTTTATAGTTACCCTTCCACAGAAGAATGTTATTTTGCTTAAATAATGCCAACCACTGTATGAGCAATGGAAAGTTTGTGACACATCACGGCAGCATAAAGGATTCTTTCTATTCCTGCAACAGAAGAGGATAGAAAAAAATTTCAATTAAAAAAAAAAAAAAAAAAAAAAAAAAAAGAAAAGAAAGAAAGAAAGAAAGAAAGAAGGCGGTCTAAAGCGTCTCGCTGCTGAGCGCTCGGTTGCTCGCTCGCCGTGGAGGTTCGAGTCCTCCCTGGAGCATGGGTGTGGGTGTTGTCCTTAGGTTAGTTTACCTTAGTTTAAGTAGTTTGTAAGCTACGGACTGATGACCACGTAGTTTGGTCCGATATATTTACAGACATTTGAACATTTAACCCTTTCAGATGTTCCTCCAAAATCTTCACCTGTAGACGAACTTTCCCACATTTGGGAGCCAAGTGGAATCGAGGGTACCGTCATTACTGCTTAAATCCTCTACATCAGAGTAAAGCAACGATTGCAGACTCAGAGGTGCTAAAATTCACCAGTAATTTTTATATTACGGTTCGTGATAATAACCAGATTGCGTGAAATTTGAAAGAAATGACATAATAACATCACAGGATTAAAATCAACTGCCTGTCATCTCAATACAAATAAGGATAGCAACAAGTCTTTATCATAAAAATCTGACGTTAGACCTAAAACGCGTAAATGTGTATGTGTTAATGTTTCAGATTATACCTCCAAAAAATTTTTAAACAATGAATAATTTAAGAGATATTTATGGAAAGTGATCTATCTACAATACATGTATGCCATTAAAATGAACGAAAGCAAATTTATGTAACTATAATATAGACAAACACAGTATTGATAAATCTGAAGCATTGAATTAAAATTTGTGGTTCGGCCGGGAATCGAACCTGGACCTACATGCTTCCTAGGCAGACGTCTTAACCGTTAGGCTACCACACCACTAAGGATTAAGGCGCCTTGGAATAGTCTATGTACGATTTCCCTCCACATCACAAACTTTAATTCAGCTTCTGTGTTCCAAAGATAATTGCCACTACATATCGTACATAGACTATTCCAAGGCGACTTAATCGTTAGTTGTGTGGTAGCCTAACGGTCTGTGGCGCAGCGGATAGCGTCACGGACTGCGGGGCTGAAGGTCGCCGGTTCAATCTCGCCCACCGGCAAAAATTTATTTCTGCCGGGCGCCGTGGCTCAGCGCGCCCGGTCAGAGGGCTCAACGCCCTCTGTAATAAAAAAGCTGAGCCAACAACACGCCGAACAAGCACGAACAAAAACGATCAGCGTCTGCAACAAAGAGGTCCGGGTTCGATTCCCGGTCGCACCACAAATTTTAATTTAATGCTTCAGATTTATCAATAATGTCTTTGACATATTTTAGACGTAAATCCGTCTCTGGGATTGTTTCTTTGTATATAGACAAACCTTCGATCGTGCGCCTTCTTGCCGCTATTGTATACTTTAAGTTCACCCACTGTTGGTGTAGAAACATGGAACTAAATAAAACACGTTGCGCACGTTACCACAGTCCAGCCACGATTGTGTGATGCAGGCCCGAAATTCGTAGCGTGAATCACAAAGAAATATAGAGAGCAAAACCAGACCCGCACAATTGTGCGTGCAGGGGCTGAAAGGGGTAGGTAATCTTACATTTGGCATTTTGACGATCTGTCGACTTGCCGAAGTGACTTGCGATGTGTTCTGTGGTGAAGGCTACTGGAAGACGCCGGCCCGCCGGTGGCTGTGGCAGGCACGGCAGCAGCAATTGAGTCCTCTGGAGGCCCCCGAGGGGTCAGAGGTGAGCACGACGGAGCACCAGCGACCTGGGGGGTCCGCGGAACGAACCCCGGCCGAGGCAGCGGAGCGCAGCGACACAGTAGCGCGTCTTCCCCTCTTCCGCATTCCTCTGTTCCTCACCTGTCCTCAAGGTTGACGTCTTCCGCGGTGGTACAGCTTCACGTAGGAACTATCAACTTGTTCAGTCATATGCTCGATTACATGAGATCTCTCGTTAAGTGTCTTCTATCAATGATGGATGTGTTTGAACGTCGTGACTGTTCCTAATACAAGGTTCAGAATAAAATCCGCTACCAGTCACATTAAAGATCGTATTATTTCTACATCTACATCTACATGGGATACTCTGCAAATCACATTTAAGTGCCTAGCAGAGGGTTCATCGAACCACCTTTATACTATTTAGCTCCCATTCCATTCTCGAAAAGCGCGCAGGAAGAAAGAACATCTGAATCTCTCCGTTCGAGCTCTGATTTCTCGTGTTTTATTCTGATGATCATTTCTACCTATGTAAGTGGGAGTCAACAATATATAGTTTCACATTCGGAGGAGAATGTTGGCGATTGGAGTTTCGTAAGTAGTCCACGCCGCAGCGATAAGCGCCGTTGTTGTAATGATTCCCATCCCAGATCCTGTATCATTTCCATAACGCTGTCTCCCCTGTATCGTGACAGTACAAAACGAGCTGCCCTCCTTTGGACTCTTCTGATGTCCTCCGTCAAACCCACTTAATAAGGATCCCACACTTGGCAGCAGTACTTCAAAAAAGGACGGAGAAGCGTAGTGTATGCAGTTTCTATAGTAGTTCTGTTGGATCTTTTAAGGGTTCTACCAGTGAAACGCAGTCTCTGGTTCGCCTTTCCCACGACATTATCTAACGTATTCTTTCTAGTTTAAGTCTGAAGTAATAGTAAATCCTAGGTATTTTGTGGAGTTTACGCCCTTCACATTTGATTGATTTATCTTGTTAACAAAGTTTAACGGATTTCTTTTCGTACTCATCTAGACGACTTCACACTTCTCATTATTTAGGGTCAATCGCCAATTTCTACATCATACTGATATCTTATTCAGATCGTTCTGCAGTTGGTTTTGATCGACAGATGATTTTACTAGTCGGTAAGTGACGGCGTTATCTGCAAACAACCTAAGTGAGCTGCTTAGATTTTCTCCTAAATCGTTTATGTAAATAAGGAACAGCAGAAGACCAATAACACTACCCTGTGGAACGCTCGATACCACCTCTGTTTTAGTGGATGCCTTACCATCGATTAGTACGAACTGTGTCCTCTCTGACAGGAAATCCCCTATCCGGTCGCAAATTTGTGGGGATAAACCATAACCAGTCAATTTGATTAAAAGACGTTTGTGGGGTACGGCGTCAAAAGCCTTCTGGAAATCAAAAAATACGGAATCGATTTGCGAACCCTTGTCGATAACACTCATCACTTCGTGTGAGTAAAGACCTGGTTGTGTTTCGCATGAATGATATTTTCTAAATATACATTCGTATGTCGGTTTTCGTCATGACGTGATGAATGGTCCTTCTGCCATTATTTCGTCGCTGAATCCACTCCCATATCCATAATTTTCTGCGGATTTTCTCCTCTCATCTACGACAATAGCTAATAACGCCGAAACAGCTAATTCAGTAGGATCCATTTTAAACACACACTCTTCGACATGTGTGTTTCGCGCTCCAAATGAGCTGCAGCAGACGACAATTGCGTGCTGTGAACTGTCGCTAGAGAGCTCTGAATGCCAAAATCACGTTAAGCAGCTTGTCCCGTGTGCCGAAGAAGCTGTGCTTCGTAGCGTCGTATTTCCCGTTGCCGTGCACGTTAACGTTAACTGCCTCATTCCTTGTGCCGACAGCTAAACGGATTTCAGCTCGAAGGAACTCTGAGAGGAACCCCACCATGCTAAATAATGACGATTTTCGTGCAGCCACAAGACGTCGTATTTCGACTAAAACTGTACGTAATAAGCTGCATCACTTGCATCTTCACTCCTGACATCAGTGACGAGATCCAAATTTGACATCTAGACACCATGCAATGGTCGCGAGCTCTAAGGCGCCTTGCTGCGGAGCGTACTGTTGCTCCCCGTCGGAAGTTTGAGTCCTCCCTCCGGCATGGCTGTGTGTGTTGTCCTTAGGTTAGTTTAAGTGGTTTTTAAGACGAGGGACTGGTAACCACAGTAGTTGCGACCTATACATTTACAAACGTTTGATTTCTGATTTGACAATGCAACGCGGTACAGGACTGGTCAAAAAATCAAATGTTTGTTAAGCTTATGGGACTTAACTACGGGGTCATCGGTCCCTAAACTACAAACTACTTACGAACTACCTTATACTAAGGACGGCACAAATATCCATGCCCGAGGGGGGATTCGAACCCCCGACCGTAGTGGCCGTGCAGACCGTGACTGGAGCGCCTCAGTCCCCGCGGCCGGCAGGACTGGTCAGAATTGACATCAAGTTCTATTCACAGATGAAACTCGTAGTCTCCATCAACCAGACAACAGTCGAATACGTTTTTGGAGGCAGTCTCGATCCGCCAGAATATCTCAGACATAGAGTTCAGCGAGTGCAGCATGGTGGTGGTTCCCTGATGTTTTTGAGGTGGCACTACGTGTTGCCACTGTAGTTTACTGGTGCTCTTAGAGGGCAATCAAACGGCTATACGGTGCGGGAATGATATCCTCGAATGTATAGTACAACTAAATCGGCAAAGCGGCAGCATTTTGGTGAGGGATCATTGTATAGATAAGCTAACACGAAACTGATGGTACAGATTTTTAATATTAATCATATAAGAATAATTCGAAAGGTGGTTTGTCATAGATGTTACGAATATAAAAACTATGTGTGGACATAGCCGTTACGGGTGGTAAAAGGAGAAATAAATTTTAGTATGATACTTCAAATTCTCCATACGCTTTGCCACTTTGCGACGATGACAATACTTCAGAACCGAGATATTATTATTATTTTGACCAATGTAGGAATGTGGAAAGTGAAGGGGGAGATGAGGTGAGCAGATAGAGAGTTGTAGAAAGACGACGAATACAGGTATGAGGGATGGCCAATTAGAAAGAGAAAGAACGGGAAAGAAATGAACAGACAAAGGGAAGAAGATGTACAGGGGGTGGAGGTACAGAAAAGGGGGAGGTGGATATGCACAACAGGAGGTGAGAAGGAAATTCAGGGGGTGAGGAGATGATCTTAGATGGGTTAGAAGGATGTCGACGGAAAGTGGACAAGGAGCTGGTAGAGAGGGAAGATGGGCAGACAGAGAGAGAGAAGGAGGGGATGATTCGAAGGGTAAGGAGAATGGAGAGCAGATGGACGGACATTAGCTTGAGGCGGGAATGGACAGAGGATGAATTAGGTGATAGACGAGACTGAAATAGATACATACCGCAGCCAGTCACTTTGTGTGGCAGACATTAAACATCTTTGACAATACCACTAGGAAACAATAATATCTGTAAAGCTCCTGCAGTCAAGTACTTGGGAGAATGAATTTCAGCAAGTGAGAGCGAAACCAGGTGCACCAAGTTAGAGAGAGACTATCATTCCTGTAAAAATATCTATACCTCCAAGTACCTATCCAAGAAATTAAAACTGAAGCAGTACAACTCGGTAGTAAGACCCACGTCACTCTATGCCTACGAGTGCCTCTTGATGAAAAGAAAGGGCCCACTCAGGAAACTAAAACTTAAAGAGAGGAAGATCTCAAGGAGAATATTAGGACTCATAAGAGAGGAAGACGGTACTTACAGATCAGGCACTATAATGAACTGTGTGAACACCAGGAAGATATAGTCACATGTATGAGGAAAAGGCGACTGACCTACGGGCACATGACCCGCCTGAAACACTCGAGGCTCACCAAGAAGATCCTCACAGTGACAAGCAGGGGAAAGGCTTCCAAAGCCACGTGGTTCACCTCTGTTAGATCAGAAGAACTGCAGATCCCATTACAGATAACCGAGAACCGAACGCAATACCGTCAGGCCATCCTACATGGAATCTTCCCACTATCTCTCACAAGCAAGAAGTGTACAGGCACCACCAGACCTAAATGGACGAATGAGAGGAAGCAGGCTCACAGCCAAAAGATGAAGGCGTACTGGGCCAAGAAAAAGCAAAAGACCCTAGCTGAGACGTAAGACGAGCCTCGTGGTCCCTAGTAGGCCGAAACGAACTGGAAAAAAAAATCTTTGACGAAGCTGGGCATTGCAGCTGTTTTGTAATAAAATTCCTTTATATGAACGGCATAAATGTAAACGAAGGCTTCCGCGGCCGTTGTCATTGTTGATAAAACTCTTCTGGGTATTAGACCGCATCGTCAATATATCAAATATTTCACCGACGTTTCGGCCGCTATTGCAAGCGGACATCTTCTTTGTGTTACGTAACAGAAGATGGCCGCTTGCAATAGCGGCCGAAACGTCGGTGAAATATTTCATATATATTGACGATGCGGTCTAATACTCAGAAGAGTTTTATCATCAAAGAACGGCATAGTTTAAACTGTTAACTAATTTGCAAATTAATGATAAAGGAGAGGAAAGAAGAAGGATTAGGAAGGAAAGGATTGACAGTGGCTGCTTTAGGGCATTGAAATGAAACAATGACGACAAGTGAAAATTTTAGCCAGACCGGGAATCGAATCCGGGTCTCCCGCTTTGGGCCAGCGGTCGCTTTAACCACTTGGCCACCTGTGCTCGTCTCCTCGCCGTCTCAAACTCCCACAAGTCGCACGCTATGGTTGTAGCGTCCCTATCGTTCATGCCCTCTTACACTCGCCGTTTCGGATTCCCGTGCGAGGTCGAACGTATGACCGCATCTGCGGTGAAGTAATTGAAGCTGACGCCGTCGTCGCGTCTAAATACTTATTATATAAGGAACTCATAGTTAATTGGGGCGATCTATAATTGTTTAATAATGATTATGCAGCCAAGATCGCATTTTTCATTTATTATGTGACCGGTTTCGGCGTACTCGACGCCATCTTCAGACCTGTCGTAATTTACATAATTTCACGACATATTTGTATACTAAAAGAGTACATCCAGGTTGTCACAAGTAAAAAATATATATCCATATTCTAATGGTTTTGAAGTACCTCACTTCAAAACCATTAGAAGATGGATATATATTTTTTACTAGTGACTACTAATTTTATGTTTAACGATGCCTCAACCTGGATGTACTCTTTTAGTATATAAAAACGTCGTGAAATTATGTAAATTACGACAGGTCTGAAGATGGCGTCGAGTACGCCGAAACCGGTCACATAATAAATGAAAAATGCGATCTTGGCTGCATAATCATGATTAAATAAATACTTATTAGTTTGGTGTGGTGTCTATTCTTTTTTTCTTTCTCTCTCTCTCTCTCTCTCTCTCTCTCTCTCTCTCTATTTTTTTTAATTACAAGGAAATAAAAAATGAAGCACAAAAACAGAACAAATTTAATTTTTTTTCTTTTATTTATTTTTTTTTCCACGCCGGCAATTTTTTTTCTCTGACTCGGACACGTCCGAAAGAACAGACACCACACCAAAATGATAAATGTTAACTAATTATCGAATGATAGATTAACCTGATCAGATGATAGTATTGCGCTTGTTTCCAAGCAGAGAGGTAGAATACTGTAAATCGGGCGGTAAAAATTCAACCCGCGTAACTGGAACCTCGTGGGCCGCGCGGGACCAATGAAGAGAAAAATGTGTCGTCAGAGAAGGCGGGCGGTTAAATTCTAAGACGAAGGGCGTAAACAGGGCGGTAAACAGATACCGGCCGGCGCGCGGCCTCTCACGGCGTAACACAAAACCGCGGCCCGCGGGGGCGCGAGACGCCGGCAGATTGTGCAGACAAGTAGAAGCGGCGTGATAGCGGGCGGCCTCAGCCAGCCACCGGCAGTGGCCGCTAGCCGCCTAGCTGGTGGCCGTGTTAACAGAGTAACCGGAGAGGCGCCGCGTTTAAAGCAGAGCCTAGGTCGTGGAATTCATTAACAACTCACTCAGGACCCAACCTTGGGAAAGCCCGCACGTGGCAGAACGGTTCACCTGCGGAGCGAGCGTGGAGGGCTTTATGAATGCTAGCGCCAAAATGACTGTACAGCCCTTTTTAAACGATGGACGAAAGTGAACAAGATACCAGGTGATGAAGAAGTCAATGTAAATTTGAAAACTTAATAAATCACGGAAAATGTAGATAGAGATAAACATTGACACAGATGCTTGGAATGACATGCCCCAACAAGTCGTATGTCGTGTGCAGCGATTCCCTTAGTGGCCTGCAAGTGTTTCTCGCCGGCCGCGGTGGCCGAGGGAACTGAGGCGCTCCAGTCATGGTCTGCACGGCCACTACGGTCGGGGGTTCGAA
The DNA here is from genome assembly GCA_026315105.1 of Locusta migratoria. Classification (NCBI taxonomy): domain Eukaryota; kingdom Metazoa; phylum Arthropoda; class Insecta; order Orthoptera; family Acrididae; genus Locusta; species Locusta migratoria. The sequence goes on from CM048746.1 coordinate 186,562,705, forward strand.
TCCCCCCTTGGGCATAGATATTTGTGCCGCTAGATCATAAGTAGTTTGTAAGCTTAGGGACTGATGACCCTGTAGTTAAGTCCCATAAGTTCTACAAACATTTGAACAAGTGTTTCTCTTCCCATCCGTTGGTGCAATCCATTCACAACGCCATCGCTTCACTCGCCAAGTCTGGCTGTTCGGTGGACTTTATTTGGACCCTCGGCCATATTGGCAACCCCGGGAACGAGCGTGTCGATCAACTGGCTAAGCTGCCCACCACCGCTCCTCCCCTGGATATTGATATCCCAGAACGGGATATCCGAATGGATTTGCACCACAAGGTTTTTAGGGCTTGGAACACACAATGGGCAACACTGAGCACTCCAACAAGCTCCGTGCGATCAAGTCCTCTACGGCCAAAAGGACTGTGAAGCCCTTTTTAAATGATGAACGAAAGTGAACAAGATATCAGGTGATCAAAAAGTCAGTATAAATCTGAAAACTTAATAAATCACAGAATAATGTAGATAGAGAGGTAAAAATTGACACAGATGCTTGGAATGACATGCCCCCCAGAAGTCGTATGTCGTGTGCAGCGACACCCTTAGTGGTCTGCAAGTGTTTCTCTTCCCGTCCGTTGGTGCAATCCACTCACAACGCCATCGCTTCACTCGCCACGTCTTGCTGTTCGGTGGACTTTCAAATGTTCAAATGTTTGTAGAACTTATGTGGCTTAACTACGGGGTCATCAGTCCCTAAGCTTACAAACTACGTATGAACTAGCTAAGACTAAGGACGGCACAAATATCCATGTCCGAGGGGGGATTCGAACCTCCGACCGTAGTGGCCGTGCTGACCATGACTGGAGCGCCTCAGTCCCCTCGGCAACCGCGGCCGGCTCGGTGGACTTTATTTGGACCCTCAGCCATATTGGCATCCGTGGGAACGAGCGTGTCGATCAGCTGGCTAAGCTGGCCACCACCGCTCCTCCCCTGGATATTGGTTTTCCCTTTTGTGTCTCGATTCCGCCGGTTGTCGTAGGTGTTGGTGGCCGAGTAGAAAGAGACCGACCCAGGAATAAAGGATGCACGCGTATGCAGGTGCGAAGGTGACCAGCCAGTGGGTCAGCAGAAACTAGAAACACTAGAGTAAATTAGAACGAGATATATATTTCATAGAGACTTAACTTTTACATAGTTCTTGACTGCAGAATGCTGATACATGGATAAGATAGAGGCCTGCCTACTGATGATTTATAGCCTAGTGCCTATCCGATAGCCAAGTCTTAACTGGTGCTATCTGATTCCCAAGTGGCCACGAGCGGAGTTGCAGTAGAGGGCGCTCGTGGCTGACGTCGTAAGGACACCGCGCCATGTGTGCATGGCGGCGCGCGGCGAAAGTACGTGGCGCGCACTTCATACTTGTGCGACACCACAATCCCAGAACGGGATATCCGATTGGATTTGCAGCACAAGGTTTTTGAGGCTTGGAACACACAATGGGCAACACTGAGCACTCCCAATAAGCTCCGTGCGATCAAGTCCTTTACGGCCGCCTGGAAGTCCTCCCTCAGGCCTTCACGTAGGGACTCTGTTGTTCGGTGTCGATTACGTATTGGCCACACGTGGTTGTCGCATGGCTATCTTTTACGTCAAGAGGACCTGCAGAATTACCATTGTGGAAATTTGTTGACAGTGGTCCACATCCTGTCGGACTGTCCGCTTTCAGCCGCCTTGCTGCAGTCTTTTAATCTACCTACTGCGCCTGCCTTGATTTTAGCTGATAATGCCTCTATGGCTGATCGAGTTTTAGGTTTTAAACGCGCAGCTGAATTTTATCGTTCTGTTTAGTGGTGGGTGTCTCACGTCCCCACCCCTCACCTTTTAATCTGCTGTTTTTCTTACTTCTACCCTGTTTTTAACCTCCAGGTTTTTAGTCTGTGCAGAGTGACTGGCTCTGATTGTATTTGTTTGTGATCAGCCAGCTACTGTTCCCTGCTCTATTTTACCTTCGTTCAACACTTGAAACTTGCGTAGAGGGCTATAAGAATGCTAGCGCCAGTAGCACTGTAAAACTCTTTTTAAGCGATGAACGAATGTGAACAAGATACCAGGTGATCAAAAAGTCAATATACATTTGAAAACTTAATAAATCACGGAATAATATAGATATAGAGGTAAACATTGACACACCTGTTTGGAATGACATGCCCCCAGAAGTATTATGTCGTGTGCAGCGACACCCTTAGTGGCCTGCAAGCCCTTGATAAGCGTTTCTCTTCCCATCCCTTGGTGCAATCCATTCACAACGCCATCGCTTCATTGGCCAAGTCTGGCTGTTCGGTGGACTTTACTTGGACCCCCGACCATATTGGCATCCCCAGGAACGAGCGTGTCGATCAGCTGTCTAAGCTGGCCACCACCTCTCCTCCCCTTGATATTGGAATCCCAGAACGGGATATCCGATTGAGGCTTGGAACATTTTGTGTCCCCTCCTCGTCGCTACTTTTGTGCCTCGCTTTCGCCGGTTGTCTTAGGTGTCGGTAGCCGAGTGGAGAGAGACCGACACAGGAGGTGGGATGCACGCGTGTGCAGGTACGGAGGTGACCAGCCAGTGGGACAGCAGAAACTAGAAACTCTAGACTAAATTAAAACAAGTTGTATATTTCGTAGAAATAAGATAATACTTATCTTTTACAAAGTTCAAGACTGCAGAATGCTGATACATAGTTTAGATAGAGGCCTGCCTACTGATGATTCCTAGTGCCTATCCGATAGGCAAGTCTTAACTGGTGCCTATCTGGTTCCCAAGTGGCCGATGCAGCTCAGTGGTGGCCACGATCGGAGTTGCAGCAGAGGGCGCTCGTGGCTGACGTCGTAAGAACGCCGCGCCGTGCGTGCATGGCGGCGCGCGGCGAAAGTACGTGGCGCGCACTTCATGCTTGTGCGACACCACAGAACACACAATGGACAACACTGAGCACTCCCAACAAGCTCCGTGCGATCGAGTCTTCTACAGCCGCCTGGAAGTCCTCCCTCAGGCCTTCGCGTAGGGACTCTGTTGTCCTGTGTCGCTTACGTATTGGCCATACGTGGTTGAAGCATGGCTACCTATTACGTCAAGAGAACCCACCGAATTGCCGTTGTGGAAATTTGTTGACAGTGGTCCACATCCTGTCGGACTGTCCGCTTTTAGCCGCCTTGAAGCAGTCTTTTAATCTACCTACTGCGCCTGCCTTGATTTTAGCTGACAATGCTTCAATGGCTGACCGGGTTTTAGGTTTTATACGCGCAGCTTGATTTTATCGTTCTATTTAGTGGTGGGCTCGTGCCTGGTGTCTCAGGTCCCCACCCCTCACCTTTTAATCTGATGTTTTACTTACTTCTACCCTGTTTTTAACCTCCAGCTTTTTAGTCTATGCAGAGTGACTGGCTCATCTTGTATTTGTTTGTGATCAGCCAGCCACTGTTCCCTGCTCTATTTTAGCTTAGTTCAACACTTGGTCTCTCCTATTCCTGTCTTCTTCAGTTGCGTTAAGAGTATCGAGTTCATTGGCACTGATTGCCCCTTATGCATGTCTTCTGGGTGTCTCTTTTATCTTTTTCCTACTTGGGTGTCTGATATTCGGTAGGAACAGGAGACTGATAACCGTGTAGTTTAGTCCTCTCAAAACCCCACAACATCAACAATTTTTTTTCTTCGAGGAACTGCGTGATTATGGTTTTGTAACTGCTACCGTGACGGGTGAGAGGTACGCCGATATGTTACAGAATCGTATCATCCCCAGCCTGGCTGATAACACCTTCTGGAGCGTGCGATTTTTATGCAGAATGGCGGTCCACCCCATATTGCTAGACGGATGAAAGATCTCGCCGCCACTTTCGTCATGCTTGGCCTCCCAGGTCCCCAGACCTCAGTCCGTGCGATTATTGGCTTTTGGATTACCTGAAGTCGCAAATGTATCGTGATCAACCGACATCTCTAGGGATGCTGAAAGACAACATCCGACGTCACTGCCTCAATTAACTCCGGACATACTTTAGAGTGCTGTTCACAACATTATTCCTCGGCTACAGCTGTTGTTGAGGAATGATGGTGAACATATTGAGCATTTCCTGTAAAGAACATCACCTTTGCTTTGTCTTTATTTGTTATTCTAATTATTGCTTTTCTGATCAGATGAGGCGCCATCTGTCGGACATTTTTTGAACTTTTTTTCTAACAAAACACCTTGTTATTCCAAGCATGTGTGTCAATTTTTACGTCTCTGTCTACATTATTCCGTGATTTATTAAGTTTTCAAATTTATACTGACTTTTGAGCACCCGGTAGATAACAGTATACTGAAGCGCTCCTAGCGTACTAGCCCTAAACTATAAATTCATGCAAGATCTTGTAGCAGCGTGTTTAGACGATGAACATAATCAGACAGTAAACCCATAAAGTAAACGCTAATAGCGAATGTTCTTCGACAACGATCTAAATAAGATACCACAATGGTGTCAGAATGGGCAATTGATTCTGAATAATGTGAAGTATGAAGTCGTCCACATGAGTACCAAAATCCGTTAAACTTTGTTTACAAGATAAATCACTCAAACCTGAAGGCCGTAAACTCCACAAAATACCTAGGAATTACTTCAGACTTCACCTGGAAAGAACACATAGATAATGTCGTGGGAAAGGCGAACCAGAGTCTGCGTTTTATTCGCAGAACCCTTAAAAGATGCAACAGAACTACGAAAGAGGCTGCAAACACTACGCTTTACGTTATTTTTTGCAGTATTGCTGTCCAGCGTGGGATCCTTATCAGGTGGTTTTGACGGAGGAATTCGAAAGAGTCCAAAGAAGGGTAGCTCGTTTTGTGTTGTCACGATACAGTGGAGACAGCGTTACGGAAATGATAAAAGATCTGGGATGGGAACAACAACGGCGCTTATCGCTGCGGTGTGGCCTACTTACGAAACTCCCATCGCCAACATCCTCGTTCGAATGCGAAAACATATTGTTGTCTGCCACTTAGGTAGAAAAGATCATCAGAATAAAATAAGAGAAATCAGAGTTCGAACGGAGAGATTCAGTTGTTCTTTCTTCCCGCGCGCTATTCGAGAATGGAATGGGAGATAAATAGTATAAAGGTGGTTCGATGAACCCTCTGCCAGGCACTTGAATGTGATTTGCGGAGTATTCCATGTGGATGTAGATGAAGTCTAGTTTGCTGTTGATTTTCGGGGCTGCAAACCAGTGGTACATCTTCTGGATAGGAATTCACACTGTCCGTCACGTCGACCTCACGGCAGTGCACCGTCACATTTAGTTGTTTTCACACTGTCCGTCACATCAGTTTGTTTATAACAATTCCCGATGTTGAAAGTGTGACTATGTCTGGCGATCTGTTATGTAGAAAGACATAGTTTCATACTGGAATTGAGGATACAATAACGGTAAATGTTATTGACGGCCAAATAAAACTTTAATAGTGTATGTTTTTGGTAAAGTGCTGGGAAGTGAAACAACATTCAAAACATCGGCATCTATTTTCAAGCAAAAAAAGAGCATAAATGCAACTTGTTTACTTTATCCTCCACTATTTGCCCGCTTACATTAATACCGTCGTGCACAACTGTTTTTTGTATTTAATGAAAATTGCGTCATCAAATTACAATTTTCTTCAAGCAAACAACTGGCCTCAGTCTTTTCTGTTACAGTATTGCAAAACATATACCAATTTTCGGTTTCAGATATACGACGTTGCCTTTAGAACACTCAATTGAGAAAAATATTTAATTCGTCAAGAAACATCCGCAATTTACCGCTAAACCTAAGTATAATAATAAAGTGAAGACACATTTGCCTGCAAACCGTGTAATAGTAGACTTCAGCATGAAAATCACGTGACGAAAATAGGTTAACTTCTGATGTTATCAGAAGACCGTTCCATCAAAACATTCTTCTCGAGAAAGCTTAATGTGACGTTGACGCGAGTTGACGGTCCGGTGACGGACAGTGTGAATGCCACCATTAGAAATACATGTGTAATAAATACTGATCATAAACTTTGACAAAACGCGTAAATAGGAGGGGGAATGGGGGACTAACTGGAGCGGTGACTACGCAGACAGCTACTAGCTCGCGTATGCCCAGTGAAGCCACCAGTACCGAATTTAGAATTGGCCCTATTTCTTCATAGTTACGATTATCGCGCGTCGATACTTGCGCGATCATACTAGTGAAGCCGTTTAGACGTCAAACGGGACCATTAACGCAACTTTTTATCAATTTATTACGAGTTCGTTCATCGGGCTTAAGACACGATAAGGCGACGGAAGTTTAGGGATAATCAAATGCGCCGGTAGAGATGGAGTGTACCTTGTGTGCACCTGATAGGCAACATGTAAGAGACAGGGCAAATACCCACAGAGTTCAAGAACATACACTAGCCAAAACTATTATAGCATCACTTTAGATATCTCGGTTCTTAAGTACTGTTACCGTGGGAACGAAATAAAATGGTTCAACGTCTTTATGTCGACTCTACAGAGTGGACACACCAACATTATGGTAACCGACAGAGAGTAGCAGCTGAGGGGGTTGTTGTTATGGTCTTCAGTCGGGAGACTGGTTTGACGCAGCTCTCCACCTTACTCTATCGTGAGCAAGTCTTCATCTGCTCATAAGAATGGCAACCCGCACTCATTTGAATCTGTTTTTTGTATTCATCTATGGGTCTTCTTCTTCTCAAAAATGTTCAAATGTTTGTTAAGCTTATGGGACTTAACTACGGGGTCATCAGTCCCTAACCTTACAAACTACTTATGAACTAACTTGTAAAGACAAAACAAACATCCATGCCCGAGGGAGGATTCTAAACTCCGACGCGGGAGGGCGCGCGATCCGCAACGTGGCACTCCAGACCGCTCGACTACTCCAGCGCGGCTCTTCTTCTTTCTTGGCTCTACAGCTCATGATGAGCCTTCGCCTATTCTACAATTTCCTTCCATTTCTCTCGGCCTTTTGCCAACACTCTACAGTTTGTATGTCCCATCTTCCTAATCTCTTCGATTAGTCCATCTTCCCATCTGGCTCAGAAAAATTACCGAACTATCAGTTTAATAAGTAATGTTTAAAAAACAGTAACAAGAATTATTTACAGACGAATTGAAAAATTAGTGGAATCAGACCTTGTGGAGGATCACTTTACATTTATAAGAAATGTTGGAACACGATAGGTAATACACAATGACTCATCTTAGAAGAAATGTTAACGAGAGTCAACCCTATGTTTTTTAGCTATTGCAGATTTGAAGAAATCTTTTGATAATGTTGACTGGACTACACACTTTCAAATTCTGAAGGTAGCAGAGGTAAAAAATAGGAAAGGAAAAGTTACCTGCAAATTGTTTGTAGCCTTTCACTAATGTTATTCAATCCTGTACTTGGAGCAAGCTTTGAGGGAAAGCAAGTTATTAGCAAACATAGCTATAAGAGTGGAAGAGTATGAAAGGGAGTATGACGTTTTCTGCCTTGTCGAGGGCACGAATTTAAATAGGAACAAAGAATAACCAGAAGACGGTCTAAATAATTATATCTTCCCTACTGCCAGGTATCGCTCGTACTGCTTCAGGAGGCAGTGGTTGGGAATGCAGTAAGACAGCCGTTCACCAATGCTATTGAATCTGTATATTGAGCAGGCTTTGGAGGTAAGCAAGCAGAAATTTGGAGAAAGAATTACAGCGACGGGAGAAGAAATAAATACTTTACCGATTATCAAGGATATTTTAATGTTGTCAGAAGCAGCGAAGGGCGTGGAACAGAACTCGAACGGAATGGACAGTTTCTTGAAAGGATGTTATAAGTTTAATATTAATAAGACCAAAATCAGAGATATACGGAATGCAATCTAAAATCTCAGGAGATGCTGAAGTGATTAGATTACTTAACGAGGAAATACATGTCTAGTAGATGAAATTTGTTATTTATGTTTAAAGTAAGATACGGAGGTAAAGAAGATATGAAATACAAAATGGCTACGGGAGGAAACGCATTCTGAAGAAGAGAAATTTGTTGATGACGAATAATAATTTAAATGTTAGTAAGTCCTTTCTCAAAGTATTTGTCTGGAGTGTAGCATGTACGGCACTGCAAAATGGAAATAACGAATTCAGACAAAAAAAGTATGATAGAAGCTTTTGGAATGTGTTGCTATAGAATAGGATAGTTGGAAGAAAGAAATGAGGAAGACCTAAAAGGATTTGGGGAGAAAAGATTTTTCTGGTGTATGTTGATTAAAAAATGGTGGGACATATTCAGAGGCATCAAGGAATCGCCAATTTAGGACTAGAGGAAAGAGTGTGGGGTAAAACTAGCAAAGGCGCATACCTCGTGAAAGACTTTAGGGGGGACGAATGTCACGTCTGAACCCCCTTTGTTATTTTGTTTGGCTACGAAGACGCAGAATGGCTCAGTATTCCTGCAGGGGACTGCCAACGAATTTTTTAGTCCATGGGACATCGAGTTATTGAACTTCGTAGGACAAAAGGATATCTGTCACGCTATTGAGTGGTATCCCATGAATTTTCCAATACTTCCTTACGGTCACTAATGGTTTTACAGAGTCGATAAATTCTGGATCAGGGTCGGCTGCATAGACCACTGGTTTAAGGAGGCATTGGAAAGGACGAAAGGAAGACATAAACATGTTGGAAGCGGTCAGGAGACATGCACTGCAACATGCAGCCAGTACGCTAGTGCGACCAATTCTAATAGAATATTGTTCCGCCGTTTGGAGCTCTTATAAAGTAAGCATTGAAACAGACGTCGGACGAATTGAGAGAAGTCAATATACGAGAGTTAGAACTTAAATAGTGGCAACACTGCTGTGGAGACACTATGCAATGGAATATGCTATTGTCGCTGATAGCAGACGTTTTTGAGATACCTACCGACTCGCCCGTCCTACGTCACAGGCGTGACACAATCGAGGGAAACACAATCAGATGTTCAACATGTACAAATGTTTGTAAAGCTTATGGGACTTACCTACGGGGTCATCCGTACCTAAACGTACAAACTACTTATAAACAACCTTATACTAAATACAGCACAAACATCCATACCCGTGGGAGGATTCGAACCCCCGACGGACAGCGGCCTTGCGCATCGGAGCATAGTGGCCCAATGCGATCGGCCACTCTGCCGTGGCAATCATTTGTGAGCGAGCGTCTAACGTAACGGTGTCACTATGCTTTCGAGAAAGAAACAAGTACGAGCCAAAAATCAAACGTCAATCCAACGAATGACGTCGTTATGAGTCACCGCGAAAGTCTAAAGTGCGTCAGAGCCCCAGTACGGTGAAAGGTATGATGATTCTCGTGTACGACTGTGATGGTGTTATCCTAATGCATTACGTTCCTCCATGACAGGTCGTCAGTACACAGTATTACTGTTCGTCTTTGGAATATCACCTGCGACAAACTTCGCGAAAGAAGCGGCAACACTTTCTGCGCAACCCACCCATCATTTTGCATGACAATGCGCGGGCGCAAACAGCGCAAGCTGTGGTTGTTCTGTTCGGTTGATGGTACTGGGAAGTACTGTCCCATCCACCATACTACCCGGATATCTTGTGATTTTTGATTTGATTCCGAACATGAAGGAACCACTTCGCGCGACTGGCTTCAGAACTGTTCCAAAGATTCAACAGGCAGTAGACCGCTCCATTCGCACCATCAACAGGAGAGCCTCTGCTAACAGTATACTACGTCTTCCACATCGCTGGTAACGGGTTCTACACACTATTAAGTTGCATTCATATATATATATATATATATATATATATATATATATATATATATAGTGAGGACAGTTTACAACTCACCGAAAAGACGTGGCGACGAGCTGCGACAGGCACATACAAAAGACTCACACATACAACACATTCAGCTATCGGCCATGGCCTTCTTCAGAAAATAGAGCACTCACGCAATCACACAGGCACACAACACAGTCATACAACCATCACCTCCGACTGCCACACTTCGAATCACGCTCTGCAGCGAATCGGGGACGGGAGGGGAGGGGAGGGGGAGGGGATAGAAAGGTTACGTCACGGTGGTGGGGATGGGTTAGATGGGAATAACGAGATGCAGCTTAGGAATGGAGTGGGATGGCGGGTGAGCGGAGAAAATAAAATAAAATAAAGTAATATATATATATATAAAATGCATGCACACTGCAAGTACACAAGACCGCATACACACACACACACACACACACACACACACGGAGCCCTTCTGCCAACTCTCTGACTCCTCCACCTACAAGTTGTGCCAGATTGACCCCATCCCCAAAGTCCAACAAGATCTCCAATCCCTACTAAAATCCTATGGCCCCTCCCAGAAACTCTCCGCTGAATCCATCTCCCTCCTCACCCCAGCAACACCCCGCACACCCACCTTTTACATGCTCCCCAAAATTCACAAACCTAATAATCCTGGACGCCCTATTGTGGCTGGTTACTGTGCTCCTACCGAACGAATTTCAACCCTAGTTGACCAACACCTCCAACCTATTGTTCAAAATCTACCTTCCCACATCAAGGATACCAACCACTTCCTTCACCGACTCTCCACCATTCCCACCCCTTTGCCTCCTGGATCTTTACTTGTCACAG